>CM066036.1:762251877-762753370 GCA_033557465.1 Ichthyophis bannanicus | reverse complement strand
TGATAGTCACAAAAAACAGGATCATTCTCACCCCCTGGAGACCCTAAAAGTACGAGGACGCAGATCTAACAATCAGCCAGCCATAAAATACCTTGGAGTAATACTCCTGACCAGGCGACGGGATTTTAAAGTAACATATCAACCCGCACTGTGTGAAAAACAATTTTATGTTCAAATAAGGACTCTGCGCCATCGGAATAAACAGGCGGAAACCAGAACAGATTCAGAACCATATTTCAAACCATAGTCCACACCCCACTTCGACTATGCAAACATAATACTCCATGGTCTCCCCAAAAATACCCTAAATACACCTTTTACAACTAGGCCATGAATGCCGCTGCCCCGTGCCCTGCGCTAATAATATCGGGGCATCCAAAACGGAGCGAACAACCATAACACCCATCCTAATGGGAGCTTCACCGACTGGCTCCCTATATACTGCAGAATAGCATATAAAGCTCTTCTCATGACCTTTAAATGCGATCATCATACTATAACTACCTTCATCAATTTCAAACTCCTCCATCCAAATCCCAATATCAGAATCCAGGAGGTCAGCAGGCGGCCAAATACACCTAGTTACACCACATGAGACCGACAAAATGCAAAAACATCAACATCTGACAGGGCCTTTGCATTACTATGCACCCAGATGTTGGAACAACCTACCCCCCAACATAAGAGCTATTACTGACCTCAAGCATTTCAGAAAAGCCATAAAACCAACCACCTCTTCATTTCTTGCATTTCCAAAGCACATCATCATCTCCTCCTAACAGGCACAGTAAACAATTCGAGAGCCAAAGTGGGCAAATAACCTTATTTACCCATCAATGATGTAACTAAGAAATTCTACTCCTCTGTATATAGGTTTTTTCACAAATATGTATAAAGTCTCCATAAGTATACAGGTTCATTACAAATACGTATGCTAAGTTTTTAAAACCAGAATTTTTTAAAACAAATATGTACAAAGTTTTCACAAAGTTAAATTCCTACAGTTTGAATTCTCCTGTTATATGTAAACTCATCACAGTTGGTGTGTGCTCTGGGGGTCGGAGAGTGAGTATTTCTGTTTCATGTAAACGCGCTGCTGATGAAAAAGAAGTGCGCGCCTATAAAAGAACACTAAATAAAAATAAATAAATAAATAAATAAATATGTCACGTAGCCAACATAGGCTGGGTTGTGGTGTCAGCACGGGGGCAAGAGGTGTCCCTATAAGGTGCTCCTCCCCCTCCCAAATACCCGTGGGCCTACACCTTGCCCACTCACGTTACACAGTGTGGGACAGGGTAGGTCACTCCACAATATGGCGCAGTTGGACACTGCAGATCTGGCAGGCGTAGAGGTCATGCACATCACACAACGCGTTAGATCTGTGACTGTGCTATCGCCGTCTGTCACCTCACAGTCACATGTGCACACGGCAAGCAAATGTGGACATATGTGACTGTTGGAAAGGACTGAGAGACCACAGTGTATGACATAAGGAGCGTATCTCAAGAGCAGTGCATGTACGCCTGGCATCACAGCAGGTACCGAGTGCAGCATGGTGTCTGGTAACCTTCCCTATCACATGTGTCTGATAATGACTTGTCAAGGTGCAGTGATACACGTATGCCCATGGGGTAAGGGCAGATGTGTCATACAACACACAGACCTGTGGGGACATGAAAACATGGCCTGTGTTGGGACGATGACATCTGTCCTGAGTTAAACATGTTGTACATCCTCAGAGCTGCAGACATCTGTGTATTGGCCTGTGTCACCATGTTCTGTTGCCATGTTCCAGGGACACATTCAGCATGTGTCCCTCATCCTATCAGTCCTCCAACCGGTCCCAGACATGTCTACGTCTAACAACCCCTTACCTCCACCCACAACACTGCTCTCCTCAGCTGTCATATTGCAGTCGCCTGTGAGATGTGAATGTGTATGTGCCATACTATACGCACAGTGCTGCATGGCCTGTCAATGGCCCAGTGTTGATTTACATTGGTAGCTACCTCCATTGTATGTTGGAGACAAAACACATGGAGCACTGTGATGACAGTATGTCCCAATGTGATATGCCCTTCAAGATGGCAGGCACACCCACACCGGTGTATGCAATTACAGGTGTACCTGTCAGTTATGTGCATCCGTGTGTGCACATATGTTGGCCAGGTGGTTTGAGAAATGGGGTGGGGGCTAAATGCACAATTGGAGCAGACTCAGAGGCATGGCAAACACACAAGGTGTGCAGAGGGTACACACACACCTGTTTCCCTGGTACAGGTACATGTTGCAGAGAGACAGGTATGTGAGTGTGCAGGGGGCCCTGTCTGCAGCACACGTGTTGGGTCCCCACACCAGCAGGTATGTGTATTCTGCAACACACACGTATACGTAGCTGTATTGCACAGTCATATGTGTGTTGTCATCTTGTGCCCACAATACAGGTGACTACAGTACAATGATGACACATGAGGAGGGGGGAGAGGAGGAGGAGGAGGAGCAGGAGGAGGTGGCGGAGGGGGCTGCGATGCGTGCAAAACACATCATGGAGGATCCAGAGGTTGGTGTGTCTGGTGACAGCATAACCTCTGCCGAGGGGCCCGTGGAGGCAGACATGATGCGCGATACGACGATGGGTTCTCATTCACCAGCCGCAAGACATCCAACAAGCCAGGAGGTGTGTGTGGAGGATGTGCTGCTGGCACAGCTGAGAGCACATGGCAGATCTGCACGTCAAGATGCGGAAGGTGGGTGCAAAAACTTTGTTACCCCCAATGTTTTGTATGCTGAGTGTTCATACAATATCAGCTGTGCATCGTATGGGAGTATCTTATATGTGATCCACTCCACACAATGGCCGGCCTACCTACATGACATAACACTATACCACATGTCAGGATTCCGCATGTGCAACACAGTAACTTCCCTGGGACATAACCTAGCACCTCTGCAATGCTGACATACAGCATAACATGTACAGTTTAACAAATATGTGTTGATGTTGATCTTAATCAGAGACACACATTCTGTGCACTCAGTCATGACGTGGTTATTAAGGCGTGCAAAGATGTGTCCCCACACACATGCGCACAGATGAGAGGCAACAGTGGTGACCAAGGTCTGGCACAACCACCACACACAAACCATTAGACCCTGTTTGGGGGGTGTGTGGTGGATGTCAGAGAATACCATACATAGCTGTGACATGTCTGCCTACCGTAGACTGTACAAATCCATATTTGTAGGGGGTTTATATATATATTTATATATATATTATATATATATTTGTAGGGGGTATATCTTATATATATGAGAAGTTTATTGGGTCACTCTTTTTGATCCTATTTAAGTGCATAAGAATAATATATATCAGCATTTTTGCAATTTTTGGAGCAATATTTTTATAATTACCGTAGACTGTAGACATATTGAACAACAGAACGGCACAGTGTATGTTAGCTCATCGCACTGTGGCACAACATAACAGCCTATGGTACATTCAAACCTACAGATGCACACATAAGTGAGATGTTGTTTATGTTGCAGCATGTTATGGGTCATAACCTCAATACGCCAATTGGAACAGCAACAGCCAGCCTCATCACAGCAGCACAGGCGTGTGACAGGTGAAACAATGCCCAATGTCCCCTGGTCCATTGCGAATCCGACATACCATATGCAAACCTGAACAGTGTGTGTACTGCTATGTCACAACGACCCCACACCCTACAGTCTGTGTTTCTGGTGCAAAACAATCATACGATGTGGCATTAGCAGTTCAATGTGTGTTGACACACATATTGTACAGTGTACAGAACTGACAGGGCGACTGGTCATGTCGGTATGGTTTGGGTGGCCTACAGGTCCTTGCAGACTCACTGTATGTACAATACAAAGGTATGCTGCTAGACATCCAGACAGGGCTATCCGCATGTGCCATTCCTCTCTAGATCTAACAATGTCTCTCACAATACCATGGGTTGGGACCCACACACCTGACCACACAGCTCAGCTCCTGGCCCCTTTTGTTCTTGGAATGAATATACACCACACAGGTGATACCCCTGCGCCAACCTGGGTCACACATCCCCCCCCCAGCTCTGTCCCTAAGCACACATCCTAGTGGCTATCATGTGCAGGTGTTTGCACATCATAACCATGTGTGTTCAATCGTGCCGTCTGTCCCCCTGTGCTGCATCATCTGGTGCTACCCATGCTCTGTCCACAACCTCCACATGTGTATGGAGGTGTACGTGCATTGTTTTATGAGACCTTTTTCTCTGTTGGCCCTAGGTGCAAGTAAAGCTTTGTGTTCAGAGACACATGTGTCATCAGTGGAACTGGCAATGTAAGGCTGATATTGCTTGTGCTGACAGCGCTTCTTGCAGAGTCACATCTGCTTGTTTTGTGACCTGTCCATGCTGCACATATTAATACAAGTGTGGCGCCACCTGGCCTAGTGTCCTCAAACAAACAGCATCACCAATGCAACTCCCCAGGTGTGGATGTTGTCCAGCGCACTTGCTGCACCCCCGTACAAAGTGGACATGTGTCTGCTATCTGTTCTGGGCCTATTGTAATGTACACATTATGTGGGCGTTTTTTGCGCATCCAGTGTATACCTGTGTTTCACCCCCACATCACACAACTGAGCAATGTGCTGTGTGTGGTGGGACAGTATAATTGCTGACAAGGTTTTTCTGCTAATATGTCCATGTATTCAATATGGAATGTCCAATCACAAGGAGAATGTGGTGCTACATACGTAACATTGTTGTATGTGATGGTTGTTTACTCGGGATGTGTCTCATGGCCACCCTTTGTTCCACCCACAGGCAATCGTCAGGCAGCTGCAGCTATTTGCAATTCTGTGGACCTGTTACGGCAGGAACGTAGGGGATTGCGTGATGAGGTGAGAGCCATGCCGTCAGAAAGAATTGCTGTGGCCTGGAGAGCATCGTTGGTTTGCTTGCAACGCTCGGAACCACCTCCACCACCACCACATGCACAGCAGGGGCGTGCCCCAACAGGGGAGGGGGAACTGGGACGGCCCAGACGTGGGAGGCCACGGCGGAAAAAAAAAGTAATTTCTGTGTGAATAAAGGTATATGATTACATAGCTGCAACGTGTGCATACAATCATTGTCCTGTGCTCCCCTATGTAGTGTGTGCATGCATGTTTTGCTGCTGAACATCTGACCAGCACCCAAGCAGTTTCCTGTTGTCCTGTTTGCAGTGGCAGGTACATCTACACAGATGGCACCACTTGTCGTGTGTCACCTGCACAGAGTGTGTTCATTGGCCCTTGGCTGTAGCATGCCCCGTTACACACCCCCCGATGTGGTGGCTGGGGAACTGCTCAGGGTTTGCATGATGACTACTCACACCCATCAGTATTTGCATACCCTTATACACCATACATTGATCGCATATGTGTGACCATTGCACCTTGCTGGAACACTGATAACATGTCTTCGAAAACAACACCATGGCATGCATGTGGCATTGACAGACATGGGTGGCATGCATATGTGTTTGCCATATGACCACTGACAGATCTGTGGATGTCACGCCCACCCATGTGACATGGATGTTCCCGGGAATCCCTTCCGACGCAACAACGCATACGCCTACCAAGGTGTCACACACCCGCACACATGGATAGGACCCCATGAATGCATTTAGAGCAAGTCCACATATGACATCCATGTCAACTGTCAATGCATATCCTGTTCCACATACATATCCCATGCTTACATCCATGGTGAGTGTGTAAGGGAAACACATGACCATTGTGTCCAGAAAACAACGTCCACCTTTAATTGGAGTAACGTAAAAACAAAATGGCAACATGCCATACAACAAACACCCACAGCCTGTATGTTTGTGTAACACAGCACAGCACAGGCCACATGTGGCAGTCACAGGTGCCATCAATGCTGCCTGTGACGGTCTCCAGCAGATGAACGTTGATGTTGCAGCTGTGCAACATCAGCGTTCACCTGCTGGACAGCCCCCGTCAGACACTGCAGTGCATGAAACACCAAACGGATGTCGCGTCTCACGTCATCCACTGCCACCAACACATCATGCATACACCTGCCAGCACACAGACAAACAGTCTCGGTGGTCTGTGTGCTGGCATGTGCATGTGATATGTTGGTGGCAGTGGATGGCGCGGTGACACTACGATGTCTGTCCCATGTTCCTGCCTGTGGTGTCTGACGGGGGTCCACAGAGACCTGTGCTGTGCTGTGTTCCCCCAAACCCCCCGCCCTGCCTGTTCCCCCCCCCAAACTCCCCCCCAATACCCCCTCCACCCATGCTAACACCCCCGCAGGGACATCCCCACCATGCCCCCCCCCCACCCTCCCTCCCCCGCATCCCCCACACCTTGCACAACATGCCCATCCGCTGGTGAATGGTGGCCCACATTCCCCTCCTCCCCATCTTCCCCCTCCACGTCAGAGTCCTGCACCAGCACCACATCGTCCTCATTGGGCCCCTCCTCCTCATCTGCATCCTCTGACCCCTCCACATCCTCTGTCTGCAGATCCGACACCTGCGCCTCCACCTCTTCCTCCTCCTCCTGCACCTCCGCCACCTCTCTCTCCCGTCCACGGCGTGTGGGGGGCCGTCTGTGGGTGGGTGGGGAGTCTCCGGGTCCATCACTGCTGTGGTCTATATATGGGAAAGATTACATACATTACAGGCCGTCCATGTGTGTCACATAACACCTGTACATATGCAGGTAACACACCGGCTGGTAGGTCAATGTGACATTTGTTGATGAAAGTTATTCCTGGGATAACTCACCATCTTGGTGTTGTCCCGGCCCCCTGCTGAAACGCTCAAGATACTCCGGGTGGTACAGCCTCAGTTCACGGGCCTTCTTCCTCAGGTCCTCCACCTGTGGATATGCAAACATAGGTTGGGGAAACAACATTCCGGCCTAAACACGTGATTGCACGACTTGGAATAGAATATTGTGACCACCATCTGTCTGCTGCCTATCCCCTGCTGTGTGTTGTGAAGCTCACAGACCCATAGACTGTATGAGATGTGTAGACTATCCAACATAGCTGATATATATGTGTGACAGACATACCCTCCGTTACAGTCCGCTTTCCAGCCCCATGGGTGTTGTGTGTCCTACAGCACCTTAGCAGGGAAATGCATCATCTACGTAGGTCGTTTAAATGACAACCATACACAGGTGTCAGGACTCCTGTAGATGGGGAGAATGGATTAAACAGCATAGGCACACTCCACCATATCACCAGGGTGGGTGAGGGCCCCCTTTGAAGGCTTCTCTGTACTCCTGGGGATAGGGAGGATGGGTTAAACAACATTAGCACACATTCCCATATCTCCAGGGTGACAGATGGCCCCCTTTGAGGGCTTCTCTGTACTCCTGGGGATAAGGGGGATGGGTTAGACAACAGTATTTGACATTCCCATATCTACAGGATGACACAGGGCTCAGTGTGAGGGCCTCTCTGTACTCCTGGGGATGGGGATGTGGGGTTAAACAGCATTAGTAAACATTCCCATATCTACAGGATGACAGGGGGCCCCCTTTGAGGGCTTCTCTGTACTCCTGGGGATAAGGGGGATGGGTTAAACAACAGTATTTGACATTCCCATATCTACAGGATGACACAGGGCTCAGTTTGAGGGCCTCTCTGTACTCCTGGGGATTGGGAGGATGGGTTAAACAACAGTATTTGACATTCCCATATCTACAGGATGACACAGGACCCAGTTTGAAGGCTTCTCTGTACTCCTGGGGATTGGGAGGATGGGTTAAACAACAGTATTTGACATTCCCATATCTACAGGATGACACAGGGCCCAGTTTGAAGGCTTCTCTGTACTCCTGGGGATTGGGAGGATGGGTTAAACAACAGTATTTGACATTCCCATATCTACAGGATGACACAGGGCCCAGTTTGAAGGCTTCTCTGTACTCCTGGGGATAGGGAGGATGGGTTAAACAACAGTATTTGACATTCCCATATCTACAGGATGACACAGGGCTCAGTTTGATGGCCTCTCTGTACTCCTGGGGATGGGGATGTTGGGTTAAACAGCATTAGTAAACATTCCCATATCTACAGGATGACAGGGGGCCCCCTTTGAGGGCTTCTCTGTACTCCTGGGGATAAGGGGGATGGGTTAAACAACAGTATTTGACATTCCCATATCTACAGGATGACACAGGGCTCAGTTTGAGGGCCTCTCTGTACTCCTGGGGATTGGGAGGATGGGTTAAACAACAGTATTTGACATTCCCATATCTACAGGATGACACAGGACCCAGTTTGAAGGCTTCTCTGTACTCCTGGGGATTGGGAGGATGGGTTAAACAACAGTATTTGACATTCCCATATCTACAGGATGACACAGGGCCCAGTTTGAAGGCTTCTCTGTACTCCTGGGGATTGGGAGGATGGGTTAAACAACAGTATTTGACATTCCCATATCTACAGGATGACACAGGGCCCAGTTTGAAGGCTTCTCTGTACTCCTGGGGATTGGGAGGATGGGTTAAACAACAGTATTTGACATTCCCATATCTACAGGATGACACAGGGCTCAGTTTGAGGGCCTCTCTGTACTCCTGGGGATGGGGATGTGGGGTTAAACAGCATTAGTAAACATTCCCATATCTACAGGATGACACAGGGCCCAGTTTGAAGGCTTCTCTGTACTCCTGGGGATTGGGAGGATGGGTTAAACAACAGTATTTGACATTCCCATATCTACAGGATGACACAGGACCCAGTTTGAAGGCTTCTCTGTACTCCTGGGGATTGGGAGGATGGGTTAAACAACAGTATTTGACATTCCCATATCTACAGGATGACACCGGCCCCAGTTTGAAGGCTTCTCTGTACTCCTGGGGATTGGGAGGATGGGTTAAACAACAGTATTTGACATTCCCATATCTACAGGATGACACAGGGCCCAGTTTGAAGGCTTCTCTGTACTCCTGGGGATTGGGAGGATGGGTTAAACAACAGTATTTGACATTCCCATATCTACAGGATGACACAGGGCTCAGTTTGAGGGCCTCTCTGTACTCCTGGGGATGGGGATGTGGGGTTAAACAGCATTAGTAAACATTCCCATATCTACAGGATGACACAGGGCCCAGTTTGAAGGCTTCTCTGTACTCCTGGGGATTGGGAGAATGGGTTAAACAACAGTATTTGACATTCCCATATCTACAGGATGACACAGGACCCAGTTTGAAGGCTTCTCTGTACTCCTGGGGATTGGGAGGATGGGTTAAACAACAGTATTTGACATTCCCATATCTACAGGATGACACAGGGCCCAGTTTGAAGGCTTCTCTGTACTCCTGGGGATTGGGAGGATGGGTTAAACAGCAGTATTAAACATTCCCATATCTACAGGATGACACAGGGCCCAGTTTGAAGGCTTCTCTGTACTCCTGGGGATTGGGAGGATGGGTTTAACAACAGTATTTGACATTCCCATATCTACAGGATGACACAGGGCTCAGTTTGAGGGCCTCTCTGTACTCCTGGGGATGGGGATGTGGGGTTAAACAGCATTAGTAAACATTCCCATATCTACAGGATGACAGGGGGCCCCCTTTGAGGGCTTCTCTGTACTCCTGGGGATGGGGATGTGGGGTTAAGCAGCATTAGTAAACATTCCCATATCTACAGGATGACAGGGGGCCCCCTTTGAGGGCTTCTCTGTACTCCTCGGGATTTGGTTGTTGGGTTAATCACCAGTATTTTACATTCCCATATCTACAGGATGACACAGGGCCCAGTTTGAAGGCCTCTCTGTACTCCTGGGGATTGGGAGGATGGGTTTAACAACAGTATTTGACATTCCCATATCTACAGGATGACACAGGGCCCAGTTTGAAGGCTTCTCTGTACTCCTGGGGATTGGGAGGATGGGTTAAACAACAGTATTTGACATTCCCATATCTACAGGATGACACAGGGCCCAGTTTGAAGGCTTCTCTGTACTCCTGGGGATTGGGAGGATGGGTTAAACAACAGTATTTGACATTCCCATATCTACAGGATGACACAGGGCCCAGTTTGAAGGCTTCTCTGTACTCCTGGGGATTGGGAGGATGGGTTAAACAACAGTATTTGACATTCCCATATCTACAAGATGACACAGGGCTCAGTTTGAGGGCCTCTCTGTACTCCTGGGGATGGGGATGTGGGGTTAAACAGCATTAGTAAACATTCCCATATCTACAGGATGACAGGGGGCCCCCTTTGAGGGCTTCTCTGTACTCCTGGGGATAAGGGGGATGGGTTAAACAACAGTATTTGACATTCCCATATCTACAGGATGACACAGGGCCCAGTTTGAAGGCTTCTCTGTACTCCTGGGGATTGGGAGGATGGGTTAAACAACAGTATTTGACATTCCCATATCTACAGGATGACACAGGGCCCAGTTTGAAGGCTTCTCTGTACTCCTGGGGATTGGGAGGATGGGTTAAACAACAGTATTTGACATTCCCATATCTACAGGATGACACAGGGCTCAGTTTGAGGGCCTCTCTGTACTCCTAGGGATGGGGATGTGGGGTTAAGCAGCATTAGTAAACATTCCCATATCTACAGGATGACAGGGGGCCCCCTTTGAGGGCTTCTCTGTACTCCTGGGGATAAGGGGGATGGGTTAAACAACAGTATTTGACATTCCCATATCTACAGGATGACACAGGGCCCAGTTTGCAGGCCTCTCTGTACTCCTGGGGATTGGGAGGATGGGTAAAACAACAGTATTTGACATTCCCATATCTACAGGATGACACAGGGCCCAGTTTGAAGGCTTCTCTGTACTCCTGGGGATTGGGAGGATGGGTTAAACAACAGTATTTGACATTCCCATATCTACAGGATGACACAGGGCCCAGTTTGAAGGCTTCTCTGTACTCCTGGGGATTGGGAGGATGGGTTAAACAACAGTATTTGACATTCCCATATCTACAGGATGACACAGGGCCCAGTTTGAAGGCTTCTCTGTACTCCTGGGGATGGGGATGGTGGTTTAAACAACATTAGCAAACATCCCCATATCTGCAGGGTGAGTGTGAGTGTACTTTGAAGGGTTCTCTGTACTCCAGGGGATAGGGGCGATGGCTTAGGCAACATTAGTGGGGATCCCCATAGCTCCAGGGTGATTGAGGGCCAACTCTGATGGCCTCTCATGGCTCCTGTGAATAGGCTAGTTGCGTTTGACAACATTGGCGCAGAACCCCTGGGCTGCATGGTGTAAGACAGACCATGTGATGCAGATTTCGCTAGCACTAAGGATTGGCCATATGTGTTAGCCTGCAGATGCAGCCCCAGCATCAGCACATGATGTTTCCGGAGACTATTTAGCAAGATCTCTGGCCTAGCTGTGTTACAATATGTTTTATCTGTTCAACAGAGGCAGATTGCATGACTGCAGGATTGCATCATGCCCTATGTGACCATATCCAGCAACACCTGCATACATGGAATACTACTCAGATGTGATACATAGAGATATCTACATGCGGTTGTAGCTGCTGTACATTTCTGCTGTAAACCACCTACACACAGCTGCATGGTCACCTACAATCACCCCAGTGTTTGTATATGGCTATTGTTATATGCTGCCATACCCTTACCTCACGTTTGTTTTCAGCCACACGGTTGAAACGCCGTGTGATGCGTTCCCAGGCCCTCAGCACCTTTGCAGTGTCGCTTCCCCTGGAGGCTCCTGGGAAGAGCTTATCCTGTTTTGGCCCTATTAGTATTGCCAGCTCACGGACCTCTCTTCTAGAGAAGGCAGGCTTCCTTGTGCGGGGCGCCATTTTCTTTTTTGCACGTGTAGCAGCCGTGCCGCACACAACTCATCTTCCGCATTTGCGCACATCGTTTGCCGAACATGCGTGGCGCATGGCTACGCGACCGAGATAGGCGCATAGCAACGTTCCGCATGGCTGCGTGCGGGGAATATGCACATTGAACATGCACGCTGCTTTCATACACAGTGGGTAGTGTGTGAACAACTGTATGTCTATTGACCTCTGCAGCCACAGATAGCACCGATGTATTTCTCATGTTGAAATGAACACTTTTAGGGATGTGTTGATAAACACCTAATATGTGCGGGTCCCCATTACTGGGCATGTGGCATATGAGGTGTGGTCAGTTCAGGTAGGTAACACACAAAACACCGAGAATAAGCGGCCGGACTTGTGCGCGGCGATGTGCGCTGCCTACATTATCGCGTGGAAAGGCTAGGTGGCACGCTGCTGGCCGTGCAAAACAACAGAGCCGTGGTACAACGGTGATGACACTGAGCAATGGTCCAGGGGCCATGGGTTCGATTCCCCATTGTGTGCAACGGAAATGCCCAGCTGTAGCAACACCTTTGATGGGTATATGTTTTACGAGACATATTAGCATTTGGACGACATAGGGCAGCGCACTGTACATTTTGTGCGTTTTGGACGGCGCACTGTTATTATGGGTGTCATTGGGCGGCGTACTGTTAATTATGTGCGTTTTGTGCGGCATAAGGGGTCTCGCTGATATCCACGCACAGGAACAGAGCCACAGCACAATGTTTGAAACAGTGACCACTGGTGCAGGGATCAGCGGTTCAATACCTCACAGTGCCCAGTGAACACGGCTGGCTAAAACAGTATGTATTATGTTGTGTTGTGGTGTAGGTGGCTTTTTTTCTTTTTGTATCACTACTAGCAAACGCACTCTCACAGCATGTTAACATAAGGCGACCCATAGGGCACATGTTACAGTGCACTGTCCGCCAACGCACCCTAGAATGTCCCCTATAGGGCACCATATATGTTGCCACACAGGATAATGTATAGTGCACACTGTATGGATGGCAACCATGAGGTGGCCTATAGGGCGCCCTATAAAGCACCCTCAGACACACCTTATGGGTACAGTATGCCGCGGGTGTTTTATCATGCATAAAAATAGGTGGATTTGAGATGGATAATGCTGTGGACAAGCCTATCACATTACCACACTGTGGTTTTGAACCCATATTCTCTGGCTACACAGGCAGTGACATAACCTTTGGACTACAGCACTATAGCTGTTAGCAAAAGCCATGGCTGGCTGCAGAAAGCCTGCACGTCACCTCACAGACAGTCTGCTGTTGTGAGGTGTATAGGGTTTGGCCACCCGTGCCCATGATGCACTGCACATGCAAATCACCAGTCCACAGATGCACAAAGGAATGGGACTGCAACCTGACAGCTCCAGGCCTGGTATGGGGATGTGCCCGTGTGCACCCACACATCAACTCGGCCTGGTAGGGTGTACTGAGTGGGTGTTGTACTGGCACAGAGTAGCTACACACCGTCACATTGTGCGGGTACTGTGCTCACCCTAAGGGTGCGATGAGGCACCCAGGACCAGGTCCACAACACCCTCCACGGCAAATTTAGGCCATGGCAGAGCTCCAATGCACTATTACTCTGTGAGATAGGTTCTTTCTGCAGAAACAACTTGGATATCTCTGTCGGTCTGAGTCTGGGGAACCCCTTATGGATACCTAGGTGGGTTAGGTACCACCATTTGTCCCCCTCCTCCCCCTGTTTGCAACGCAGGGTCTCCTCTCTAAATGCTACCTCCCTGCAATGGTGGCAGCAAAGTAGACCATCAACCCCAGTCCTACTGTGAAAGAGACACCCTACAGGCCAGTCATGGCAGCTGTATACACATCCATAACACAATATCTGACAGACATTAGGCCTGTATGTGCTCGGTTGCACCCCACCACTATCTGATATTGTCCTGCAGCAAGCCATCAGCCACTGCACCCTGCAAGGCGCTCCATCAGGACACAGACCAGCTGCGGACAATCTGCTAGTTAGTCCTGTTAGACATGCACATCCCTGACATAATATCTGACAGACAGTATGCCGTGATATGCTACGTTGGGCCCCACCACTATCTGATATTCTCCCGCAGCAAGCCATCACCCGCTGCACAGCACTCCATCAGGACACAAACCAACTGAGGACAGTCTGCTAGTTGGTCCTGTTGGAAATGCATGCACCCAGAACTAGGATGGCCGTGCACACCAGCAGATAGGTCAGTGACTGGGCCCCAAACCACAACCCATATATATCACATGACAGAGATACTATCTATCACTATGGGGGTGCCTAGCCATGCTGTCGTCACTGCACAGTCAGGGTGTTGTACAACCCCAGCAGCACATACAGAGGCCACCCTGTCTGTGTGGGTGGTGGCCAGCCACTACAGTGTCCCAGCCAGTGCCCTCTGCCCTGTGCAGATGCATCCTGGCCATCCCACCCTGTCTGATCTATACCCATGGTACCTTGCTGCTCATTATGCACATTGGCAGGCCAATACTGGCAACAGTGCTGGCAGTGTGGGCTGTGGAAGGTGTTTGCAGCCAACACACACTGTATAGACAGACACACACTCACACACATATGCCAGCATTGTGCTACTATAGAGGCGTTTGTCAACATTGGCCACCACACCAGTCCTGGGCACAGTACAGGCATGGATATGGTACGCAATACCGTTGGGTGTCACTCCCCAGGGTGGTAAACACTGTCTGAGACCAGACCTGATGCACCCACTGCAGACAACAGAATGATTGTCATGATGGAGCTCACAGAGCATAATTTGCGTAACGTAGGGTTATCTATCTGCCAGTACTTATAGCAAGCATTTGACAGCTGTGTACCGTATACCCTGGTGTAGGGTGACATTGCTAAGGAATGCACATGCTAGTATTGTGAGATGCACGCAGGGCCCAATGTCGTGCCTCTCCAGGAGGCATTGGCAAATGTGGCCTGTGGGTGTGGGTGTGGGTGTGTCTGCCCCTGTTGGTTGCTGCTTTACAGCAGAGGTTCCCAGATGTAGGCCAGGATTACAACACACTGTTCTGGTTTTCCTGCTGTCCCTCATGAATATGCATGTGCTACATCTAAATGCCATGGCGGTGGTGCAGGGATATGACACACAAACATTTCTATACGTGGCAGCATGGAACAGGAATGGTGTGTGGTCCGCCAGGACTGCATTTGTGAGACTCTGCTGTAGGTCGTGCCCCTGGTCATGGTGTCCGTGATCAGTGGGGTGAACGATAGGTGTATGACCAATGCATATGTCCCCAGCAATAAAGGATTATCCTTACTATCACATTTTCGTTGTGGAAACAATATGTGGGCAGGATTGGCAGGGCTTTGAACCTGTGACCTTCTGTTCTTGCACACACTGTCTGTGTGCAGTGCACCCCTGTGCTGCCACAGATTGGCTGGATTTTCTGGGATGTCCATGACTGTACATCCGACAGGGCCTATCTGTTGCAGTGGACGGTGCCAGCCTGCACATGGCTAGGCCACTGTCTTCTGTGGCTATCAGGCACTGCCCCCTTCACCACCTGTACCCTTCCGGCAACATGCTGCCATGTGCTTATCTTGGAAAAGCTGATGACATGTGTGCGTTGTAGCACTCCAGGAATGCATTTTGGAGACTCTGCTCTAGGTAATGGCCATTGTTATGGTGTGTGTGCAGTGTTGGGTACAAAATGTGTGTGTGCACCATTCTTATATTCTCTGCAATAAATGTATGTCTTTACTCTCTCTGTTTAGCGGTGGGTAAAATATGGGACTGGGTTGGCAGGAGCCCCAGATGGGATTTGAAACTGTGACCCTCAGAAACTAGAGGTACTGGCTTTGTCCACTGCACCACACTGTGGCCACAGAGACAATGCAGTCCCTGTGGATGGCAGACCTGACCAACAGAGTCAACATGCCTGCTATGCACATTTGTGATGTGGGGTCTTTCACCTTGTCTGGTGACAAGGGTGCAAATAACTCCCCCAACTGACCTCGACAAAGGGGGAATGAATGTAACCAAGCAGAGCAACAGTGATGTTTATGGACAACCATAACAGACACTCCCAGGACAGCTGAGACACACGGAAGTGAATTTTGGTCAGGTCTCCGCTCCATAGCCCCTTCCACAGCTCCTGTCCTTCTACTGGGGCTTTCCTGGGTGTGTTTTTAGTTTTTGCCCATCAATAGTATCAGTGTTCCCTAGCTGTATTAGTATTTTGTTCTGATGTTGCTCAGAGAGCAAACAGTGCTTCATGTAGGAATGTCTATCTACCATTACTCCTAGCAAACATTTGAGGGCTGTGTACCGTGTACCCAGGTATAGGGTGGCATTGCTAAGGTATGCAGGTGCTGGTAATGGGAGATGCATGCAGGGCCCAATGTCCTGCCTCTCCAGTGGGCATTGGCCAATGGGGCATGTGGGTGTGGGTGTGGGTGTGTCTGCCCCTCTTGGCTGCTGCTTTACAGCAGGGGTTCCCAACCCCAGTCCTGGTATGCCACACACTATTCGTATTTTAGTGCTGTCCCTCATGAATATGTATGAGCTACATCTACATGCCATGGGGGTGTTTCATAGATATGCAGCACTGGCATTTGTATTAGGGGCAGCATGGAACCAGAATGGTGTGTGGCCCTCCAGGACTGCATTTGGGAGACTCTGCTCTGGGTAATGCACCAGTTCATGGTGTCTGTGCTCAGGGGGGTAAAATAGAGGGGTATTACCAATGCGTAGCATATGTCCTCACTACCACGGTGTGGGTGTGTGATAAATATGTGGAGAGGATTGTCGGTTACTCCAGCTGGGCATTGAACCGGTGACGTTCTGTTCTTGCATACACTGTCTGTGTGCACTGCACCACCGTGTTGCCATGGATAGGCTGTATTCCCTGGGCAGACCATGACTGTACATCCCACAGGGCCTGTTTGTTACAGTGGACAGTGTCAGCCTGCACATGGCTAGGCCACTGTCTTCTGTGGCTAGCACCCACTACCCCCTCCACCACCTGTCCTCGTCCGCCAACATGCTGGCATGTCCTTCTCTCAGGGACAGCATATGACCTGCTTGCGTTGTGGCACTCCGGGACTGCATTTGTGGGACTGGGCTGTAGGTATGGCTCATTGTTATGGGGGGTGTGCAGTGTAGGGCAAAATGTGGGTGTTTGCACTATGCTTATGTTCCCTGCAATACAGGAGTGTCTGTGCTATCTCTGCTTGGTGGTGGGTAAAATATAGGGACTGGGCTGGCAGGTGCCCCAGCTGGGATTTGAACCTCTGCCCTCTGGTCCTAGAGGTACTGGCTCTGTCTGCTGCACCACACTGTGGCCACGGAGACTGTGCAGTCCCTGGAGATAGTTAACCTTGCAGGATGGAGTCTCAACCCCTGCTCTGCACATTTTGACTGTGGGCTCATTCACCCTGTCTGGTGACACACGTGCAAATAAACCCCGCAATTGACCACAAGAGAGGGGGATGACATATAACCATGCTGGGCAACAGTGATATTGATGGCCAACCATATAAAACACTCCCAGGACAACTCCAAACAACGGACATGTTTTTTGGAAAGGTCTCCGCTCCGTTGACCCTTCCGACATTCATTTCCTGTTTCTGGGACCTTCCTGGGTGTATTTGTTATATTTGCCCATGGCTATCACTGTTCCCCAGCTGACTTACTGTTTTTAATATTTTTGTGCTGGTCATTTTCTAGTTTTAATAGCACTTTTGTGCTGTGCACATGTATCACACTGCTCACGTTTTACAGGTTTCCCCGGTTTTGCTCTACATTGCTGACGTAAATGGTTTCTCTTCCCTTTAAATGCCCTCTACCGCGAGTGTTTCACTCGCGCTATTTTTTACTTGTAAATTCGGCCCCGCAACTGTGCGAGGGGCCTCTCCCCTCCCCTTCCCCGCCCATTAACCCCGTCTCTCCGCCCCTCGGGGGCCTTCCTCCGCCCTCAGTTAGCCTTTCCACGCCTCTATCGGACATTTGCGGGCCCGTACTTGTGCGGGGCCTGTTAGTGTGTCGCGCACATGCACGGGGCTTCATCGCACATGTCCGGGGCATTTAAGAGCGTTTAAGAGCGTTTAGGTGCCGCGTTTCCGTGCGCTATTGTGCGGCGCGCACCTTTGCGGTTTTTAGTAAACATCCCCCTATGTTAAAATAAGGAAAAAAAGTTAAGAAAAAGCTAAAAGGAGCAGTTGCAAAGGTTAAAGATTTACATCAAGCATGGGTGTTGTTTAAAAATACTATCCTGGAAGCCCAGACCAGTTGTATTCCACGCTTTAAGAAAGGTGGAAGTCCAAAAAACTGCGAGCATAGTTTAAAGTTGAGGTTAGAGGAGCTGTTGTTGCCAAAAAAGCATCTTTCATAAAATGGAAAAAGGGGCCACATGACAAAATCTGGAAACAACATAAGCACTGGCAAGTTAGATTAGACAAGCAAAGAGAGAATTTGAGAAGAAGCTTGCTGAGGAAGCAAAAACATGTAATAAAGACTTTTTCAAGTACATTTATAGCAAAACAATCTGTGAGAGAGTGAGTTGGACTACTAGATGATAGAGGGATAAAAGGGGCATTAAGAGCGGATAAGGCCATAGTGGAGAGACTGAATGAATTCTTTGCTTCAGTCTTTACAGAGGAAGATATAAGGATGTTACCCATGACTGAAATGGTATTTAAAGGTGATGCTACAGGAGAATTGAAAGAAAAATTGATACACCAGGAAGATGTATTACAACTATTTGATAAACTGAAGAGTAAGCAAATCACCTGGGCTGGATGGTATACATCCAAGGGTGTTAAAAGAACTGAAATATGAGATTGCAGACCCACTAAATAATCTGTGAGCTATCATTAAAATCATCTGTAATACTTGAAGACTGGAGGATGGCCAATGTAAGGTTCCAAGGGTGATCCGGGAAACTACAGACCAGTGAGCCTGACGTCAGTACTAGGAAAAATGTTAGAAACCATTATAATGAACAAAATTACTGAACATGTAGATAATCACGGCTTAATGGGAGACAGCCAACATGGCTCTAGCCAAGGAAGGTCTTGTTTTACTAATCTGTTATGTTTTTTTTGAAGGTGTGAATAGACAGGTAGACAAAGGTGAGTCAGTTGATATAGTATATCTGGACTTTCATTAAGCCTTTGACAAGGTCCCTCATGAGAGACTCCAGGTGAAATTAAAGAGCATGGGATAGGAGGCAGTATACTATTGTGGATTAGGAAATAGTCAAAAGATAGAAAGTAGAGGGTAGGTCTAAATGGCCAATTTTCCCAATGGAGAAAGATGAATAGTGGAGTACCCCAGGGATCTGTGCTGGGTCCGCTGATTTTTAGCATTCATAAATGACCTGGAAAAGGGAATAACAAGTGAGGTTATCAGATTTGCAGATGACACCAAATTATTCAAAGTTGTTAAAACCCAAGAAGATTGTAAAAAATTGCAAGAGGAACTTGATAAATTGAAAGACTGTGGATGTTCATATGGCAGATAAAATTTAATGTGGACAAGTGCAAAGTTATGCACCCCTAGGAAAAAATAACCCTACGTTTTCAAATTTCTAAATGTTGTAAACTGCTCTTTGGCAATTTTTAATTTTGAATAGTAGTCCACCAAATAATAAATAAATGCATACATTTTGCTAATTTTAAATGAGTTCAGTCTATTTTTGCCTAAATGAAAGGTTCTTAGGACCTTGAAAATTTGACTCCATTGTGTCATGCTTTTGTATCTGCTGGTTGGCTTCCCCTTTCTCTAAGAGGTATGTTTACTAAAGCGCAGTAATATTACCGTCTTTAAGTGCCCTGGTAATGTTACGGATGCCCATATAAAGGAGTGGGCGGTTCAGCGTTAAGGCAAGTATGGTTCGGTAATGTGCAATACATGGCACCCTAGTTAATTAACATGCATTATAGGGCGCCCTGGACTTACCATGTGTTAACGTCACAGCCAATGGGAAGCAACAGCGCGTTCAAAGGGGTTGCAATCAAAGGTGCGCACACAGTAGAAGACGCGTTGAGGGATGTGCAGACATGGTGCCACATGAGAAACGGAGCCGTAGGTGTAAGGCCGCAGACCACAGGCAGCTGATATCGCAGTCTGTAATGGAGACATGAGCCACAGATAAACACATGCACACACAGTGAAAACAGCATGCAGAAGAGTAAACAAATTAAAGGGAAAGGGCATCAGGGGTTGGTCTGAAGGGTCAGCTGTGTGGATGGTGTATATACAAGGGCAAAATGGGCAAGAGATCCATAATGGAGTATTTTTTTTTAAAATTTTATATTTATGCAATTTTACAATAAGTTGAAGAAGGTTTATACAAAAAAACCCTTCTCAAAGAAACAGGGCAGCACCAGAAATCAATATACAGATACATGCATAATACCATATATCCTTCCAAAAAAGATACAAAGAAAAACAATTAAAGAGCTTACCCTAACTAGCCCACTACAAGGGAGAGGGGATTACCATTTCACCAAACTAACATTTGAAACATTGAAAGAAAAGAAAGCAGTCGAAAATCCAGACCAAAATCAATAGTGAGCACTAGGAGGGGACAATAGAAGATTCTAGACACCTGGCATTGATAAAAGCAAGTAACTGGGAAGTTTCAAAGAATACATATGAAACAGAATGATACTTAATCAAACATTTACATGGATGTGTAAGAAAAAACAACCCACCCAGTTGTAAAATTCCAGGACGGTGCAATAGAAACTCTCTACGCCGTTTCTGAGTCTCCCTTGACAAATCTGGATAAATGCGTACGGCTAAGCCCCTAAACAAAAGCTTCCTTTTTTGGAAGAAAAGTTTCAGCAACCACTCCTTATCCGATAGCAAAGCGAATGTAACTAATAAAGTGGAGGGTTCCTGCGACTCAAGACCAAAATTTTCCACTAAATCTGTGACATTGAGAGCGTCTCCCGACATACCAGCACTAGACACACACTTAGCCTTTGGCAAGTAATACGTTTTTACAAGAGGTGGCATTAAGTCAGGGGAAACCCCCAAAGTCACAGTCAGATATTTCTTGAACATATCTTTAGCAGAAATAGACATCACCCTAGGAAAATTAACAATTCTCAAATTATTAACATGAGTGGAATTATCTAACTGTTCCAACTTTACTTGCACAGACATGAAGTTCTTTTTAAATCCATCAGCTTGATCCTCTAAGTTAGACATTCTCGTCTGCCAAACTGCAAATTCCGTAGAAATGTCGGAGACCTTCTTCTCTAAGTCTGCTACCAATTCCATTGTAGACTTAACTTTAGAAGTTAATGATGTAATCTGCGGAAGCAGAACTTCTCCAAGGGACACAATAGCAGTCCAGATCGATTCTAAAGTGAAGTTCGTTGGGCGTTGAATAATGAAAGCCCCATCCGGAGTCGAAACTGAAACGCTCTCCATCATAGCAGGCACCAAAGGATCTCCTCGTTGCACAGGGGAGAAAACCTTCCCTGTGGTCTCACCTCCAACAAGTGACGACGCTGGAATGGAATGTAGAGCACTGCCGGCTCCACTCACAAGCTTCTCCGGTTCACTGTTCTCTGGCCCTCGCGAGGTTGAAACCCCCCCCCCCCCCTGGACTAGGAGAGGAAACCTTCCGGCAGTGAACCGCTATGGAGAAACTTAGGCGCTGGGCTCACAGCTGGGGAGGAAGATGGCACTGAGGCTGCCACCGAGCAATCCATCTCCGATGGCCCCGCCAATCGGCATTCTCCACCAGCACCGCCGGGATCCCGAGGAGCACGAATGAAATAGGTATCCAATGGTCTGGAAACAGAGGCAAGCGGCATTGAAGTAAGGGCGGGCTGCGAGGGCTCCTGCCCAGCCTTACCCATACGCTTCTTCCCCATGGGTAGGAAAAAACGCGCTCACCCGAACACGACTACAACCGCCATCTTGAAACGCCCCCCCCCCAGTCCCCGATCCAAAATGGAGTATGATGGAATCAAACCATTACACTGAAGAGCCCAAACACACCTCACTGACACCAATACCAAACCACTGAGCCAACTGCCCAAAGAAAGGGACCATATGTAACAGCTAGCATGTGATGGATAGGCTGCATGGAGGGGACACTGCAGTGTACAGTGAAGAGAAGGAAGTGTGTGTGGAGAAGTGACAAAGCCGGAGCCATTGTATGGTAAGGTTAACAGAAGCCAAGAAAAGCAAAGCAAAGGAACATGTGGGAATCAAACCTGCAACCTATGTTGACTCAACACAGGTCTGTAACCACTATCCCAAACAACCACAACCAGCACAATGCAAATATGTTCCACCAAAGTGAATGTGTGTATGGAAACCCGTAGCACCCTGTGAGGTGGCAGATGGCTGGCACATAGACAGCTGCCACCGTTCAAGGATGTGAGCACAGGTGGGCCATATACATCAGCAGTATACCACTAAATACGCTGGTCAGTGCGGTGATGCAGCAGCAGAGACAAATGTATGTCCATGTCACACAAAAGTCACTGGCCCATCCACAGATGATGAGCAGGACAGATCATGTTCCAGGAGCTGCATGGTGTGTACTGCTCAGTAGGCCTCCCCCCCTCAATGCAGCTGCACACACCAAATACCGTGGTCACATATGCATTCATGTAGACAGTAGGTGGTGCATGATGAGGACCCAACACACAACAGTCATGAAATGACCACAAAAGCATACCTGCCCGGCAGTACAGGACACACAAACCTGAAAAAGCATACACAGCAAAATGTACAGACATATTGTGATAATGACAGCAATGTTGAGCAGATGGATTGGGAAAATAATGAGCATTGTACCTTTAAGAGTAAGGACAAATCAGGTTCCCATACAAACCGAAAGCTTCTAACTAGAATTGAGCCCAGCCATAGCAGTGACATAGGAGCTGAGTGGAACTCTAATGAGTCACACCTGAGTAGCCAGAGGGGTGTGGCTACTGAAGGAAGCCTTTTTAAACCTGCTTCAGAGCTAGAGTTCAGAGGGAAGAGAGGTGGAGAGAGAGAGAGCACACAGAAGCAACGACAGCAGACAGAGCAATGCAGGCAAGGAAGGCAAAGAGGAGAGCAGCAAAGAGGGAAACTTTGGAACCCAGAACTAGCAAAGGAGGATTCTGGAAGGTCCATTTCCTTTACCTCAGGAGCACTAGAAGCAAAGCCAAAACCTCTGTGGAAACTACCCGAAGAAAAGGTAGAAGAGTTTACCTATACGAGGGAGGAAAGCTCTGATTACAGAAAAGGCATTGCGAGTGAGAGAGGTACGTCTGCCATAATTCCTAGCCAGAGACTTGCTGAGGAGATTGTACAGCAGTTAAAGAAAAGTGCTAATAAGAGCAGAGATAGCACTGCTGCAAAAACAGTTCCAGTCAGAAACATTCTTAGAAAGTGTTTTGAAACAGACGTAAAGGCTGTTGCTAAAAGCTTATGTAAGAATCAGTTTCCTGCACTAGAGAAAGTTACTGCCAATCAGAGGGACAACTTTATTGAACAGCTGCAAGAAGTTCTCAGTGACCTACAGTCTAGAAGTTCCCCTAAGCAGAGTTATAATGATTACAACGAGGAGATGATTGTTGACGTAGAAAGCACTCCTGATACAACTGATATCTGTGAGATGGATTGTTCTTTATGTGAGATTGATCACTTGGACCTACGTTAGACAACCTTTGCATGAAGGTAATGCAAAGTTGTTTTCTCCTGAATGTTTGCTGTGGAGAAACAGTTTGCCATACGCTTTATTTTCTAACTTTGAATTGCTCCTGTTTCCTATTGTTTTGGAAAATAATCCGTGTCATGTTTTGAGCCAAGAATCTATGTGTGAATGGGAAAACCCCAAATAAAAATTTATCTGTTCAAATGACCCTCATGCCACAACACCTTTGTTTGATAGTAAACCTAGACTACAACTCCCAACGTCCCTTGCTGCTACCTTAGTCAAAAAGGACACTTGAAGACAAAGTAGAGGTCACCCTTGCTCTAGAGTCACCGGCCCTAGGCGGGGGCAGGACAATATATATGCAACAGCTGTCCAATACTGCTTCATTATATCAATCAAAGCGGTGTGCATTGCAACATAAACCTGGTAATGCACATTAAAGAGGGACAATGATATCCTGGATCATGTCAGAGCAATGGATGGTATGTGACCTGATAAAGGCCACATAGAGTACTAGTGGGAATCAAGCCCTTGTCCCCTGGGCAGAGTACGAACCATTATGCCACTCCTCCAAACCATGACATGAATATCTCTGCCGTCAAAGATGTGTAGACAAGGAGGCAGGTGCATCTTTAATCCACCCTGCCGCCACTGTCAGCACCAGTGGCAACAAACACCAATGGCAGTTATGTCCCACAAACACCTCCCAGGTGGGGATGTACAGGCACCAGCCTGAGCATGCATGTGGCCAAGTAGTAGAAATGCCCACCCAAAAGAAGCCACAATGGTCCAAATGAGCCGACATGCAACTGGCCACATGGGAGCGAAGAATGTAGCTGTGTTAAAATGGAACACCTATGTGGATATCAGTGAAACCATCTGTGGGCAGGAAAGCAGCAAAACAACGTTTGATACACCACATACATCCTATGTATGATAAAATACCCACACTGGTCAATGATTTGAAAGGTGTATAGTGGTTATTGTGCTGTGAGTGAACCAGACGGTATCGACGTACGTTGTCTGCATCATCACTGCAATAGCACGAGAACACATGGCACATGGTTGACGTTCCAACATACATGGCCGGAATGTCTGCACATGCATAGCTGTCAGTTTCAAACACCTGTGCCCGAGTCATTGTAAGATGGACAGGACAAAGTGATCTTAACATGTGTCCAATGTCCACCAACTGTACCATGGCCTTGTGAGTGCTCTGATAGGTGGGTCAGCCATGAAATATGTGGCAGGCTACACAACTGACAGGGAGCACAGTCCAGGCAAGTACACCAAGCTGACCACACAACCACAAGGCGATAAGGTAGGAAAGGAAGAAACAGAGATGTAATGCCATGCTGCCATGCAGAGATGTGGATCTGCAGTGCACAGGCAAATGCACAAACATGACAATGAGGTCATTTCCCAATGCCCCAGCACAACCCCTCAGCTGTGTAGACCATATGTGTGTGTAGCAGTGGGTCATACAGCAGTGTAGATGGCCACAAAAAAAAATGTGATGTGCCTAGAAAGAGCAGATGCCAGGTACACAGGCAAATACACACTTTTAATGCACAAATGGTACCAAAAACAGTGACACAATGCAAAATGAGGACATGGTAACAGTTGCGAGAGGCACATGTTGCCGAAGAACAAACCAAGCAGAACCTCACAGACATGCAGAGATAGCACTATGCAGAAGGCCTGCTGCAATGGGTGCTGTGGATACAGGATCATCACACATAATGGTTTGCACTAACAATATAAAGTAATTACCCTGTGTCTACATTTTCTCTAGCAAAAGAAACAGTTCCCATCTTAGTTTGCCTCATTTAATTGCTAATTGTGTGTTAAGACTCCCCCTGATACAGCTTGCATCTAAGTTTATTTTAGAGGAATGTTACATAGGCATTAGATGAAACAAAGTATTCACCCTGCCTTCTTCCTTTCTAACAAAGGAACAATCTCCAGTTATGTTTGATACTCTGTAACTCTAATAGCAACTGTGAAAAGATACACCCCCTATTGCTAGTCACATAAACATTCCTCTTTCCAACTTCCGACTTACACTACCACAAGTGTGCATTAACCAAGCCTAGGAAATACGCTTACCCACAGTGACGAGCCACCCTATGCCTAATCATGGCCATCACCATACTAGTCCTCTCATGCTTCTATTTTCTCTCCACCTCCATTCACGACGCAAACACACTCACACTTGATCACAACCCTATACCCAGACTCATTAACACAAACAAAAAATACCACCAGAAGTCATACCAAAATCCAGGATATTCGCACCACAAAAGACAGTCACTCTTGCTTTGTGTATCCCTAGAACATACTCCTAACAAAAAAATCTACACAAAGAATGTATGTCAAGGCTGTAAATGCGCACTCATTAACGCATGCTCCGCACGCAACAAATGGTCAGTCATCACAGATCTAGTAAACACACTTAACCTAGACATCCTGTTGATCACTGAAACTTGGTTAACAGACACAGACACTGTCATCTTAAACCAACTCACACCCCCTAACTTCTCAGTTTACACGTGCAACAGAGCTAACAAGAGAGGTGGAGGGGTCCTCATATTAGCAAAAAATGAGCTCAATTACCGGACAATCCAAGCCAGCAGCATACAACATCTAGACACACTCACCATTGCAAACAAACACAACACCCTCAACCTTATTTATAGGGCTCCAAATGCCTCATCTGACGAGCTATCAAATATAATCGACCTAGCTTGTAACCCAGAAAACCCAACCAAACCAAACTGAATTTTGGGAGATTTTAATCTATCCTCTGCACAAACCCCTCTTGCCAACACATTCCTCGATGCAATGGCCAATTTGAACTATACGCAGATCGTAACAGACCCCACACACAAACATGGGAACACTCTCGACCTAGTCTTTGCTCCACCTATTGCCACAGGCAGTAAGGACCACTTTAACCTCTCCACCACCCTTGTCCCCTGGTCTGAACATATCTAATAACATTCCGGGTTCCATCACATCAGGACCTGTATAACCAACGTAAACCAAAGACAACAGCAAACACAGGTCGCTTCAAACCACTTGATAAGGAATTGTTGTCCAAACATGCAATCCCAAAGCTCTCTCAACCTTCAGTCAACCTCAATGACATGGTTGCTAAATGGAATGACACTCTACAGCTGTATGCATGCCAGCCCCCGCCTAACAATCAGGCAACGCACAAGAATAATACAACTAAAAGGCCAACAGCCCCATGGTTCTCATGGGAGGAGGAGTAGCCTAGTGGTTGGGGCAAGGTACTTCAGGCCGGAAGGTCGGAGGTTCAAATCCCACTAGAGGACAGCAACCTTGGGCCGGAAGGACTGGGGTTTCTAGTCCCACAGATGCTCCTTGTGGTCTTGGGCAAGCCACTTAACCCTCCATTGCCCATGTTCCCTGTAAGTATTAGTGTATGTGTCTCATATCCCTGCGTGTTAAATGTATCCCCCAATTGTGTTGTGACCGCTTTGATTGAAGGATAAGGCGGTATACAAAACTGTCTAAATAAATAAATAAATAAATAAAGACGTCCCTACTTCAATTGAGAAAACTCAAAAGAAAATGGAGGCACACCCACAACACAGATGACCAGGCTAATTACCTAGCCCACCTGAAAACTCACTGAGAAGCCATTTGGGCCAAAATGAAGGAATATTACACCGAGCTCCTCAACCGTTCACTAAACAAACCACATGAACTCTTCAATCTAGTAAAATCTATAACTCAAGAACCTTCACCGCCACAAAATGAGCAAATTCAACCCCAAGCATATGCCAACTACATACAATCCAAAGCCCTACAACCAATTATGGCCACCAGTCCAGGAAAACCACAAGCTCCACCCCACGTGGAGCCTCTCTTGAAACTCTCACCCCCAACAGCGAAGAACATTGAAGAAATTATCGCCGCCGTCAACACTACCACTGCGCCTAACGACCCATGCCCAGCTCACTGGGTCAGAGCAATGTGATCTGAACTCAGCCCAATCATAGCAGAAATAACAAAGCTATCATTCTCAACAGGAAGTTTCCCAGCAGCACTTAAACAGACATCAATCCGGCCTCTTCTAAAAAACTCCCAACTAGACCCGAAGAAGGAAGAGTCTTACCGGCTAATCTCAAGTATTCCACTACTAGCTAAAATACTTGAGAAAGTGTCCCTGAGACAAATTCAACAACACATAGACGCCTCGGCTCCTCTAGACCCCTGCCCTGACCTCCCTATGCAACACATTAATCTGTGGGGTAGACAACACCAAAGAGGGCTTTGTGCTGATCTTCCTGGATATTTCCGCTGCGTTTGATTCCGTTAATCACAACCAACTCCTCGCCTGTCTCCATGAGAAGGGGATCCAGAGGCTAGCTTGGGAATAGTACAAATCATACCTTGAAGAACGATGGCAGCAAGTTAGAATTGGCTCTAGCACATCTGAACCTTTCCAACAAAAACAGGGAGTACCCCAAGGCTCCTCCCTCTCGGCACTACTCTTCAACATATACATGCAATCAATCTGTGAAATTACCTGTGCCTTCGGCATATCGTGCCTCATCTATGCCGACGATGTGCTGTTATACACACCTATCAATGTCACGCTTCAAGACTACACAACCATCACTGACTGCTTCAATGCGATAACAGACTGGCTCTTAAACAATAACCTGAGAATAAACTTTAAGAAAACAGAGGTCCTAACCATCACGAGAAACAAAAGCTTCACACCCCCTCCAACCCTGAAGGTCAGAGATGCCGAACTACCAATAAAGCCCACCATACGCTACCTTGGCGTGACACTAGATCAACGATTAACATTCAAAGACCATATAAGTCGCACAGTAAAGTCCATCTATTATAAGATCAAGACTCTTCAACACCTTAGACCCATGCTGGACCCTGACAACTTCCAAACAATATTCCAAGCAATAGTCACACCCCACTTTGACTATGCAAACATTATACTACACGGCCTACCCAAGAACTTATTGAACCCACTCCAATTAGCGATGAACGCTGCTGCCCGTATCCTGTGTGGGATACATACGAGCGATCACATATCCCCCATACTAAGAGAGCTACACTGGCTCCCAGTAAACAGTAGGATAACCTACAAAGCCCTCCTAATAACATTTAAAGCCTTAAATAACATATCACCCTCATCAATCTCAGCGCTTCTTACCCACACTCCCAGCAACAGAACTAAGCGAACACTTGCTGCCAATACGCTAATCATCCCAAAAATAACCACAAAATGGGCACAATCAACAAACAAACGCACATTTGTGTCCTATGCCCCCAGGGCCTGGAACAAACCTCCACCCCATATCAGAGCAATCAGAGACCTCATGCAGTCTAGAAAAGCCATCAAACACCACCTGTTCCTCATGCACTATTCACAACACAACTATCCCACCATACCCCCCTCCCCTCCACCCAACATCTTAACTTAAACTACATAATGCACAAGGGGCAACTGACAGGTTATGTAAAACAGCCTTAGATAGATTGCACCCTGCTGTCCCACACTTGCTCTGAGTAATTGAATAACCCTAGGAAAAATGGAAAGATTAACGTGGTAACTTGTAAATTGTACATAATTTCAAATGTAAATTGCTCATATTTAAATTGTACATAGTTTCCCCCAGTTCACTCCAAGTTGTTTCCCCCTGTTTTAAGTAAACTCTGATTGCCTTCGCTGTCATTGAGTCACTTTGTTCTCTGTAAACCGCACTGATAGAAAATAGTGCGGTATAAAAGAAAGGTTAAATAAATCAAATCAAATAAATAAATAAATATGTCAAGGTACATGGAATGCACAAATGAAGTTACAAAATGGACACACACACTGCCACACTGCAAAGTTAATGGTGCAATGTGAGTGGTGCAATGTCATAAGAACATAAGAACATAAGATATGCCATACTGGGTCAGACCAAGGTCCATCAAGCCCAGTATTCTGTTTCCAACAATGGCCAATCTAGGTCATATGTACCTAGCAGTTTCCCCAAAGGACACAGGTTCCACAATGCTTGTATTGGTTCAAGCATTGATATCCTGGGTCCCTTCTTAATAATGGTTTATGGACCTTTCCTCCAGGAACTTGTCCAAACCTTTTTTAAAGCCAGCTACACTAACAGCCTTTACTACATCCTCCGGTAACAAATTCCAGAGTTTGATTACACGTTGAGTGAAAAAATATTTTCTTTTATTAGTCTTAAATAGTTTACCCTGTAGCTTCATTGCATGTCCCCTAGTCTTTCTATATTCTGATAACGTAAACAATCGATCTACGTTTACCCGTTCCACTCCGTTCATTAATTTATAGACTTCTATCATATCTCCCCTCAGCCGTCTCTTTTCCAGGTTAAAGAGCCCTAACCTTTTTAGCCTTTCTTCATAGGAGTATCCTTCCATCCCCTTTACCATTTTGGTGGCTCCTCTCTGAACCTTTTCTAAAATCGCTATATCCTTTTTAAGATACGGCGACCAGAATTGCACACAATATTCAAGGTGCGGTCTCACCATGGAACGATATAGAGGCATTATAATATCTTTTGTTTTATTTTCCATTCCTTTCCTTATCATACCTAGCATTCTATTTGCTCTCTTGGCCGCCGCTGCACACTGGGCCGAGGGTTTTAACATGGTATCCACAATGACGCCTAAATCTTTTTCCTGGGTGGTGGTTCCTAATGTGGAACCTTGCATCGTGTAACCATAGTTTGGGTTGTTCTTCCCTAGGTGTATAACCTTGCACTTGTCCACATTAAATTTCATCTGCCATTTTGATGCCCAGTCTTCCAATTTATCAAGATCCTCTTGCAATTTTCCACAATCCTCTTGGGTTTTAACAACTTTAAATAGTTTTGTGTCATCTGCAAATTTGATAACCTCACTCGTTATTCCACTTTCCAGGTCATTTATGAATATGTCAAAAAGCAGCGGACCTAGCACAGATCCCTGGGGTACACCACTATTCACCTTTCTCCATTGGGAAAATTGGCCATTTAGCCCTACCCTCTGCTTTCTATATTTTAACCAGTTCCTGATCCACAATAGTACACTGCCTCCTATCCCATGACTCTTTAGTTTTGCCAAAAGTCTCTCATGAGGGACCTTGTCAAAGGCTTTCTGAAAGTCCAGATACACAATATCAACCGACTCACTTTTGTCCACCTGATTATTCACTCCTTCAAAAAAACATAACAGATTAGTAAGACAAGATCTTCCTTGTCTAAAGCCATGTTGGCTGTCTCCCATCAGGTCATGACTATCTACATGCTGAGTAATTTTATTTTTATGATGGTTTCTACCATTTTTCCCGGTACTGATGTCAGGCTCACCGGTCTGTAGTATCCCGGATCACCCCTGGAACCCTTTTTAAAAATTGTTGTTACATTGGCGATCCTCCAATCTTCAGGTATTAGAGATGATTTTAATGATAGATCACAGATTACTAATAGCAGGTCTGCAATCTCGTATTTCAGTTCTTTCAACACCCTTGGATGTATACCATCCGGCCCAGGTGATTTGCTACTCTTCAGCTTATCTAATAGTTGTAATACATCTTCCCGATGTATCGATATTTCCTTCAATTCTTCCGCACCTTTAAATACCACTTCAGTCATGGGTAACATCCCTACATCTTCCTCAGTAAAGACTGAAGCAAAGAATTCATTCAGTCTCTCCGCTATCGCCTTGTTGCCTCTTAGTGCTCCTTTAACCCCTTTATCATCTAATGGACCAACTGACTCTCTCACAGGTTTTTTGCTACAAATGTACTTGAAAAGGTCTTTACTTCGTGTTTTTGCTTCCGCATCAAGCTTCTTCTCAAATTCTCCCTTTGCCTGCCTTATCAATGCCTTGTATTTGACTTGCCAGTGCTTGTGCTGTTTCCAAGTTTCATCGTTTGGCTCTTTTTTCCATTTCCTGAAAGATGCTTTTTTGGCAACAACAGCCTCTCTGACCTCACCTTTAAACCATGCTGGCAGTTTTTTGGACTTCCTTCCACTTTTCTTAAAGCGTGGAATACAGCTGGTCTGGGCTTCCAAGATAGTATTTTTCAACAACAGCCAAGCCTGATGTACATCTTTAACCTTTGCAACTGCTCCTTTTAGTTTTTTCTTAACTGTTTTCCTCATTTTATCATAGTCTCCCTTTCAAAAGTTAAAAGGTAGTACTGTGGATTTCCTTACTATCCCTCCTCCACTAATTAAATCAAAGGCAATCATGCTATGATCACTATTGCCAAGTGGCCCCAACAACCTTATCTCTTGCACTAGATCTGGTGTTCCACTAAGGATTAGGTCTAATATGGCTTCCCCTCTGGTTGGTTCATGAACCAGCTGCTCCAAGAAGCAGTCATTTATTTCATCTATGAACTTTATCTCCCTAGCATGTCCTGACGTGACACTGACCCAGTCGATACCGGGGTAGTTGAAATCACCCATTATTATTACTGTGCTGTAACTTTTGTTAGCTTCCTTGATTTCTTTGAGCATTACATCATCTATGTCATGTGTTAAAGAGGACTGTGCAGACATGAAAAGATTAGTTTGTAAATCAATGCAGAGCACCACATCTGTACAGTAACCAAACATACTAATATGTACATGGAGGTAGAAAGAAAGGTCAACAATGGTGCACTAACCCCCACAAAACCCACACCGGCACATGCACCAGTGTACCAACATAATCAGTCACATGCACATGCACCGTGTACATTGAACCATGACAGAGTGATGCCCCTGATGCACTGTAACACCCCCAATGAGGGTCAAACAGCAATCCAAGATGTTGGTGCACATCACAGTGCTGTGGTGGCAAACAACATGTCATGTCCAAGTGTAAGGTAGCCAGACAAATAAAACAGGACCTACACAATGTTCCACCTGTGTCACACACATGGCTACATGTTCCTGTTGATCCAAACATATGAGGATATCCTGCAATGGAATTCACAAAAATGGGCCACATGAATGAACACAATGTCAGATGGTTGTACAACATACAGCGAGTATTGTGGTGGCGAAGCAGGTTTAGAGTGGAAGGAAAAGGGGGAAAAACAGTCTTTTTTTCCTGAGCCCAACAGAACTGCAGGCACAGCAGGGGTTAAAACTCTAAACAAAGCTAAAAACTCCCTGCACAGAAGTGTAGAACCAGAGACACACCCAGTCCCCATGGAAACCAAGGGAGGTAATGGGAGTGGTTTGGGGTGGAGTCTAGAGCTATAGGACAACCCCAAACATTTAAGCTTGGAAGTTTCAGTCACAAGAATCAGCATGGCAGAAAGCAGCGTGGCAAAGAGGAGAATCACCGTGGGAAAGAGGAGAGATCCAGGAGGAGGTCTGAGAGAAAGCTGGAGAAAAGGGCAGAGGCAAGCTCCAGGGAGGAATCTTCTGAGGAGGAGATATTCTCTAGAAGCTGGTGGACTGGCCATACAAAAAGGGATTCCTCTTGCAAACAGTACAGAGACAGCTCAAGCCTAAAACGCAGTTCAGCTGACAGGAAGTCTGCTGCTAACGTGGAGCCTTGGAGAGCCTGTTTTAAACAAGGTACTGTTGGGGAGCAGGAGAAAGGAATATTCCTGGGAGGACCAGAAAGCAAGTGTACATCTGTGGCAGGGTCTGAAAGGAGACACACTACTGCTAGCAAGGTGAGCCCATTACAAGCTCTTAAAAAGCTTCTGAATAAGAAAGCTCTTTCATGCCCTTCCCCCACAACCTCATGTAGTGAGGGATCTTAATGGGAACAGCTGAAAACAGTGTTGCGGCAGTTGAAGCCTTCCCATGCAGACGCTGTGGATAGCAAGTCACTGAGGGAAGCCAGTGAAGAGGAAATGGAAATAGGAGACAGTTATATAGAGGAAGATTATTCTGATATGGAAATAGAATGTTCTTTCTGTGCCAGTCAGAAGTAAGAAACTGAGGGGTTTTAAAGTAATTGGGAAAACCCAGAAGTTTTAAATGGAGAACATTCTCTACTGAAGCTCATGACTTTAATTAGGCAATTAATGAGAGTGGGTTGAATAAGCTTCAAGAGTTAATGGATGCCTGTGAAAACTAAAGTCTGAAAGCACCTTTGGAAAAAGAAAATGTCATAAGTTTTAAACTGTTGGTGGACCAGGATGTTAAAGTGCAGTTAAAACCCGTGAAAGAAACAGTTAGGTACTGTGCTGCATCCTGGAGACCTGAGAACAGATTTCTGCTTGTAAAGGAATGATTTTGGAGACGTGTTTAAACTAAGCCACAGAAACAAAGCCAAGGCTTGGACTGTGTATCAAGGATTATGTTTTTGTGAATGGAGAAGCATCCTGAGTTTGTTTGTAGTAGCTGAATTCCTAACGAAAGAATTCAATTTGGTTATGTAGAACTATTTTCCAAATAAAAGAAATTTTCCTGTGACCTTCAATCTCGGCTATAATCTGTAAGACACAACTACATGCGAAGAGGCCAGTTTCATTAAGAAGGATGATCGGGGCACCCCCTTACACCTAGGCAACTGCCTGGCCTCAAGGGGGAGCGCCGACGGGTGGCGTAGTTATTGGATGGGAAAAAAAATCTACTAACCTAAGCTACAAGGACATATCAGGATATACAAGTGGGCAGAGAAGACATCCTGAAGTTATCCTCAAAAACGTTTCCTGCAGAAAAACCTGAACCAGAGGGTCAGCGGAGCAGCGGAACGGAGTTGGAGAGTCCAGCTGGTACCGACTGTGCTGAGAGGCCTGATTCACCACTTGCAGCAGGTAACCCGTATTTAGAGGGGCTAATCCAGGATATTGCTGCAAGGGGGAGGTTCTGCAGTTGGAGGAGAGGGGGTGCTGCTTCTATAAGGGCCGCACTTGGTGTTTTTTTGTCTTTTTGTCTCTCTACAGCATCTGGGGATGGAGCGAGCGGAATTACTCAACTGGATGGCAGACAGCTTCCGGTAACAGCAGGAAATCACTGGGAAGACACAGGAACGGATGGCTGCCATGTTGAGAGAACAACAGCAACCGCTCCTGGACATGATGGCTGCATGGATAGGGGAACAAAAGAAGACATCAGAGGCGCTAAGGACAGTATCTGGTTCCTTAGGAACATTGCCAGGACTGGGACATGGGGGTAAAGGGATCTTTTCCTTTGGGCCTTTGACCCAGGACAATGACATTGATGACTACTTTGATGTATTTGAAAGTGTGGCAGTCCTAAGTGGATGGCCAGAAGATCAGTGGGCCATCCGCATAGCGGCCTCCCTTACAGGGGAAGCTCTCGCAGCTTATAGGGCCATGCCTGCTGATCTCGCCTCCACTTATGACGAAGTAAAAAAGGCCGTGAGAGATCGATTGGAATTGACCCCAATGGTCTACCGCCGTCTTTTACATGCATGTAAACTAAGGCAGGGTGAGATGCCACGCGCTTTGTGTTAACGTATCAAAGCGCTGATATGTAAATGGTTAATGCTGGAAGGGAAAACGGTTGACTCCATTTTAGACAGTATTGCCCTTGAACAGTTTATAGAGGCTGTGCCACCAGAAATGCGATCTTTCCTGATTTTACAGGATTGCAAAAGCACAAAAGACGCAACTTCTTTGGCAGAGCGTTTCTTAGAAGCCCGTGTTGTTGGCCAAATGAAGGTGGGGGATTTGAGCCAAGCAGTTGTAAGGGGATCAGAAAAGATGAGCAAGACAATGCTAGGGTAAATTACTTGAGGTAAATCCCTAGGAAGGACAGGATATGAGCAAAGAAAGTGCTTTAGTTGCGGAGCTAAGGGACATCTAAAGAAGGATTGTCAAGCCAAGACAGTATTAATGACCACCCAATCCAAAGAGAGTGGGGAGGGGTTCTTATTGTCAGTAGAGGTGGAGGACATCCCAGTAGAAGCCCTATTAGACTCCGGCGCTGACCAATCTATGGTTTCCCAGCAGCTTTGGGCAGATATACAAGCCAGGGGAGGTCACATGGAAGAACACTCAGAGGGGAATATAAAAATTAGATGCGTGCATGGCGCAGCGTCATCTTACCCCTTATATACAGTGAAAGTGAAAGGCCTGGGCTTGAAGAGGAACATTATTGTAGCCATAGTCCCAAAACTCCCCCATTCACTAGTTTTAGGGAGAGACTGGCCGCAGTTTAAACGAGGTCTGGCTAAGGGTTTGGGGTCCAAGACAGGTTTAGTGTCTACTAGGGCCCATACCAAGGCTAGGGATGAAGAACAGGATCCACTGGGTGATCCTATGTGTAGTTTACCCACACATGAACAGCTGATAACATCTCCTAAGAATAAGACTGGACAGGAGAGACGGTTCACATCCTCTCGAGAGCCAAAGGCAAGGTCCAAGGTAATGCCTGCTCCATTGTTTGAGAATTCTCATAAGAAGCAGAATAGGAGGGTAACCTAAAAACAAGACCACGATAGTAAGCCCAAGTTTGTATTAAAATGTTGTCGCACCACTCCAAATGCGAGAATACCCAAACGCGCATCAGAACAAGCGGCAGGGTTCGATCTCCATAGTGCAGAGGATATCAGTATTCCCAGGCAAGGGAGAGCATTGTTGGAGACAGGGCTACAGATAGAGATACCTCCCGGATGCTATGGCTGGATTGCTCCACGCTCCGGCCTAGCTGTAAATAACTCTATTGATGTAGGGGCAGGGGTCGTGGACCCTGACTTCCGGGGACCCATCAAAGTCTTGTTGCTTAACTTTGCGAAAACAGACTTTAAGGTAAACACCGGGGACAGAATAGCTCAGCTAATACTTGAGAGGGTTGGGTTTCCTCCTGTTGAAGAAGTGATGGAGCTAAACGCTACTGTAAGGGGGTCAGCGGGATTTGGTTCTACTGGATGGGCAGAAATAAAAGGTTTAGCAGCAACTAGTGAGGAGGAAAAAGCTGATGTGGACCTTGGTCCTCAGTTAGCCGATTGTAAAGCTAAGCCCATTCCGAGGGTAGGGGACGAACTTTCGTGGCACCAGCAGCAGGCCCTGTTAAGGTTGCTGCGAAGGTTTCCAGATGTCTTAACCCCTGTACCCGGGGAGACAAGACTGGTGGCCCACGAAGTGATAACCCCTCAGGGTGAGGTAATACGGCAAAGGCCGTACAGGCTTCCAGAAGCAAAACAGCGAGAGGTCATTAGGCAGGTACGGGAAATGTTAGACATGGGCATCATAGAAGAGTCAGTTAGTCCATGGAATAGCCCAATAGTGATGGTCCCAAAGCCTGACGGAACGATACAATTTTGTATCGACTTCCAAAAGGTTAACGCCATTTCTAGGTTTGATACTTATCCTATGCCTAGGATTGAAGAATTACTAGACCAGCTGGGGCAAGCCGCTTACCTCACCACATTAGACATGTCTAAGGGGTACTGGCAGATTCCTCTTACACGGGAATCTTGCCAAAACACTGCCTTCAGTACCCCTATAGGCCTGTATCAATTCCGCCCTAAGGGCTTTATGGCGCCTTAACTTAAGGTGCCTTAAGTTAAGAGGCCTCAAGGGCTGTAAGGTGCCTTAACCTAAGGTGCTTTAAGTTAGGATACCTTAAAGCCCTTAAGGCGCCTTGAATTAAGGTGTCTTAGGTTAAGGCGCTTTAGGTTAAGGTGCCCTAAGGGTTTTAAGGTGCCTTAGGTTAAGGCACCTTAAAGCACTTAGGGCACCTTAACATAAGTCACCTTAGGTTAAGATGCCCTAAGGACATTAAGATGCCTTAACCTAAGGTGCCTTAAGTTAAGGTGCCCTAAGGGCAGTAAGGTGCCCTAATGTAAGGTGTCCTAAGGGCTGTAAGGTGCTTTAAGTTGACAAGCATGAGCTCTAAGGCATAAAAACAGTTGTAACCCTAACACTGGATAGAGCACCAAGGAAAGGCAATGAACAAGTGATGGAAGGAAGGAGAGGTGGGAGCTGATGGACCTACCATATCTGCGGACATCCTATGTGGTAGCTGATAAAGTGGACAAACATGTTGGAGGTAACTGTACTGATGCACAGGGTGTTGCCAATGTAAAGTGCTGCAATGACAGTGGGTGGCAGAGGATGGGAATACGTGTCCCTCTGTGGAGGCAGACATGGCAGGATATTTGCAATGATAGGAGGACAGAGGAGTAGTGATGCCATGCAGATCAGGCACAGGAGAGGCGTGCACGAAGAACTGCAATGCAGAAAAGGATACCAGTGCAGGACATGGGGTAGCAGCCTGCACAAGAATACAGGACTGTACACAGATGACAGAGGCAGATAGATGGGCTGAAGGATGGTTGGCAACTGAGGTGTGGGTGTTATGGGCTGGCAGCACAGATCTGCAGAGATGTGACTGTAACAGGCATGAAAATGATTTGAGTAGGACAGGCATAAAAAAAGAGTACAAAGAGGAATTGAACCTATGACCTCTGTCTAGGGAGTCATTATACTAACCAGTAGGCTACACCTCAACAGATCTTTGTATAGCAATGGCTGGATACAGAAAGACTGCAGGTCACCGCACAAAATATCTGCTGTGTGTGGCAAGATAGGATAGCCTCACCATTACCCATGATGCAATGCACATGCAGAACAGCAGTCTACAGCTGATCACAAAATGGAGAATGCACCTCTCCAGCACCTCAGTTTGGTAAGAAGAATTGACAGTGTGTGAGACTGGCACAGAGCAACTACAGACCATGCCACAGCACAGGTTCTGTGTTTACTCTAAGGGTGAGCGCCCAGCACCAGGTCCGCAGTATCTGTGGTGCTTGAGATGGGCGCTGCTGCAGGTCCTCATCATTATTAGTGTGTGGTAAGTGTTCCCTGCAGTGGAGCCTCAAGTTCCTCTGTATGCCTCAGTCACATCTAGCCCTGGTGGATTGGGACAAACCCTGAATAGTGCATATCCAGTGTTACAATGTGGTTACCATGACCACATATCATCAGGGCAGAGGGGTGTCTGGACTTGCATGAGATTGATGCAGTAATGCCTATATACTGCTCTCTCTGGGTTAAAGTGGTTTACAGTATATGCTGCTTGTCCCCAAAGTGCCTGCAATCAATGTTTTGTAATTGAAGCAGTGGAGGGAGATGTGGTATATCCATGAAGAATGGCTGTGGAACCAGCAATCCATTTTACATGTTCACAGATGAACTATGTGCACCAAGAGTTGGAATATACAGCACAAACACCCAGCAGATACCTCAATGATTGAACTCCAGAACAGAGAGCACACAGATATCACTAAAGACAAGTGCTATACAGCACTATGTGAGAACATCCGTGCCATGATCACTGCTTGGTCAGAGTGAGAGTGTCCTCCCAGCATGAGATGCTGTGGCCACCCTGTCCATGCAGGTGGTGGTTGGGCACTACAAAGTCCCAGCCATTGCCCTAACACCGATGCAGATGCATCCTGCTCAATCCGCCCTGTCCGGGCCATACCCACAATACCTTGCTCCTCTGTATGCACAGTTGCAGGCTAACGCTGGAAACAGTATACACATTGTGGGCTTAGTGAGGAGTAGGAAGCCACAAAACAATGGATAAACATACACCCACTCCTATTGCAGCATTGTGCAAAGATAGGGGTGGTTGACAATCCTGCCCACCACACTGGTCCCAATCATAGTGCAGACATTGCTAAGGTGTGCAGGAGCTAGTAGAGCTCTGGTGATAACAGCTGCTCCATGTGCCAGAACCAACAGCCTGACTTTCCATGAAGCTTTGGATAGTGGAGCCTGTGTGGGTGTGGGTGTTTGTACCCCTGCTAGCCAGTGTTTTGGTGATTGCACATGTTGGTGTTGCATCTGCAATGTGATGACATACTGTACAAGATCCACAGCTGGGACCTGAACCTATGACCCTCTGCTTGTAGACACACTGGCCATGCATACTGCACCACACAGGCACAGTACTCCCTGGGGCTATCTTTGCTTTACATCAGACAGACCTTGTCTTTTTCACTGCACACCACACACTGGAACAGGGCATGGCTTTCGTCCACAGCAGGTGGGAGCCACTGCTCCCTCTGCCACCAACATCCCCCCGCCATGCTGACATGCCCATATGCTGTCGGTGCTGGTAGTGCGCATTCCCAGGCCATCCAATGTGAAGATAGGCGGGTGCCTAAGGTACGGGATCTGGGGTAGGGAGGCATACATGGACATTCACACATACCCCCCATCACTGCCTGCCAATGTTATGTCCCTTCCACATGGGGGAGAGACAGCTGGGGGGGTGTCAGGTTGGTGATCTAGCAGCTATTGGCTAGGGTGGATTTGGTAAACGTAGATAGATTGTGTTATGCCAACAGACTGTGGACAGGCTAGGGCAGAGCTACTCAAATCTAGTCCTGGAGGTCCACCAACCAGTGGAGTGGAGTGGAGGAGTAGCCTAGTGGTTGGGGCAAGGTACTTCAGGCCGGAAGGTCGGGGGATCAAATCCCACTAGAGGACAGCAACCTTGGGCCGGTAGGACTGGGGATTCTAGTCCCACAGGTGCTCCTTGTGGTCTTGGGCAAGCCACTTAACCCTCCATAGCCCATGTTCCCTGTAAAATAGTTAGCTCCAAGTTATAATACCCTGTTCAATGTAATTTCAGTTTGTTCAATGTAAACCGCACTGATGCAGAATAGCACAGTATATAAGAAAATGTAAATAAATAAATAAAAATAAATAAACCAGTCAGGTTTTCGGGATATCCCTAATGAAGATGCTTGAGATATATATTCATTAGAGATATCCTGCCAACCTGACTGGTTTGTGGCTCTCCAGGGCTGGATTTGGAGACCCCTGCCTTACACCTCTGTCATTTAAGATTGTGAGTGGGCAAGATGCAGATGTCCAAGACATCAAAAAGGTTAGATAGAACTTGTCACATTCCTCCTTGCTTCTCACCACCACCAAAATATTGTCTATTAGACAACTTTTTGGTGGTGGTGAGAATCGAGGAGGAACGTGACACATTCTATCTACCCTTTTGATGTCTAGGACATCTGTACCTTGTCCACTCACAATCTTAAATGACAGAGGTGTAAGGCAGGGGGTCTCCAAATCCAGCTCTGGAGGGCCACAAACCATTCAGGTTGGCAGGATATCTCTAATGCATATATATCTCATGCATATTCATTAGGGATATCCTGAAAACCTGACTGGTTTGCGGACCTCCAGGACTGGATTTGAGTAGCTCTGGGCTAGGGATGCAATGTGGGTACAGTGTAACTAATTTGGATTACTCGGTGTATATATGTTTCAGACAATATGTGGTCATACCCTGCACTGTCTTACCAGAGGCTGTAGTATAGGGTGTTCATTTATCTGGGATTACGAACAGTTTGGGACGTATCCTGGGAAAGGTATGTAGACCCTTGTTAGAGTGGTCCCCAGATGTGCACTGCTTGCCCCATTACAGGCCTAGTGGTTCCTGTGTGACATTTGGGGTACCTGCTGGGTATGTGTCCCCTGGATGGGACACTGTGGAACACAGACTACTGGGCATGTTTGACTTTGGTCAGATGCTGTATTGCTGATTTCCAGTTTCTGTGTTCTTATGTGCCACCTAGGCAACAGCCTAGTCCACCCTGTGCCCCAGCTGCCCCAATGCATGTCCCACCTGCAGCTCCCTTTGCCCCATTTGCACCATCACCATAATGCCCTTTTATGCTTGGGCACTATGTTGTTACGGCAAATGGAGCACTACTATCACTTTTCTTGGACTCCTTGTCTGTGCTGTACATTGCTGACACTGAAATCGTCTCTATCGCCTGCAAATGTGCATTTACCGGCAGGTTTTCACTGGCAGTAAAGTCCTGGTGGTACTGTTCCAGCATTAGTGTAGCAGGGGCTTCTCCCCACCCACTCCCTGCCCATTGACACCTTCTCTCCGCCTTCTCTCCATCCTCTGGGACATTTACCGCTGCCGGTAACATTACCACAAGTGAACGTTACCAATACTACATTACCACGGTTTAGTAAGCATGCCGCTTAGTGCACTATAGTAAAAGAATCACAAAATCCCACTAGTAAACATGATATAGCTATTTATATTTGCTTTATTTTAAAGTAATTCCTGTTTTAATTCTTTAAAACAGAGCTTTAAACAAGAGATTGAGTGAAAATTGTAACCCCAAAGTAAAGTCATTCATATAATGATATCTACTGTATACTAGCATAGAATATTTTAGCCTATGATTTACTTATTAAAGCTAATTAACCATGCCTATTTTAGAATATTCTGTACATGCATTTGTAGCATGGGTTTCAAGACAGGAGACAGAAGAACATGGAAGGTGCATTTCAGAGATTGGAGAGAAATGATAATAAGCCATTTTACATGTTTTGAATAAAATGCAGTTCCAATCATTGTATTCCATAATAAAGTGACAAATGGAAGAAACCTGCCACTGTTATATATTCATAGAATTGAAATATGAGACATGCTATTACATTCCATTTATCTAGCTGTAGAATGAGCATTTTCTTATTTCATTTTTCGTAATAGTAGTGCTAGAAGCCGGCTTCATTTCCCATGTGTCTAAGGTATGCAATCAGGTCTCCTCTGCAGAAAAATGAATGTAGTTTTAATTTCGCTCTTTTTCTTCTATGCCACTTATTTCTGCATCCCAAGTGTTTTGGGAATAATGTGTTGTATAATAGCTAAGGTGAATATAATTGGATCATAAACGTGCTTTTTGTTGTCCTAAGGTCAAAACTTTCCTTGTGGCCCTGGGTGAAAATTGATCAGAACCATGCTAGCACTTAGGTCTGATTTTTAATTTTGTAGGACTAACTTCATTATTTGCAGTATTTATTAGACAGGCATGCCAGTAACAGTATATGAAATATACCAAGTCAACAAGTCCCTTTGTGTAAGAGAATAATTCAATAAGAAAGCAAAACATGCCAAGCAATTAGTTGAGCTGGTCTGTATACTTACCTAAACTATATAACAACAGTTAGAGGGGGCCACATGATAAGGTCAAGCTGAGGGGATGTCTCAGGACTCTGCCCCACAAAAAGCCTTTAAATTCATAAAAGTATGTTTACTAAACATTCCTAATGTTACCGGCGCTAGTTGCAGCGTTAACATGAGGAATGCCATATAAGGAAGTGGGCATACCGGCGTTGAAGTGGCAATGGCCGATTAACGCGCGATAGAGGGCACCTTAGCTCGTTAACGCGTGGTAACCTTAATTTCATGCCAGCACTGTGCTAGATGCTATACATGTGTAGCCTGCTGGCTAATACACTGACTGCAAAGCCAGAGGTCATGGGTTTGATCCTTCAGTGGTCCCATCTAATAAGGCTGTACAAGGCAGTCCCTTTTCTTGCCTGTAACACTCAGACACATCTCTACAATCTCTGCTGCCAGCAAAAACACACTCACCCCAGTGCCATAACCTAAGGTGCCCTATAAGGCACCCCATAGGGCACAGTATAAAGTGCCCTGTCTGCCAAGGCACCTTATAATGTGTCCTGTAGGGTGCCCTATAGGGCACCTTATACAGCACCTTGGCGGACATGGCACTTTATAATGTGCCCTATAAGGCACTTTATAGGGTGCCCTATAGGGCACCTTATACAGTGCCCTGGCTGACAAGGCACATTATAATGTGCCCTATAGGTTATGGCACTGAAGTGAGGGTGTTTTTGGCTGGCAACACAGATTGTAGAGATGTGTCTGACTGTTACAGGAATTAAAAGGAAATGCCTAGGACAGCATTATTAAATAATACCACTGCAGGATTGAACTCATGACCTCTGCCTTAGGCAGCCATTGTATTAACCAGTGGGCTACACCTCTATAGCTTTTATCACAGCACTCACTGGCTACAGAAAGACTGCAGGTCACCACACAAACTGTCTGCTGTGGTTACTGGGATAGGGTAAACCCACCAGTACCGATGATGCACTGCACATGCAGAACAGCAATCTACATCCGATCACAGGATGGAGTATGCATCTCCATAGTACCTCAGCTAGGTAGTGGGAACTGACCGTGTGTGTTACTGGCACAGAGTAGCTACAGACCGTGACATTGTGCGGGTCCTGTGCTCACCCTGAGGGTGAGGTGGGTCACCCAGCACCAGGTTCGCAGTACCCGGGTTGGATGAGATAGCCTTTGCTGCAGGTCCCCATCAGTGCCAGTGTGTGGCAGGTATTCCTTGCAGAGACACATAGGATAGTCCTGTGTCCATCTGCATTCTCCAGTGCACCCGGAATAGCACATATCCAGTGTGGTTGCCATGGTCATGTGTTGTAAGAGCAGGGGTGTGTCTGGACTCACATGTGGATTGTGCAGTACCACGTATCATACTCTCTGGGTCAAGGTGGTGGACAGGATCTGCCCTCAACAGACCCACACAATACATCTTTGCAATGGAGGCAGTCGAGGGAGATGATGAAGGGCTGTAGGACCAGCAACCCCAGTCTAGTTGGTGAATGGACAGCATCCATGGTAGGTGATGCAGAACTGTACTTATGATATAGGGCACTGGCAGACAAGCAGTAGGCCTGGAAAAGCTCAGTTGCCCCCACCACAATCTGGCATTTACCAGCAGAGGGTACAGTCAGTCTGCACCCTGCAATGTGTTCCAACCATACACATGCTAACTGCAGACATTCTACTAGCCAGTACATGTTCCCAGAGAACATAAAAACATAAGATATGCCATACTGGGTCAGACCAAGGTCCATCAAGCCCAGTATTCTGTTTCCAACAGTGGCCAATCTAGGTCATATGTACCTAGCAGTTTCCCCAAGGGACACAGGTTCCACAATGCTTGTATTGGTTCAAGCATTGATATCCTGGGTCCCTTCTTAATAATGGTTTATGGACCGTTCCTCCAGGAACTTGTCCAAACCTTTTTTAAACCCAGCTACACTAACAGACTTTACTACATCCTCCGGTAACAAATTCCAGAGTTTGATTACCGTTGAGTGAAAAAATATTTTCTTTTATTAGTCTTAAATAGTTTACCCTGTAGCTTCATCGCATGTCCCCTAGTCTTTCTATATTCTGATAAGGAAAACAATCGATCTACGTTTACCCGTTCCACTCCGTTCATTAATTTATAGACTTCTATCATATCTCCCCTCAGCCGTCTCTTTTCCAGGTTAAAGAGCCCTAACCTTTTTAGCCTTTCTTCATAGGAGTATCCTTCCATCCCCTTTACCATTTTGGTGACTCTTCTCTGAACCTTTTCTAAAATCGCTATATCCTTTTTAAGATACGGCGACCAGAATTGCACACAATATTCAAGGTGCGGTCTCACCATGGAACGATAAAGAGGTATTATAATATCTTTTGTTTTATTTTCCATTCCTTTCCTTATCATACCTAGCATTCTATTTGCTCTCTTGGCCACTGCTGCACACTGGACCGAGGGTTTTAACATGGTATCCACAATGATGCCTAAATCTTTTTCCTGGGTGGTGGTTCCTAATGTGGAACCTTGCATCGTGTAACCATAGTTTGGGTTGTTCTTCCCTAGGGGTATAACCTTGCACTTGTCCACATTAAATTTCATCTGCCATTTTGATGCCTAGTCTTCCAATTTATCAAGATCCTCTTGCAATTTTTCACAATCCTCTTGGGTTTTAACAACTTTAAATAGTTTTGTGTCATCCGCAAATTTGATAACCTCACTCGTTATTCCACTTTCCAGGTCATTTATGAATATGTCAAAAAGCAGCGGACCCAGCACAGATCCCTGGGGTACACCACTATTCACCTTTCTCCATTGGGAAAATTGGCCAATTAGCCCTACCCTCTGCTTTCTGTCTTTTAACCAGTTCCTGATCCACAATAGTACACTGCCTCCTATCCCATGACTCTTTAGTTTTGCCAAAAGTCTCTCATGAGGGACCTTGTCAAAGGCTTTCTGAAAGTCCAGATACACAATATCAACTGACTCACCTTTGTCCACCTGATTATTCACTCCTTCAAAAAAACATAACAGATTAGTAAGACAAGATCTTCCTTGTCTAAAGCCATGTTGGCTGTCTCCCATTAGGTCATGACTATCTACATCTGAGTAATTTTATTCTTTATGATGGTTTCTACCATTTTTCCCTGTACTGATGTCAGGCTCACCGGTCTGTAGTTTCCCGGATCACCCCTGGTACCCTTTTTAAAAATTGGTGTTACATTGGCGATCCTCCAATCTTCAGGTATTAGAGATTATTTTAATGATAGTTCACAGATTACTAATAGCAGGTCTGCAATCTCGTATTTCTGTTCTTTCAACACCCTTGGATGTATAAACTATGTGCACCAAGATATGGGATGTAAGCACAAACACCAAGCAGGAATGCCAGTGATTGGGCCCCAGAAAAGGGAACTCACAGATATCATTGGCAAGAAACACTGCATAGCACTATGTGGGAACCTAGACATGCCATGGTCACTGCTCAGTCAGAGTGAGAGAGACCTCCCAGCATGGCATGCTGTGGCCACCCTGTCCATGCAGGTGGTGGTCGGCCACTACAATATCCCAGCCATTGCCCTATGCCCTGTGAAGATGCATCCTGCCCAGACAGCCCTGTTCGGCCTATACCCACAATACCTTGCTCCTCATTATTTATTAGGGGCAGTCTGAAAACCTGAATGATGTTTGGCCCTCCAGGACTGCAGTTGGGAACCTCTGCTCTAGGGAGTGCACATGTTTATGGTGTATGTGCTCTGTAGGGTAAAATATAGGGACATAGTCTGCAGAGGCCACAGCTGGGACTTGAATCTATGCCCACCTGACCCTGAACACACTGGCTGTGTGTACTGCACCAAACTATTGCCACAGAGGCAGGTAATTCCCTGGGGATATCATGACTGTTCTTCAGACAGACCACCACCCACCTAAACAGGGCTTTGCCTTGGTCTGCTGTGGGCAGATGCCACTGCCCCCTCCACCACCAGCAGCCCTCCCCCACCATGCTGGCATGCCCTTATGCAGGTGGTGCTAGTGGTGTGCAGTCCGAGTCCATCCAGTGTGCCGGTAGGCGGCTGCCTATGGTATTGTGTAGGGGTGCCTACTGTGACGCCTTCCACCGCTCTCACCGCACTGCCCCTAGGGGTGGCACGGCAGCTTGTCTCTGTTTGATCACTTATAGTGCTATTTAGTATAGACACTTGCCTAATGAGAGACGGTGGATCACCTCCTTAATTGTAGTTGTGGTTTGCTTTTGTTAGCAGTCCGAATAGAAGGAGCACAGGACAATTTATAACATAAATTGCTTTTATTTTTATTTTCTGTAAGGAAATCATTCGTGGCAAAATTCCAGAAAGGTAAACCACATTCAACTAAAGGTATAGGATTCTTCTCCAAAATGTACAAGGTGAATTTCTTCCATAAACTTCTCAACCTTGATAGCAGTATTTTCTAGTATTTACAAACGCAGTAGAAATATCTTTGTGCATTACTCACAAACTTTGGCAATACGAAAAGCTTCACTTTCCTTGCTGACTTCAAGTTTAAAACATCACTCAGAGTGCTACCTCTTAGCTTTTACCACTAGCTTTCTCAGCTGACGTTACAGCAGCAATAAAACTAGCTAGGCTTTCACATGAGGTTTCTCTTATCCACTTGTCTGCTTTCCAAGCATACAATGATATCTGAACTCCTGACGTCTTCTTACTTGTTTCATACAGCGTACAGGAAAAGCTTTATACATTAGACACACACAAACTGCAATCCATCGATTCAGCCGAGGACATTGATTTATCAGAGAGACAGTCCACGTCCATTTCTGTTGGGGAATTGTATGGCTCTGAACTTGGGGTAATCTCTGGTTTAACCTGTTGTATGTTCTTCAGAAGCTTACAAAGGTTTCTCCACTTTAGCTCACGGTTCCCCTCTGTAACTGGGTTTGAACCTTTTGCTTTTCTCCCCCTTAATAGTTTCTCATCAGGAAATGCAAAAGCTTCTTGACTAGCAGTAACTCTCCTCCTAACAGGCTTTCTATAATATCTGTGTGGAGGTTCAAGACTAGAACTGCTATATTCTGATTCAGAGGTAAAATCCAGGCTTCTCTGCTGGTTCTTTCTATGCCCACACCCTTTGCACTTGCCTTGTAAGTAGTGGTCAGTCCTTCTGGGCTTAGCAGAATTAACAGCTTTGAAATCCTGCTTCCTTCCCTGGTTTACTGGCCTCTTTCTCTGGCTCCTAGCCTGCAACCGGTCCTGCCTTTGAACAGACCTTCTTTGCAGTCTTTCTGGTGTAAAAGCACATACCGTTTGATCAGTACCTGATTCCTCCTCCCACTCAGCTGATTCTTCAGAGAAACTTTGTCCTCGGGGCTTTGCTAGTTTCCCTTTAGCATTGCAATTTCCTTTGCACCGTCCTGTGCCTAGTCCTCGTGTGTGTGAAGCTCTGGAATCAACCCCCAGCTGATTCTCCAGCTTCTGTTCATCTCTCCCCTCACTTCCTGTGTGACGCAGCTTATATGTTCTGTGAACTGTTTGCTTCTCTGACCCCACCCTCTCTCTGCTTGCAGCTGTCCTAGAGGTTGGGTGTGGCTTCAAGCTAACCCTGCTTCTATGTGCCTTAGTTTCATTCTCTCTGTGGGAAATGTGCTTCTGTGATCCCATCCCCCGCTTGTGGGAACAAATCTCAGAGTTTTTTCTACTTTTAAAGGGCTCTGCAGCCTTCACATCATCACATATCCCCCACCTTAAGCAATTGCCAGCTGGCGCCACAACCCGCGCACAGCTGGAAATCCTGGACAAGGCGTCCGCGTTGGTATGGAGCTTCCCTGCGCGATGCTGTACGCGAAAATCAAACTCCTGCAGGGCCATATACCAGCGAGTCAGACGCGTATTGGTATCTTTCATTTTGTGCAACCATTGTAACGGCGCGTGATCGGTCACTAACAGGAATCGACGCCCCGTTAGATAAAACCGTAAAGCCATCACCGCCCATCGTATCGCCAAACATTCGCGCTCAATGGTTGAGTACTTTCGTTCAGGAGGGGTAAGCTTACGGCTTAGGAACATTACTGGATGTTCCATCCCCTCGCTTTTTTGGGACATGACCGCCCCAAGGCCCGTTTCGGAAGCGTCGGTTTGGAGAATGAAGGGCAGGCGAAAATCTACCCCCCGTAAAATCGGAGCCTCACACAGCCTATCCTTTAATGTCGTAAAAGCCTGTACTGCGGCTTCCGACCATTGCAGTTGTGTAGGGGCGTTTTTTTTCAACATTTCAGTAAGAGCGGCCGCCTCTGTCGCGAAATGCGGAATAAAACGGCGATAATAGCCGACCAAACCCAAATAACTCCGAAGTTGCTTCTTAGTCTGGGGCCTTGGGAACATCTTCACGCTCTCAACTTTATTTAAGAGCGGTTTTACAATACCTCGGCCGACCAAGTGGCCCAGATACTTTACTTCAGTCGCGCCGAACATGCATTTATCCGGGTTGAGCGTGAGACCGGCTTGTCTCAGGGCTTCCAAGACTGCCTTGATCTGCATCAAATGCTCATCCCACCGTGTGCTGTGGATGACAATATCATCCATATATGCAGTGGCATACGACTGGTGAGGGCGAAGGACCAAGTCAACGAGTCGTTGGCACGTCGCAGCGGCCCCATGAAGACCAAAGGGCATCCGGCGAAATTGGAACAATCCAATTGGAGAGCTAAAGGCCGTTTTCTGGCGAGATTCCCTGGTGAGGGGAATCTGCCAGTACCCTTTGGTCATGTCGAGGGTGGTCAAATAAGTGGCGCGTCCCAAACGATCTAAAAGCTCCTCTATGCGTGGCATAGGGTAGGTGTCAAACCTGGAAATATCGTTGACCTTGCGAAAATCTATGCAAAAACGCAACGAGCCATCAGGTTTCGGCACCAAAACTATTGGATTGTTCCAGGGGCTTTTAGATTCTTCTATTACTCCCAACCGTAACATTTCCTGGACTTGCCTGATAACTTCGGCTTGCTTGGCCTCTGGAAGTCTGTAAGGACGTTGGCGAACAACTTCACCATATGGGGTGACTATTTCATGAGCTACCATGCTCGTCTCCCCTGGTATAGAAGTAAGGACATCCGAAAATCCACTCAGTAGCTTAGACAGTGCCTCCTGCTGAGTCCATGAGAGATCTTCCCCCATCCGAAGCACCGGCTCCGCTTTCCCCTCTGGGAGTTGCGGGCCCAAGTCCTCTTCGTCCTTTTCAACCCGGCTGGCTGTCAACCCCTTTATCTCAGCGATCCCTGTAGAGCCAAAACCACCCGAACCCCGAACCGAAGGAGCTAATTCATCTACCTCCTCTAGGGGTGGGAACCCTACCCTTTCGCAAATGAATTGCGCAATGCGATCCCCGATGTTCACACGGAAATCCTCGTGCGAGAAGTTGAACAAGAGTACCTTTAGAGACCCCCGGTAATCCGGGTCTACAACCCCTGCCCCAACATCAATAAAATGTTTATGGGCTAACCCCGACCGAGGGGCAATTCGGCCATAACAGCCTAATGGTAGCTCAACTTGGAGGCCTGTCTCAATCAGAGCCTTCCCCTGTCGCGGCACTACCACGTCCACGGCACTGCATAGATCAACCCCTGCAGCTTGTTCTGATGCCCGTCTGGGTATCGTAGCATCAGGGGTGGTCCTACAGACCTTCAGTACAAACCTTGGCTTTGGGGTTAACTCTCCGCTCCGTAGTTCCTTATTATGGCTACTTTTCTTTGTAGTTCCAAACAAGGGAGCGGGTAAAAAAACTGAGACGCCCTCGCTCTTTCCTTGGAGGCCCACCCCCAGTACGTGTAGTGATCATATTTTTACTTTCTCCTAGTCTGGGGTCAACTACCTTGCCTACCTTGGGTAAGGTCTTCTCCCTGACTGTGGTATTCATAATAGCCCTATTCTTAACTAGCATGGGGTCAGCTACCTTGCCTACCTTGGGCAGGGTCTTCTCCTCAGCTAAATCAATTTGCGGAAAGGTAGCGGATGGGTAGTTTTCCACCTGCAACTCCTTAGCCAGACCTTTCCGAAATTGTGGCCAATCTCGGCCTAAGACTACTTCGTGTGGAAGCCTTGGTACAATGGCCACTTGCATTTGTTTCTTGAGACCCACTCCCTCTATAACCACCGGGTGTATAGGGTAGGTAGAGGCTGCGCCATGGACGCACCGGATCCGAATATGATCCCCAGAGCTTGGCAGCGAGGGTTTTTCTTTTGCCTCTATCTGTTGCCAGAGCTTCCGGGAGATCATAGACTGATTCGCCCCTGAATCTAAGAGTGCCTCAGCTGGTATTCCTTCTACCTCCACCCTCAGTAGGAATCCCTCCCCTGTATCTCGGTGCTGGGTAGTGATTAAAGCCTTCCTGGCCTTGCAGTCCCTTTTCACGTGCCCCACTTCTCCACACGAAAAACACCTTCTTAACACATTTCTCTTATACAGTTTCACATTACTATCTGCAAATTCATCCAGCTTAGCTTTCCTTTCTAGTAACTCCATTTTGTTTTTAAAGATGCCTTCTTTCTCCAGGCTCAACTTATTGGCCTCCAGAAAGCGGTCTGTTAAAGCAATTGCTTCTTGCGTGTTCTTACAGCTTTGGAGTACTAGAAAGGTATGCACGCTGCTCGGTACTGCTTCCATGAACTGTTCAAGAATTATTGTGTCTAAGACAGACTCTATATCTTTACCTTCAGGCATCAACCATTTATAAGCCAAATTCTTTACACGGTAATATAATGCCTGAGGTGTTTCCTCTGCCCTTAATTTACATGACCGTAGCTGCCTACGGTAGACCGCTGGATTTAGACCCAAACGATCCTTTACCGCTTGTTTTACATCTTCATAGCTTGTAACTAAACTAGCAGGCATGGCACGGTAAGCTGCTAAGGCTTCGCCTGTAAGCGAGGCAGCAAATCTTAGCGCCCACTGTTCTTTAGGCCATTTTGCTAGAATAGCTATACGCTCAAAAGACTCAATGTAGTCGTCTACATCGTCATCCTTTGTTAGACGACCTCCTGCAAAAATCACAGTCCCTGACCAGTCCCAGTCCCGACAATCTGCCCTTGCACCTGGCATAGTCCTGGCAGCATCGTCCTTTTTCCCTTGGGCCTCAAGCCAACTGGACATTGCTTGTATAACCGGTGCTTGTTGTGATTGGAACAGCGCCTTCGCCTGTTCCAGGCTCCTCGTGGACAACTCTTGATGTTGGGCTATCTGACCAGCCGCCCAGTCCAAGATGTCTCGAGACTCCATCTTCTTTCCTGTAAAAAAAACAGAAACAAAGCACCAAGTGCGGAACCTTCCACTTCACCCTTGTCTTGGTGATTATCCCAACAGCCACCCTCTTACACCAGTGCTTATCCAGTCCAACCCTCCAGCCTACGGGTTACCTTATACTGGTGCAGAGTCTCACTTCATCAACTCCGTTGCCCTGGACTCGGGTTCCAGTGGTCACTCCGGCTTTCCTTCCGCTCCGCAGACCTTGGAAGTTGATACAGCTGCTCTAGGATTCTCTTTCCTGTGTTTGTAGATGACCTCTCCGTTGTCACGTGACTCCAAACGAAAAATCCAACACACTACGCCACCTGTGACGCCTTCCACCGCTCTCACCGCACTGCCCCTAGGGGTGGCACGGCAGCTTGTCTCTGTTTGATCACTTATAGTGCTATTTAGTATAGACACTTGCCTAATGAGAGACGGTGGATCACCTCCTTAATTGTAGTTGTGGTTTGCTTTTGTTAGCAGTCCGAATAGAAGGAGCACAGGACAATTTATAACATAAATTGCTTTTATTTTTATTTTCTGTAAGGAAATCATTCGTGGCAAAATTCCAGAAAGGTAAACCACATTCAACTAAAGGTATAGGATTCTTCTCCAAAATGTACAAGGTGAATTTCTTCCATAAACTTCTCAACCTTGATAGCAGTATTTTCTAGTATTTACAAACGCAGTAGAAATATCTTTGTGCATTACTCACAAACTTTGGCAATACGAAAAGCTTCACTTTCCTTGCTGACTTCAAGTTTAAAACATCACTCAGAGTGCTACCTCTTAGCTTTTACCACTAGCTTTCTCAGCTGACGTTACAGCAGCAATAAAACTAGCTAGGCTTTCACATGAGGTTTCTCTTATCCACTTGTCTGCTTTCCAAGCATACAATGATATCTGAACTCCTGACGTCTTCTTACTTGTTTCATACAGCGTACAGGAAAAGCTTTATACATTAGACACACACAAACTGCAATCCATCGATTCAGCCGAGGACATTGATTTATCAGAGAGACAGTCCACGTCCATTTCTGTTGGGGAATTGTATGGCTCTGAACTTGGGGTAATCTCTGGTTTAACCTGTTGTATGTTCTTCAGAAGCTTACAAAGGTTTCTCCACTTTAGCTCACGGTTCCCCTCTGTAACTGGGTTTGAACCTTTTGCTTTTCTCCCCCTTAATAGTTTCTCATCAGGAAATGCAAAAGCTTCTTGACTAGCAGTAACTCTCCTCCTAACAGGCTTTCTATAATATCTGTGTGGAGGTTCAAGACTAGAACTGCTATATTCTGATTCAGAGGTAAAATCCAGGCTTCTCTGCTGGTTCTTTCTATGCCCACACCCTTTGCACTTGCCTTGTAAGTAGTGGTCAGTCCTTCTGGGCTTAGCAGAATTAACAGCTTTGAAATCCTGCTTCCTTCCCTGGTTTACTGGCCTCTTTCTCTGGCTCCTAGCCTGCAACCGGTCCTGCCTTTGAACAGACCTTCTTTGCAGTCTTTCTGGTGTAAAAGCACATACCGTTTGATCAGTACCTGATTCCTCCTCCCACTCAGCTGATTCTTCAGAGAAACTTTGTCCTCGGGGCTTTGCTAGTTTCCCTTTAGCATTGCAATTTCCTTTGCACCGTCCTGTGCCTAGTCCTCGTGTGTGTGAAGCTCTGGAATCAACCCCCAGCTGATTCTCCAGCTCCTGTTCATCTCTCCCCTCACTTCCTGTGTGACGCAGCTTATATGTTCTGTGAACTGTTTGCTTCTCTGACCCCACCCTCTCTCTGCTTGCAGCTGTCCTAGAGGTTGGGTGTGGCTTCAAGCTAACCCTGCTTCTATGTGCCTTAGTTTCATTCTCTCTGTGGGAAATGTGCTTCTGTGATCCCATCCCCCGCTTGTGGGAACAAATCTCAGAGTTTTTTCTACTTTTAAAGGGCTCTGCAGCCTTCACATCATCACACTACATAGACATCCACGTTCCCCCCTGGCACCACGTGCCAATGTTATCTGCCCTTTGGGGTACCTTCTGGGTACTGTCCCCTGGATGGGACACTGTGGCACACACACTCATGGGCATGTTTGACATTGGTCAGTTGCTGTCTTGCATATTTTTCGTTTCTGCATTCCTATGTGCAAACTAGGCATCTGCCTAGTCCACCCTGTGCCACAGCTGCCCCACTGCATGTCCCACCTGCAGCCCTCTGTATCCCATTTGCAGCCTCACCATAGAGCCCTTTTGTACTTGGGCACGATGCTGTTGCTGCACATGTAGCACTACTATCACTTTTCTGGGTCTCCCTGCCTTTGCTGTACATTGCTGACTGGAATGGTTTCTCTCTTCTGCAATTGTGCCTCTAACACAAGTTTTTCAATCACGGTAATGTTTTGCCCTACATTTCACAGCATTAGTGTGCCTGGAGCCTCTCACCGCCCACTCTCTGTCCATTGACCCTTCTTTACGTCCTCTGGAAAGACTTACTCCACCCTCTGTGTGCCTTAATGCCGCTGGCGACGTTATCGCATGAAACGTAACGTTATCGCGCGATAGCATTACGTATCACATGATAACATTAAGTATCATGCGATATCATTAAATATCACGCGATATCATTAAATATCGCGTGATAATGTCGCCGCTGCGATGTTATCGCTGTTTAGTAAACATACTCCTTAGTTTTCCTAAAGTCTAAGACCCTCACGTTTGAAAGGATTTTATCAGCTCTAGTCCTAATACTGAACCACACCATCTGGTTATCACTGGATTTGAGATGATCTCCAACTGTAACATCAGAAACACTTTCCCTATTGGTAAGCACCAATCCAGTATGGCTCCTTTACATGTGGATTCTGTTAAGAGTGATGAGTGGGATAAGTTAGAAGTGATGGAAGTTATATGGGATTGTAAGTATGTTGTACAGCCAAGATTTATCTTGCAATGGACTGGTGGGAGCTTTAAATATTTAGAGGTATACCTGAGTTACTACTACTGGTATTACTGAACATTTGTATAGTGCTGCAAGACATACACAGTGTTGCACAAACCATGTAAAAGACAGTCCCTGCTCAGACTCAGAGCTTATAATCTAGTCAAGATGGACAACACAGTAGCTGTAGACATGGGATATATCTGGGGGGAATGGTAAGGAAATACAAGGGAGATCAGGTGAGTCAAGATCCAAAAGTGGCAGAGAAGAGGTGAGTTTTCAGCTTGGATTTGAAAATAGTCAGAGAAGAAGCAGAAAAATGAAAGGAGCATCTGGACTTAGAATTAGAAGAGAAGGGGATAGATAGAAGTGATTTGCCAGAAGTGCAGAGTTCTCGAGGAGGGGTGTAGGGAGAGATAAGAGAGAAAAGATAGTGAAGAGCAGCAGAGTGAATGCACTTTTAGGTCAGCAGGAGAAGTTGAATTGGATGTGGAAATGGAGAGGGACCCATTGAAGTGACTTGAGAAGAGGGGTTGGGAAATCTTGTCTGTGCCTGGGCATGCTGCTTTTTTATCATACCGGAGTGTGAAGGGAAATTGGCTGATAGGTATGTATAATATGGCTGCATCCTTGCCTGAGGCTGTAATACATTATGATGGCATGGAAGAATGAGTACCCAGAGCCCAGCACAACAAGAGTAAAGCCAGAGGGAACCATACCCTGAGCAGAAGTGCACAGAGAATGGACCCAGTTAAGAAAAGACAAGTGCACAGAGAATGGACCCCGTTAAGAAAAGACAGGTCAGGCCTAAACAGGTTGAACAGGCCTGAGCAAGTTGGGCAAGCCTGGACAAGTTAAACAGGCCAAGCAAAGCTGGTGATTCAAGCTGCTCATAAGCCCTGAAGACTACAGACGGTGCCGGAAGCTACAGTGATTAATGAAACAAAGGGAATGGCAGGGTGCAGTCAGAATGACTCAACATTAGCAAGAATAAAATCCATTAATATGCTAATGAGGGTGGATCCCAGGGAAAGAGCCTTTGCCCCAAGGAAAGAGCCTCTGCAGAGGTTTTTGCAGACAGCTCTGCAGACTTTTGCAGACGGCTTTAAGTTTTGCAGATGGCTTTAAGTTTTGCAGACAGCTTTGCAACCTTTTGCAACCTTTCGCACCTCTATAGATAAAGACGTTTGAATTTCCATCTATAAAAGCAAAGTTACCAGCCCCTCTGTAGATAAAGAGGTTCAATCCTTTATCTATAAAAGGCGAAAGTATTAACGAATTGCCCCTGTCCCCGAACAGTGAAAACACCAGGTCTACAGACTATAGGAAGAGGGACAGTTTAGAAAATGTTTAAAAAAGAAATCCAAGAAGGGGATAGATAATGAAAAAGGTACTGAGTCCAGCCCCAACCCCATAGCTTCTCCTCTAACCTCTGTAAATAAAGAGGAAAGGGACTGTTCCCTGTAAATAAAAAGGGAGTAGGGGGACTCTCCATAGCAAGATTTGCACATGGAATAAGAATTTGTGCAGAAGTTGCTGGAAATTTGCTACAGAGGGTATATAAGATGGCAACTATAGAGAATCAGGGGCAGCCTTCCCTCTCCCCATCCGGGGATGGGGAACGTTGCCTGCCATCTCTCAGACAGACATTTGCTATTCTACATTTACAATTATTTTTGCTATGCTAAATAAAAATTTTTGTATCCAAGCAACTGCTGTCTGAACTATTCATTGGTAATGGTAATATTTGGGGAACTTTTGTGGGGAAACCAGGCCCACAATTGGTGCTGAAACCTCGGGACCCCTAAATTTGAGTTTAGATACTCCTAAATTTTTCTAAATTGCCCGAGTGTTTCCTCTGACTGTATTTTTGTCAGAGAGGATACCTCCTGTTTCAAAGGGGAAATAGGAGATGAGGATACCATCCCACTGGGGGTTGAGGATACCTTCTGCTGGCCCAGAAGATGAGGATACCTCCTGTCGGTCCAGGAGATGAGGATACCGTCCTGAGTGACGATGAAAGAAAAAGGATACCCTAGGAAGACTCCAGTGGTGAGTATTGCATTTCCTGTCTGACAGAAGACTTACCTGGTTTGACTGGTGGGTGAGTACCAAATTTACACATATGTGTGGCAGGTGCAGGCCTGTGATCCACGGTGTCTGACATAGGCAGGCCAGCATGGCTAGCTTGACCTGTAAATGAGGCCTGTGGAGAGGCATATAGGATTGCACATCCCCCAATATGCTGCTATTGTAAGAGAGAACTCAGTAGAAGTATTGAATTAGCTTAGGTAAGCAGAATTGCAGAACTAAGAAATGGAAAAATACAGAAAAGACATGTTTGAAAGTTACTGATAAGAAAAAGTACATCTGCAAAGAAATAATGAGGAGTGCTGACAGATGAGTTACAGAACCTTGCTCTTCTGCACGCACAAATTGGTCCCATAACCTTGAGAGTGTGAAAGTAACAAGTTGATGAACTGACCATTGTAATTGGGACTAGAAGGGGGGCAGGCAGGTGTCATGCCCACAGAAGGGACATAATTGGATAAACTTATCAGTACCGGGACCAATAGAAGAGGTACGGGAGGTACGGGAGGTTACCGGGACCAATGAAATGGTTTTCTATACCTAGAATGGAACAGAAGTCTATAAAAGTTGTTGTAATGCTTGAAAACGGGGCTCAGCCATTTTGAAATTGACTTGCTTGAGACTTGTGCACAAATAAATGATTTGAACCTTCTGAACAGACTCCTGGTATCATTGGTTTGTCTGCGCTTTGCTGCTACATATTCCTTGGTGCATTGGCCGGGAAGTTGTGGAATCAAAGTGTATATAGGGCAATATACCACGACTTTCCGCCTCTATAGGCTTGGTCCTGCCGGGATCGCTCCCTTCCGACGAGGGCCGCTCCCTGGCGCCACCGGTCCCTTGTATCGGAGGGAGCTGGTCGGACCTCGGCGGGTGCCGGGCCCGGTTGGAGCCAACGCCTCGAACCCGAGTGAGGGGAGTCCGAGGTCCAACTCATGCGCCTGCTTGGGAAGTTTGAGGACCGGATCCGGTGAGTATAGTTTTGATTTTGGGTCTAGACAGAAATAGAAAGAGCAGTACTGCCATTGGAATTTGGAATTTGTAATCTCGAGATATTGGGAATTGGTAAGAGAGCATGATCAACTCTCAAGGAAGAGCCGAGTAGCCTGGCATGGGAATTCGCTAGGTGAAACCCTCATCCTTTTTGTAATTGGGAAAAAGACTAGTCAGAACAGATAGAAACGAATGCATTCTGGGATACGTTGCTAGCATGACTGTGTGAACGGAGTGTGAATGAGAGGTCTGGCAGCACGGACCAAGTGAAGGCGGACCCCTGATTAGCGCATTTCCTGACCGGGCGACCGCGTTCAGGTCGCGAAAAGGGGGAAGCGATTGTCGTCTTGTCTTGTTATTTGTATTCCCTATACGTTTCCAGGGCCGTGAGGACCCCTTACCCACGGTCCGCCCTCCTTTTCCCTTCTGTCTGTTGTTGCGCGCACACATCGAAATGGGAGGGGCGGGGTCTACTAGAAACACTCCATTAGAATGTATGATCACACATTTTAAAGAGGGATATTCAGGAGATTATGGTATTAAAATGACAGCAGCCCGTTTGCAGATTTTGTGTACTAGGGAGTGGCCCGATCTAGACCCCATCTGGCCCCGAGAGGGAACGTTCACCGTAGAGATTATTCAGTCAATACATCGTAGAGTGCGGGTAGCGCACCCCGATCAGTACCCCTATATAGATTCCTGGTTAAGTATTTGTGAAGATCCGCCCTCCTGGGCGCAGCGCTGTTATGAGGAACAGTGCAGAATAATGTTAGCTAAAACAGATTCTAGACAGAAAACGGAACAGCCTAGAATGAAAGAGCAGGATAAGAAAGCCAAGAAGAAACCCATCTTGGCAGATCCCGATTCCCCAGAAATAGTTCTCAGGCAGCCCCGAACCCCAGGTCCAGTAAGAGTAGCCCGGCGTCGTCCTGCCCCAGAACCCCAGAGACGGCCAGAGCCGAGGCGAGACCCAACCCCTGACCCCCCTCCTCCTGGAGGAGAGAAAGAGGAAGAATTAGCGGGAAAAGAAGAGGAGGACTTAAAAAGTGAGTCAGAAGCGGAGATAGAAGAAGGAGAAAGAGAGAATTCCCCAGAAGAGGAGGAGGACAGTGTACAAATAATCGAGAAAGCCAGCGCTAGCACTAGCACGCCAGTGAAAGAGAAACCCAAAGCAAAACCTGTTGAGAAAAAGAAAGTGACTCCTGCAAAGGCAACGGCCATAACCCTTAGATCCCAAACCCAAAAGACGCCTGTAACGGCCAAACTGTTTCCCTTAAGGCAAGTCCCGGGAGTGCCCGTAAAGAATGATAATGATGAAGTGGTAGCGGGACCCCTAACTTATGTGTATATCCCTTTCTCTACAACTGATTTATTAAATTGGAGGTCGCACTATGCCTCCTATACTAGTAAGCCCCAGGAGCTGACAGAATTAGTAACCAGTATTATGGAAACTCACCAACCCACTTGGCCAGATTGCCGTCAGCTCCTGACCACCCTATTCATGACAGAAGAACGAGCGAGAATTAGAAAAGCAGCTATTGAATGGATGGCAGAAAACCCTGCAGCTCCGGCGCAGGGGCAGAATATAATAGACCGTAGGGAAGCAGCTCAGAGAAAATTCCCGAATGAAGACCCCCAATGGGATCCAAATACAGATGAAGGATCCACAGCCCTAGCCCGCTTTCGCCAAGGCTTTTTACAAGGCCTGAGAAGGGGGGGCCAAAAAGCTATGAACCTTTCCAAAGTTACAGGAGTTATCCAAGGAATAGATGAGAGCCCAGCAGATTTTTATGAAAGATTAACTGAAGCCTACAGAATGTATACTCCCTATGATCCCGAGGCACCAGGAAGTTTATGTATGGTGAATTCTGCTTTTGTAAACCAGTCTCAACCAGACATTAGACGTAAATTACAGAAGTTAGAAGGGTTTGCGGGCATGAATGCAACACAGTTATTGGAAGTCGCTCATAAAGTGTATGTGAATCGTGATACTGAAAGACAGAGAGAATGTGATAGAAAGATGAAGAAGAAAGCTGATTTTTTGGCTGCGGCCATAGTTGAAAAGAAAAGGGGAGGTGTCCCTAGTCGAAGGAGCAGAGGAAGAGGGCGGGGTCAAGGCGGAGGCCGGACCCAGAGACTAGGCGTGAACCAATGCGCCTATTGCAGAGAGGAAGGACATTGGAGAGATACGTGCCCGCAACTCGAAGACGCCCAGCAAGATGACGACAACGATCATCAGTGGCGAGAAGAAAGACGAGGCCGTCCCAGAGGCCGAGGAGGAGCCAATCGAGAACAATTCCAGCGAGAGAGAGGAGGAGGAGCCATTCAAGCATTGGCCACACAAGCCCATGATGAGGATGACGTGGATTAGGACAGACCGGGCTCCAAGTTTGCTTTAGGTCTCCAGGAGCCTATGGTCGGAATACAAATAGGAGACCAAATTATGAACTTTATGGTTGATACTGGAGCAGAGCATTCAGTAATAGACAAAAAGATAGCCCCATTCACTACAAAAGCAGTCACCATTATAGGAGCAACTGGTGCCAAAGCCACAAAGTCTTTTCTTCAAAACCGAATATGCAGTCTGGGAGGACAGCGAGTAACTCATCAATTCCTTTACATGCCCGAATGTCCAGTACCACTACTGGGACGAGATATGCTAGCCAAGCTTCAAGCACAAATATCTTTCTCTGAGCAAGGAGAAATGCAAATGACAGTGAATTCCCAAGCCAAACCAGCAGGAGTAATGCTGCTGACAGTACCCCGAGAAGAAGAATGGAGGTACTACGTTGATGACTCCATCCAAGATACCTATTTTAAACAAACTTTAAAGAACATTCATGCACCACCTGGAGTATGGGCAGAAGGCAGTCCCCCAGGCCTAGCCAAGCTTATAGCTCCAGTGATTGTAACCCTCAAGCCTAGTGCTACACCAGTGCACGTCAAACAGTACCCTCTCCCAAGAGCCGCAATTGAAGGCATCCATCGCCACCTACAGAGATTGCTCGAATATGGCCTACTAAAAGTATGTCAATCCCCATGGAACACCCCACTTTTGCCAGTAAAGAAACCTGGGACAGATGATTACCGCCCAGTGCAAGATTTGAGAAGAGTAAATGATGCAGCAGAAACCATACATCCAGTTGTGCCCAATCCTTACACTCTTCTAGGACTGATACCTGCTGAAGCTACCCATTTCACTGTACTGGATTTGAAAGATGCATTCTTTTGCATAAGATTAGCCCCTGTAAGCCAAATATTGTTTGCATTTGAATGGCAGGACCCCATCTCTGGAAGAGGGGGCCAACTCACCTGGACAAGATTACCCCAAGGATTCAAGAATTCACCTACCATCTTTAGTGCTGCACTGAATCAAGATCTTTCAAGCTATCCAGTAGCCCCGGGGAAGAGAGTGCTTCTCCAGTACGTGGATGATCTGTTGATAGCTGCCGTATCAGAACGAGAATGTATATTAGCCACCAAAGATCTCTTGCAGTTACTAGATGAAGCTGGATACAAAGTTTCCAGAGCCAAAGCACAGCTATGTCAAAAAGAAGTGAAATACTTGGGTTTTCGTATCACCCAAGGAAGCAGAAGATTAGGCAGAGAAAGAAAAGAAGCAGTATGTAGAATTCCAACTCCAACAACCAGAAAGCAGGTCAGAGCCTTTCTGGGAGCGGCAGGATATTGCCGAATTTGGATACCCAACTTTGCCCAAATTGCCAAACCACTGTATGAAGCCACAAAAGGAGAAGAGAAGTCACCACTGGAGTGGGGACTTGAGCAGGATACAGCCTTCCAGAAGCTAAAAGAAGAATTGATGTCGTCACCAGCACTTGGATTACCAGATGTCCACAAACCTTTCCACTTGTTTGTACATGAAGCACAGGGAAATGCCCTAGGCATGTTGACTCAGAAATTAGGAAATTGGGAGCGACCTGTAGCCTACCTATCGAAACAATTGGACCCTGTGGCCAAAGGATGGCCACCTTGCTTGAGAGCAGTTGCAGCTACAGCGCTACTAGTGAGTGAAGCAGACAAACTCACACTAGGACAGAACATACGAGTCACTGTGCCACATGCAGTCCTTGCCCTTATGGAACAAAAAGCAAATTATTGGCTCACTAATTCCCGAATGTTAAAGTACCAGAGCATGTTATGTGAAAACCCACAGATACAACTCGAAGTGAGCCATGCTTTGAACCCAGCTACCTTGATACCCATCAGTGAAGAACTCCCAGAACATGACTGTATCGAAGTCATGGAAACTGTGTTCTCTAGTCGACCTGACTTAACAGATGTGCCCATAGACAATCCTGACCAGATCTATTATGTTGATGGGAGCAGTCTCATCCTTGATGGACGACGCTGTGCCGGATATGCAGTCGTCACTCAACACGAAGTAGTTGAATCATCAGCTCTAGCCTCAGGCACATCAGCCCAGAAAGCCGAATTGGTAGCACTTACCAGAGCATTGTTGTTAGGAGAAAAACTTGTGCTAAATGTATATACAGATTCCAAATATGCCTTCACTACCCTGCATGCCCATGGAGCTCTCTATAAAGAAAGAGGACTCATCACATCCGGAGGAAAATCAGTCAAATATGGTCCCGAAATATTGATGTTACTTGATGCAGTATGGGCCCCAACACGTGTAGCTGTCATGCATTGCAGAGGACATCAAGCAGGAAAAGGAGAAGTTGCCCGAGGAAATAGATTTGCAGATGCCTCAGCACGACAAGCAGCTATGACAGGACAAATTGCCCCACAAGCTATGCCAATGCAAGCAGCATTGTTTCCAGTACCTTTGAATCTATGGACCCCACGATATACCACCAAAGAATTGGATTACTATTGTGACAAAGAAAATGGAGTATTGAAAGACGGATGGATTGAGCTGCCACCAGAAGAGGGCAGTCAACCTCCGGGACGAATAGTAATTCCTGAACTGTTAGGACCATCCTTTGTCAAAGCTTTCCACGAAGCCACCCACTATGGGAAGAGTGCTATGGAGAAGGCACTCAGACCACATTTCTACATCCCTTTGATGACAACCATATCAGCCTCAGTAGCACGTCAATGTGTAACTTGTGCCAAAAATAATGCCAAGCAAGGCCTTATTACAGCACCCCGAGTTCAGTCAGGAGGTGTCACCCCCATGCACAACCTCCAAGTTGATTTTACCGAAATGCCAAAAGCCAATGGATACCATTATCTACTAGTATTAGTTTGTACTTTCTCTGGGTGGGTAGAAGCATTCCCAACCAGAACTGAGAAAGCCCGAGAAGTTACCAAAGCCTTAATGAGAGAGATTGTCCCCAGATTTGGAATTCCAGCAGTAATAGGGTCAGACAATGGACCCTCATTTGTCTCCCAAGTTACTCAGCAGTTAGCAAAAGCTCTGCAGATACAGTGGAAACTCCACACTGCATACAGACCCCAGAGTTCAGGGAAAGTTGAGCGAATGAATCGTACCTTGAAAGCCCAAATGTCCAAGCTTTGTCAGGAGACACACTTGAAATGGCCTCAAGTGCTCCCCATAGCTTTACTCAGAATACGCTCAGCCCCTGTAAAGTCAACAGGATTTTCCCCTTTTGAAGTTTTGTATGGTAAACCCCCACCAATAGTGCAGGGAGTCAAAGGAAGTTTAGCCCAGATTGGTTCAGAAGTAACCAGACAAGAACTCCTAGCTCTTAGTTTTGTTCTGCAGACTCTCCATACGTGGATCCAAGACCAGTTGCCTATCAACTTGACGGAACCCTTGCATCCCTACCAGCCTGGAACTTCGGTGTGGATCAAAGATTGGAAGAAGATACCGTTGGAACCTCATTGGAAGGGACCGTACACCGTCATCCTGTCTACCCCAACTGCAGTAAAGGTAGCCGAGATCGACGCCTGGATCCACCACAGCAGAGTCAAGCCCGCCGCCGATCCTGAACCAGAGCGGTGGACAGCAGAGCAGCACCCTGATGTACCCTTGCGAGTTACTCTGAGACGGCAACCAGCAGCATAGACACTTCATCACAAGTGCTTTGCAGTAGCCAAGTCTTTCGAAGAGGATTGCTGTTTTCCATGCAGCAACAGTTTTGTTTCAACGAACCCAATTTGTGTGTGTGATTTAACACACTACTTTGAAGACTACATTGACTAAGCCAGACTTCACAAGCCAACTGAATTGCTAAAGTTGGTTAATGTGTGCTGGACATCTTGAGGATCTTCAATCAACACTCAGCACCCGTTAAATTGCTTCATTAGCAAACGGGACGAAGAATAATAGACCGTCGTGATCAAGATCAGCAAGCTGAGGATTCAGAAGAACTCCAATCAACATCAACATGTATCTTTGTTTTTGCTTTGCCTTGGTTGCCTTCTTTGGAGGTTTTGAACTGACTTATGCTCTACCTCCATGCACTGCTTGCATTACTTCTACTAGAACTGGACTGAAAGTAACTCAGACTTTGCTTTACCATTCTTACTATACCTGCAAGGGAACAATAACTCGGTGTATCTATAACACCACTGAACTAAATGTTTGCACTCATGGCAAAATTAAAGCATGCTATAATCCGCATCAGAATCCATCCTATTACACGTTGGAAATAAGATGGAAGGATGCAGATGGACCTATATTAGCTGCTACACCACCACTTAAGGACATTACTAAACCTGCTGTTTTGAATTTTGATGCATGTAATGCTATTAATAGAGATAGTTATTCCACCTGTGGTACATGGGAGAAAGCGTATCGAAATGACCATAAGTATATGTGTCCAGAAGGTGCCACAAATTGGTGGAAGTGTACAGGTAAAACGGGATCAGGCTATAGTACTGCTACAGCGGCAGATTACTATTGCCCGTATTGGGGATGTGTTTTTTATGCTACCTGGAACACTGGTATAACTGATGAGAAAATAGATAAGCGGATGGCTACTTTAACCAAGCCAACCACAAATGATAAATGTCAGAAAGATGCTTGCAACCCCTTACACTTGCGTGTACATAATCCCCATGCATGGAAACAAGGATATAAGTTTGGTTTACGTATTGCTGGAGGAGCAACAGATCCAGGGACCATTGTGTATATCAGATTGAATACTCAAGCCCACAAGTCATCTAAATATCATATTCATAATACCTTTTATGAAGCTATGCATGTAAATAAGTTTGAGATCCCTCACCCTTCACAGAATTTGTTTCTAGAATTAGCCGGAGCAGTAGTATCTAGTCTTAAGATCACAGATTGTTACTTCTGTGGCGGAACCCAAATGGGAGACCAATGGCCCTGGGAAGCTCAAGAATTGAATTATTCCATGATTTACAATCAGACTGAATTACACAAGACTACCAGTGAATGGGTGTTAGCGCACTCAATCGTTGGACGTCTTTGCTTTGCCAGAACTGGACCCCAGTTCACCCAAAAGGTAGGACAGCTGGTCTGTCTTAGCCAGAAATACTATAATGCCACGACCAAAAAGACAGCATGGTGGTCAGGAATCAGACATCCTGAACCTCCTAACCCATTAGCTAGATTTCCTGAACTTGCAGGTCTATGGACTAACCTGGCCAAAGTCCAAGCCTGGCAAGCCCCACCTGGCCTATATTGGATCTGTGGAAACCGAGCATATGCGCAACTCCCGCCACACTGGGGAGGAGCATGTGTCTTAGGAACCATCAGACCTTCTTTCTTCCTGTTAAACACTGAACATGGAGAACAATTAGGATACCCTGTATATACTACCCACAAACACAAAAGAGCATCAAGACAGAATAGAGAAGCCTTACAGATAGGCAAGTGGGAGAAGTGGCAAGGTGATGATTGGCCACCAGAAAGAATTATTGAGTATTATGGACCTGCCACCTGGAATGATGATGGTATGTATGGTTACCGTACCCCAATTTATATGATTAATCGTATTATTCGCTTACAAGCAGTAGTTGAAATAATAACTAATGAAACTAGTCATGCTCTCACGCTCTTAGCCAGACAAAGTACTCAGATGCGCACTGCCATATACCAGAATCGCTTAGCACTTGATTATTTACTAGCAGCTGAAGGAGGAGTATGTGGTAAACTGAATTTAACTAATTGCTGTTTGAAAATAGATGATAAAGGCCAAGTAGTTGAAGAAATTGCTAAAGATATGCAGAGACATGCTTATGTGCCAGTACAGACTTGGCACGCATTGAAATTTCCTAACTGGTTTGCTAACCTTTTCTCTTGGCTGGGAGGATTTAAGACTTTCATTGTCTTAGTACTAATCCTTGTTGCTGTTATCTTCTTATTACCATGTTTAATCCCATGTTGTATGCGTTCCATTCATAGTGCTATTGATAGTACAGTAGAGCGGAAGACCGCAACTAAAATAATGGCTTTATACAAAGCTAGTCCTAGTAGAAATCCTTCAATCATGATGTGATTCTTCTAAAAAGTGATTTAATTCTCACACCTTATTAAGTAATAGGGTGAGATTAATCAAAGGGGGGAATGTGGCAGGTGCAGGCCTGTGATCCACGGTGTCTGTCATAGGCAGGCCAGCATGGCTAGCTTGACCTGTAAATGAGGCCTGTGGAGAGGCATATAGGATTGCACATCCCCCAATATGCTGCTATTGTAAGAGAGAACTCAGTAGAAGTATTGAATTAGCTTAGGTAAGCAGAATTGCAGAACTAAGAAATGGAAAAATACAGAAAAGACATGTTTGAAAGTTACTGATAAGAAAAAGTACATCTGCAAAGAAATAATGAGGAGTGCTGACAGATGAGTTACAGAACCTTGCTCTTCTGCACGCACAAATTGGTCCCATAACCTTGAGAGTGTGAAAGTAACAAGTTGATGAACTGACCATTGTAATTGGGACTAGAAGGGGGGCAGGCAGGTGTCATGCCCACAGAAGGGACATAATTGGATAAACTTATCAGTACCGGGACCAATAGAAGAGGTACGGGAGGTACGGGAGGTTACCGGGACCAATGAAATGGTTTTTTATACCTAGAATGGAACAGAAGTCTATAAAAGTTGTTGTAATGCTTGAAAACGGGGCTCAGCCATTTTGAAATTGACTTGCTTGAGACTTGTGCACAAATAAATGATTTGGACCTTCTGAACAGACTCCTGGTATCATTGGTTTGTCTGCGCTTTGCTGCTACATATGCATATGTATTTTATGTAATTAATGTTGTTTTGTTGTGTAGAAAACTGTTAGAGTGTCTCTGTATTGAGTTGTAATATTAGGGAAATAAACGTTTGGAAGTTGTGTCCAGACATTAGGTCTTTATATCTCCAAGATTGATTGATTTATTTTATTTATTTATTTACATTCTCTTATATACCACGCTATTCTGTATCAGTGCGGTTTACATTGAACAAACTGAAATTACATTGAACAGGGCATATAACTTGGAGATAACTATTTTACAGGAAACATGGTGTATGTGTGTATGTGTGTATGTGGTGTATTGGTGTATGTGTATGTGGTGTATGTGTGTATATTGGTGTATGTGTGAGATGTACAATTGTGTACGAAGTGAGTGCGAAGTCCTGATCCGCGGTTGTGTACTCTCACGAGAGGGACAGCAGGGTCTGGACGAAGCATAAGGATTGCGTGTCTGTATGAGTCCTGGATTTGTAACTTTGCACCTCTATAGATAAAGAGGTTTGAATTTCCATCTATAAAAGTGAAGTTACCAGCCCCTCTGTAGATAAAGAGGTTCGATCCTTTATCTATAAAAGGCGAAAGTATTAACGAATTGCCCCTGTCCCCGAACAGTGAAAACACCAGGTCTACAGACTATAGGAAGAGGGACAGTTTAGAAAATGTTTAAAAAAGAAATCCAAGAAGGGGGTAGATAATGAAAAAGGTACTGAGTCCAGCCCCAACCCCATAGCTTCTCCTCTAACCTCTGTAAATAAAGAGGAAAGGGACTGTTCCCTGTAAATAAAAAGGGAGTAGGGGGACTCTCCTGTAGATAAAGGGGAGCAGAGTTTACTGTGTAAAGACTATTGTACTAGAATAGAAGTGAAGGAAGACAATTGCTTTATTTAATGCATATCCAGTTTCATTACTATGTTTCCTGCATAATCAATAGTCAAAGAACCAAATTTTGATCATACCTCTCAGCAGTAAGTAAGGGGTAGTTGAAACCGCTGAGATAGGGGTAGTTGAAGCTGTTGAGACAGTTTGCATAACTACAGAAAGATACTGGGAATGAAACTGTTGAAACTGTTTGCATGGCTACAGAAAGATACTGGGAGATCAGGAGTTCTTTCTCCTAGCAAACAAATGAAAATCCATTAAAGAGGACAGAAAGAACAATTCACCTAGCCTCCAAACAATCCTCTTGTCATCAATTTTAATTGTAGAGTTTTGAGCTTCTCAAACCATGGGGGGTGTCTCCCTTAAGTATCCTCAGATGTCTGACCAGCATCTTGATTGTGTACTATGTGTATGTCACCTGAAGGCTGGAGCAAACAAAGGCTGGAGAAGGACTGAACAAATTACTATTAGCAAAGATGTATGGGATGGAGAATATCTATAGGGAAAAGCTCATGTGTGAGAGCTAGCTGCAACACATTTTTTACAGCCTATAAAAAGAGAGAGAAAATCCTTATAAGATTATGAAGAAATGAAGACTTTTTACTTGTCTTTTTAAGGTCCCTGGTTTTCCCAAGCTGTTGTTAAAGCATGTTGCTTTTCAGAACTACCCAAAGGGGAGGGTTTAATGAAATTTATCAAGAAAACCTCCTTATTCCAATCAGATAGGCTGATATACTTAAAGACTAAGGGGTATGTTTACTAAACCATCTTAATGTGCGCTCTGTGACGTTATCGCGCAATAAGGTACCTTATCGCGCGATAATGGCGCTTTATCAGGCGCACAAGTACCTTATCGTGCGATAACACGTGCAGCGGCGCAAACGAGCGCTGAAGGAAGGGAAAGGCTCCCATAGGGTGGAGGAAGGCTCCCCAGGGGTGGAGAGAGAGGGTCAATGGGTGGAGAGTGGGAGGGGAGAGGCTTCCCGCACACTAACGCTGTGAAATCCGAGGCTCAAAACTAACGCCAGTGAAACCCTGGCGTTAGAGCCGATTTACAGGGAAAATAAACCATTTCCATCAGCAATGTACAGCAAAACCAGGGAAACCTACAAAAAGTGATAAGTGTGATACATGTGCCCGGAACAAAAGGGCAAATCAACCTTGAAAATGTACAGAGGAAAATGTAAAAAATAAAATAACCAAGCTGGCCAATAGTGATATCAATGGGAAACATCACAAAACACTCCCAAGAAAGCTCCAAAAAAAGGTATGAATTTTGGAAGGGTCTATGCTCCGTCCCCATACAAGGTGAATGAGCCCACAGTGTAATTGCGCTGAGCAGGGTTTCCGGATCCATTGGCCAGGTTTCCTATGGCATGCACATGTTCCACAACAGCAGGGCAGGCATGTCGGAACAGGCAACTGGACAGATGCTGGAAAAGGGGACACAGAGGGCTGCAGGCGGCACATGCTGCGGTGCAGTTGGCCCACAGTGCAGACTACGGTGATGCCTAGGAGGCCCATAGGAATACTGAAAGAGTAGAGCAGCCAGACAGCAACTTCTGAGGGCCCAACATGGGCACGAGTGTGCTTCCCACAGTGTCACAGCGGATAGTACCCAGCAGCTACACCGAAGGGCACGGAACATTGGCATGTGGTGCTGGGGGGAAGCGTGGACAGCTATGCAGGCACCCCTACCCCAGAACCCGCACCATAGGCAGCCACCTACCCACACACTGGATGGCCTGAGACTGCGCTCAACCAGCACCACCAGCAGAAGGGCATGTCAGCATGGTGGCAGAGGGATACTGGTGGTGGAGGGGGCAGTGGCAGCTGCCCAGAGCAGACCGTGACCTAGCCCTGTGTAGGTGGGTGCCATGCACTGCAACAGACAGGTCATGTCTGACGAACAGTCATGGTATCACCAGGGAATGCACAGTCTCTGTGGCAACACAGTGGTGCAGTGCACACAGCCAGTGTGTTCAGAAAGTCACAGGTTCAAGTCCTAGCTGTGGTTCCTGCCAACCAGCCCCCATATTTTATCCACTACTAAAACGTGCTAATACAGACAGAACCTTTATTGCAGATGACGTAAACATGCCCAAAACACCTACAATTTACCCTACAGAGCACAGACACCATAAACATGCGCATTACCTAGAGCAGAGTCTCCCAAATGCAGTCCTGGAGGGCCAAACACCATTCAGGTTCCATGCTGTCTCTAATAAAGATGCCTGTGCTGCATTTCTATGTGCCGTCCCCATGGTATGCAGATGTATCTCATGAATATTCATGAGGGACAGCATGAAAACCCGAATAGTGTCTGGCCCACCAGGACTGGAGTCGGGATCCTCTGCCCTAAAGCAGCGGCCAACAGGGGCAGACACACCCGCACCCACAGGCTCCATTATCCAATGCCTCCTGGAGAGGCAGGATGTTGGGCCCTGCGTGCATCTCCCAATACTAGCACTTGCATACCTTAGCAATGCCACCCTAAATCTGGGAATACGGTACACAGCTATCAAAAGGTTACTATGATTACTGGCAGATAGCAATTCCGAGGTTAAGTACAATTTTCTGAGTGAGTTGCAGCATAGCAACCTTTCTGATGTCTGTGGAGTGTGCTACAGGTCTTGTGTCTGACAGTGTTTACCACCCTGGGGGGGTGACCCCAACAGTATTGCATACCATAGCCATGCCTGCAGTGTGCCCAGGACAGGTGCGGTGGCCAGGGCTGCCAAACACCTCTATAGTTGCACGATGCTGGCATAGGTGTGGGGAGTGTGTGTCTGTCTATCCAGTGTGTGGTGGCTGCAAACACCCTCCACAGCCCACACTGCTAGCACGTTTGCCAGTATTGGCCTGCCAATGTGCATAATGAGGAGCAAGGTACCTTGGGAATAGCCATGATAGGGTGGCCTGGCCTGGATTCATCTGTACATAGCATAGGGCAATGGCTCGGACATTGTAGTGCCCAGCCACCACCTGCACGGACAGAGTGGCCACAACATGTCCTGCTGGGAGGTCACTCTCACCTTGACGGAGCAGTGACCATGGCATGGCTAGGTTCCCCCATAGTGCTATATAGTATTTTTCTCATGTAATATTTATGGGGGGGGGGGTTTGGGGGCCTAATCACTGATTTATCTGCTTGGTGTGTATGCTGACATCCCAATTCTGGGTACACGAATCTTCTCCTGGACCATGCACTATGGAGTAGCTAGCAGACTGTCTGCAGCTAGTATGTGTCTTGCTGGAACACCTTGCAGGGTGCAGCGGCTGGAGGCTTGCTGCTGGAGAATGTCAAATAGTGGTGGGGGACAGCTGTGCATTTCCAGGCCTACTGTCAGTCTGCTATTGCTTTATGGATGTGTACAGCTCTGCATTGCCTGCCCTGTAGGGTGTCTGTTCCCCAGCAGGACTGGGGTTGATGGTCCTCTCTACTGCCACCATTGCAGGGAGGTAGAATGTGGATCTGTTGGTGGGAGATCCTGTTTCCCACCCTGAGCCCCAGAGGGTGGGTTGTGTGGTGGTACATAATCCGCCCATGGGTCCAAACACCCCCCTTCATCTACATCATATAACCATGGAACCCACACAGGACATGCAATATTCTTGATGCATCATAGCCCATAAGGGCTAGACATGACTGAGAAATACAGGACACAGATGTAGCCTAGATGCGTCTACAGAAACTAGCTATCACACACAGTAGCACTGATGCGGACCTGCAGCATAGCCACAAAAAGTGCTGTGGACCTGGTGCTGGGTGCCCCACCTCACCCTCAGAGTGAGCACAGTACCCGCACAATGTGATGGTCTGTGGCTACTCTGTGCCAGTACCACACACGGTCAGTACCCCCTACAAGGCCAAGGTGCTGTGGGGGTGCATAACCCATCTTGTGCCCATCTGTCAACTGCTGATGTGCATGTGCAGTGCATCATGGGTACGGGTGGGTTAACCCTATCCTGGTAACCACAGCAGACAGTTTGTGTGGTGACGTGCAGTCCTTCTGCAGCCAGCTAGGGATTTGTTGGCAGCTGTAGCCCATTGGTTATTTCACTGCCTGTGAAGCCAGAGGTCATGGGTTCAAACCCATGGTGGGGCTATTTGATAGGGCTGTCTGAGGCATTGTCTATTTTTAATGTACATTAGGGCTGCCAGCAAAAACACCCTCAGAGTACTGTAACCTTAAGGTGCCCCATAAGGCACCTTATAGGGTGCCTTATAAGGTGGCCTATCAAGCGCCTTATAAGATGTCCTATAGGGGACATGGTAGCCCACTGGTTACTTCACTGCCTGTGGAGTCAGAGGTCATGGGTTCAAACCCATGGTGGGGTTATTTGATGAGGCATTGTCTATTTTAATGTACATTAGTGCTGACAGCAAAAACACCCTCAGTGTACTGTAACCATAAGGTGCCCCAGAAGGTGCCTTATCAGGTGTCCTCTAAAGTACCTTATAGGGTGCCCTATAGGGACATTATAGGGTGCCTTGGCAGACAGTGCACTTTATAATGTGCCCTATGGAGTGCCTTATAGGGTGCCTTATGCGGCACCTTAGGTTACGGCACGTGAGGGTGTGTTTGCTGGCAGCACTAATTAAACTACAAATAAAATGCCTCAAAAATCAATATTTACATGTAAAAGCTAATGCCTCAGACAGCCTTATGGATTAGGCACACTGGGGGATCAAACTCATGACCCCATACCATCAGTCAGTGTATTAACCATTGTGCTATACCTCTCTTTCTGTGTTGGCATGTCTGTGCGCCTACTTAAGATTACTGCATGTTAACGTGCTTAGCAGTGTCTCGCCCGATAATGTGCACAGCGCACGTTATCGCATGATAATCCTGTTTTGCTACTTTAAGACTGAAACACCCACTCCTTTTATGGCATCCTGCACACTAACGCCAGGTGCATGTTAAGACAGTTTAGTAAACATGCCCCTAAGTTTTTAACAATTGTTTGATGTTCTTAGCAGCCTTGCCAAATAAGGATACATTAGTATGGTATAAAATACATGAAAAGGACCTATGTATATAGTTGGTGGAATGTTGCAAGTGATGAAAAATTGTTGTGAAGGATGAAGTGGGATATTAAGAGGAAGGACTCTGATAGACAGTAAACTGATGAAGGTAATTTAATGATGTGAAGTGATGTATCTGGCTAATGAATATGTAAACGAAAAAAAAATGATGAGCACTTTATTCAACTATGCCGTCTCCAGAATCTTCAATTTAGGAAGTCATCTAAGCCCCAACACATACTCAACAATTAGAAATAGACACCTAGAGACAGGCTAGGTGCACCTTGCACCCTGATGAGCTTTGGAAAACCCACACTGGCCATGTGGTGATTCCAGATGCCTTTTTGCCTCCTTTTGCCTCTGTATGTCCTGGCCAGGCATGCATGGGCAAAGGGGGATGATTTGATGACAAATTCTCACAAAATTGGTATAATTCTAATACTTGCCAAAATTGCAGAACACGTGTGTGCAACTTGTCTGATCTGTATGCATGTAAAGATCAGTCAAGGGCATAATGGAGTATTTCCTACCAGTAAATGAATCTCCAGTGATAAAGAGACAAAGGGGTATATTTACTAAACTGCGGTAACGTTACATGCCGCGCGTTACTTAACGATCGTTAATGTCCCCGGCCGCGGTAAACACCACAGAAGGTGGAGAGAGGGCGGAGAGAAGGGGTCAATGGGAGGAGAGTGGGCGGGGAGAGGCCCCTTTCACACTAACACGCTGAACTGAAGGGCTGAATCTTACTGCGAATGAAAACCTGCCATTAGATGCACATTTGTAGGAGAGAGAAACCATTTAAGTTTCAGCAATGTACAGCCAGGGCAGGGAGCCCAAGATATGTGATAGTAGTGCTCCATGTTCAGCAACACCATAGTGCCAAAGTATGAATGGCCACTATGGCGATTGTGCAAATGGGGCACAGGGGGCCGCAGGCGGGACGTGTAGCATGGGCAGCTGGGGCACAGGGTGGACCAGGCGGGTGCCTAGGTGGTACATAGGAACATAGAAATCGGAAATCAGCAAGATAGCAGCTGACCAAGGCCAAAAACAATCCACCTATATCTACCTGGTTCACCCTAGCCAATAGTTGCTAGGGCACTGACCTGACATCCCCCCAGCCATCCCGCCCCCCATGTGGAAGGGACATAATATTGGTAGGCAGTGATGGGGGGAGGGGATGTGAGGATGTCCATGTATAGCCCCCCACCCCTTGACCCGCTCTCTAGGTGGGCGCTGTGATGCAGCAGACCCTCTTGCAGATAGAAGAAAAGTTTTAAATCCAGAAAAAAACAGGTATAAGCTGCAATATCCTGAAGATCCACATAGAGGGAGCAGGAGAGTCAGTACAGAGTCTGAAGAACCACGCCTCTATGGGCAGGACTTGGGCCCAGTCAGTTTGGATTTAACAGAGGCAGGTCTGAATCAAGTAGAGAGATCCAAGAAGAGATCCAGGGAGATGTCCAGAGAGGTATCCGGAGATATATCCAGGAGGAAGGAGAGAAAGATATCCAGGGAGATATCCAGAGAAGTATCCGGAGAGATATCCTGAGAGAGAAGGACAGAGACTCAAGAGCCAGAGAAAGGGCAGTCTTGAATGAGAGAGAGAAAGCAGGCCTGAGGAGCAACGGGAGTGCTAGCCTGGAAAGCCTTAGGAGTGAAGGCAAGGGCAGATGGCAACAGCTGCAGCCTTGGCACAGAGAGGTTCGTCCCTATACTAAGGCAAGAGGGATATCATTGGAGAACTTGGGCCATTCTGAGCTGGAGGACAACCGGACTAGGCCTCAAGCCTTCCCTGAGAAAGAAAGAAGAAAGCTTAAAGGTAAAGCTTCTATTTCTTGCAATTGTTTGCTCAAGCCTAACATAAGAGAAAGACAGGGGAAGGAAGTTTCTCCTTGTAGCAATGACATTTATAAGCAAAAGCTAACAGACAATTTCTCTAAGAGGAGAACTGTAAATACTAAGCATTGTGCTGAGAGAGCTTTTAAAACTATAGCTAAAGAAGAGCCTTTGTTTTACCCAGTGGCCAGAAGCCGACGCCCTAACCTAACTACCAAACACTGGGAAACTGTACGGCACGCTTTTAAAAAGCCAGAGTTCAGTTGTGCAGAAGCCTCAGACTCAGAGCTATCAGATATAGAATATATGCAAGTGGAATCTGCAGGCGAAGAGTCAGAACAGCAGATGGATTGTACATATTGTACAGCAGAAAAGCTGTAGTTCATTCCTACCTCTATGAATGCATAAGTGAATGCAGTATTTCGTGTTACCTTAAATTACTGTGAAGCCAACAGCCATTACTTTGACCTTTTCATTTGTGCTTTAAACCTGATGCAAGGATTTGTTCAGTTCTGTTACTTTCCAAAGCCGTTTATCCTGTTTTTGAACCATTTTTGTGCAAAGGGGAAATAAAGCCTTTTTCATTTTTCCCTCCATATTCGTGTGAACTTGTTCTTTTTGGGAAGTTGGTAACGAGGCCGGCACAAGGGACTGCTACCCTTGACCCTCGCACCTGTCCAACCCCAATCACCATAATCTTGTGCGCTTTCCAGCCCTTCCGTGGAAAACTACGCCGCCACTAGGGGGGGCTGCGGGGGACAGCGCCTACCTACACAGTGGATGGCCTGCGACTGCACACTACCAACACCGACAGCAAATGGCCATGTCAGTTTGGCGGGGGGAGGGGGGTTGCCCTTGCTGGAGGGGGCAGTGCCACCTCCCTGCAGTAGACCTAGGTCATGCCTTGCATCAGTACGTGGTGTGCAGTGCAACATATAAAGTCTGGCTGAGGAAAAGTACAGGTAGACCCAGGGACTATTGTGCATCTGTGGCAACAGTGTGGTTCAGTACACCCAGCCAGTGTGTCCAAAAGCAGAGGGTCAGAGGTTCAAGCCCCAGCTGTGGTTCCTGCAGAGCATATCCCTATGTTTTACCCTACAATGCAGATACAACAACAACATGTGCAAAGCCCAAAGCAGCGGCAAACAGGGGTACAAACACCCACCTACACAGGCTCCACAATCCAAAGATGCATGGAGAGTCAGGCTGTTGGCCCCAGCATTGAGCTGAAGTTATCACCAGAGCACTACTACTACCCCCTACACAGTTTTTGCAATGTTGGCACTGTGATCAGGACCAGTGTGGCAGGCAGAGTTGCCAACCACCCCTATTTTTGTACAATGCTGCAATAGGAGTGAGCGTGTGTGTATGTCTATCCATTCCCTGTGCTGCCCACCCTTCACTGGGCCTAAAATGTCCCACTGTTACCAGCGTTAGCCTGAATAGGTGCATAATGAGGAGCAAGGTATTTTGGGTATGGCCCGGACAGGGCAGATTGGCCAGGACGCATCTTCACAGGGTGTGGGGCAATGGCTGGGACACTGTAGTGCCTGACCACCACCTGCATGGACAGGGTGGACACAGCATGGCATGCCAGGAGGGCACTCACTCTGACCGAGCAGTGACCATGGCAGGTCTAGGTTCCCACATAGCGCTCTACACTATCTGCCTTGGGTGATATATTTGTGTTGCCCAGTCCTGGGGTCCCAATCACTGAGTTGCTTGTTTGTTGCACATAGTTTCTCTGTGAGCAGGCTGGTGGACTGTCTGCAGTTAGACTGTGCATGGTTAGAACACCTATAAGGTACAGTCTGACTGTGCTGTCTGCTGGTGACTGGCAGAGAGTGGTGGAAGGCAGTTGGGGTTTTCCAGATCTAACCCCAGCATTGCTGCTGGTTTGCTGCTGCTCCACTCATAGATATGGCTCTGGCCCACCAACGCTGGAGGGCTGTCTCATACAAACAGGATGGAGGTTGCTTCCTCAGGGCAGGGGCACCTGTTCTTTACCTACAAAGAGGGTGATGTGGGCCCTTTGGGGTATATAGTATATACCACTTCAACCTATAAAGGCACTGCTTCACATACCTCATGCTATTCTAGGAACCCCTCTGCCCTGATAACAGCTGCCCATGTCAGCCAGACCCTAACATGGGGTACACACCAATCTGGCTGGTGTCTGGTCCCACAGGGCCACATGTGACTGCAGGATACAGATGGACACCAAATTACCTTTGGCTGCATTGCAAAGAACACCTGTCACACACGGGTGGTGATGGGGATGTACAGCAGGACCTAGCTCTAGCACCCCATGTACTGCGGACCTAGTGCTGGGCACCCATTCCATCCCTCAGGGTGAACACAGACCTGCACAATGGCATGGTCTGTAGCTACTCTGTGCCAGTATCACACACTGTCAGTTCGTCTTTCCAAGCTGAGGTACCGGAGAGGTGCAGACCCCATTTGGTGATCAGCTGTAGACTGCTATTCAGCATGTGCATTGCATCATGGGTACTGGTGGGGTTACCCTATCCTGGCACTCAGAGCAGACAGTTTGTGTGGTGACCTGCAGACATTGCTTTGACATACACCATGGAGGTATAGCCTACTAGTTAATACAATGCCATTCTTTGCAGTGTTCATGGGTTCAGTTTCTCATTGTTCCCTCCTCTTATGCCTGTCCTACTCAAATAGTGTGCATTCCTGTAGAGGTCATATATTTGCAGATCTGTGCTTCCAGCCCATAATACCGTCGCCACAATTGCCAACATTCCCTCGGTCCGTCTATCTGCATCTGTCAGCTGTGTAGAGTCCTGTCTGCCTGTGCAGGCTGCCACCCCATGTCCTGCACTGCTACCCTTTCCTGCATTGCACCTCATCGTGCTTGCTTCACCTGTGCCTGATCTGCATGGCACCACCACTCCTCTGTCCACCCATCATTGTAACTATCCTGCCACCTCCGCCTCCACTGGGGGACACGTATTCCCATCATCTGCCTTTCCAGTACTTTACATTGCCAACACACTGTGCTGTGGTACAGTTGCCCACACCATGTTTGTCATCAGTACTGGCAGCCACATGGGATGCCCGCAGATATGGCGGGACCAGCGGCTCCCAGCTCTCCCTCCTTCACTCACCTCTTCATTGCCTTTCCTGAGTGCTCTATATAGTGTTAGGGCTACATCTGTCTCTGTTCCTCACAGGTCATCCATGTCATCCTGCGGCACCTTGCAGCCCTTAGGGCACACTAACCTAGGGCACCGTAACCTTGTTAGGCCACCTTAATCTATGGTCCCATAGCCCAGGGTGCTTTCTACAGTGCCTTGTCCAGGGGTGCCTAATATGGTGCTTAACCTAAGGAGTCCTATAGGGAGCCTTATTTATTTATTTATTTATTTATTTATTTTTTAAACTTTTATTTTCATTTTACAACAAGCAAAAAGAAACAACACACCAAAGGAAACAGATACAAGCATACAATAAGGAAAAGCAACCCCAATTACCCCCCACCCCTATGCTTCTTCTCTAAGCTGATAAGTATCATCATATAAGCGCTTACAAACAACAGTAATTGTACATCAAAACAAACAGAAATAGTATCTGCAATACAGAATGATCATGCGACAGAGATTTACACAGATTTAAACAGTCAGATGAGAGCATTGAGCAGTTTGAACATAGTCATTGAGCATCTTCCACTTAGATAAGTGGTGGGGGGTCTGAGCGGAAGAAGCTAACATACGAGGTATTTGCTCATATTTACTGTAGAGACAGACATGATTCCACCATTCATTGGGGCTCAGATGGAAGCTATTTTTCCAGTATTTCGTAATTAGGGAAATAGCTATGCCCAGCATAAAGTCTAAGAGGAAGTACGCCGATTTGGGAAGAGAGGGGATCCCCGCAGCTGAGCGGAGTCCCACTATCTTCCAAGAGAGGGGCTCTTGAAAGTGCAAAATAGATTGAATACGACCCCAGACCCGACTCCAGTAATACTGTAATGCGGGGCATTCATACATAACGTGAGTTAGTGAACCAATGGCCGCATGGCATGTCCAGCATCTATTGCTCTGGGTGGCGTTCCATTTGGCTAACCTGTCAGGAGTATAGAAACATCGGTGGGCTAGAAAGAAAAGTGTCTGAGTGAGTGAGGCGGATCGAGAGACCCGTGTCACCTTGCTCCAGACTAGGCTCCATTGCTCCGGGGTCAAAGTTACATGCATTTCCCGCTCCCAGGATTTCTGTGCTGTAGGAGTGCCTCTATTTACAGTATTACATAAAGTTTTGTAGAAGTTAGATGCTACACCCGTTAAGCTCCCGATAGATCGGATAATCTCCGACAATCCTTGGGTATGGGTTTCCGATGGCGGGAGCACCTTAGCACTCCGAAGACAATGCTGAAGTTGCACCAACTGAAAGTAGTGTTTCGCTGGGAGACCAAATTCAATTTGTAATTCGCTAAAAGTTTTCCAGCGACCATTACAGAACAGCTGGTTAGGGATCCAGATGCCCCTAGTGTACCAGGGGCTCCACGCCATCGGTTTATTTTGTATTTGAAATCGAGCATTGTGCCAAAGCGGGAGTCTATCTAGCGGACAAAGTCGGGAGTCTAGAGATTGCTCAAGGGTATTAAAGGCACCTAAAGTGTCTAAGAGCATTGGTGGATAGTGGGAGTCTGATGGGAAAGTCATACCAGGGAGATAAGTAAGAGGAATTGGTTTGCAAAGGTCCTCCTCTATATCTAGCCACACTGGTCTACTCGGTGTTAGGTCTTCCAGCCAACGAGCGCCTTGTTTGAGAAGAAAAGAATGGTGGTATTTCAGGAAATCAGGGAATCTGACACCACCATTTTCTTTATCTGCTTGTAACTTATGTTTCGCTATCCTAGGTGTCTTGTTTTGCCATAAGTATCTAGTCAGAAGACCCTCTAAATCTTTATATGTACGTCGAGGTAGGAGACATGGCAGCATTTCTAAAATGTAGTTCACTTTGGGAACAATCATCATTTTAATGGTTTCTAGGCGGCCCCACCAAGTAAGTGTTAAAGGAGTCCAGCGTTGAGTAAGCGCCCGGACCTTAGAGGTTAAGTCTTTGGCATTAAAGGTGATGGTGTCTTCCAAAGGAGAGCAGTAGTGCACCCCAAGGTATTTGACCATGCGAGGTTGCCATAAAAAGGGAAAGGATTGCATATCTGCCTGATGGATCAGAGGATTTAGTGGAAAGGCTACCGATTTGGTCCAATTTATCTTATAGCCCGAGAGTTGTGAATATTTACCAATTTGCTCTAGGACAGCCGGCACTGAGTCTGGGGAGACAAAGAGCATAAGGTCATCAGCATATGCTGAAATTTTGATTTCCCTATGAGAGAAGGGGACTCCATGAATATCCTTGGATTGCCGGATTAGTAAAGCTAAGGGTTCGAGCGCGAGATCGAAAAGAAGCGGAGACAGTGGGCATCCCTGGCGAGTACCGCGTTGCAGGGGAAATGGCTGAGACTTTAAAGCATTAGCACAGATACTAGCTGTAGGCTGTGCATACATGATTTGGAGACAACGGAGAAAACCTTCTCCGAATCCGTACCAGCGGAGAGTTGCAAACAAGAAGGGCCATTCTAAGCGGTCGAAGGCCTTCTCAGCATCTAGTGAGAGGCCAACCAATGGTCGATCAAGATTAACTGCGGCAGTCAGTACATGACATAGAGTCCTAGCATTATCAGCAGTTGATCTACCGGGAATGAAACCGCATTGATCTGGGTGTATTAAAGTAGACATCTTGTCAGAGAGCCGGGTGGAGAGAATGGTGGCAAATATTTTATAGTCTGCGTTTAGTAGGGAAATTGGACGATAATTAGCTGTTAGTTGCGGATCTCTCCCCTCTTTCTCAAAAACTACTACATTTGCCATTGAGAAGGATCCAGAAGGAGATCCCTCCTCGGCCAGAGCAGAAAAATAAAGCTTCAAAAACGGAGCTATGTCAGCGTTAAAAATTTTGTAGAATTCAGCTGGGAGACCGTCCGGGCCTGCGGCTCGACCTGTGGCACATCTCTTGAGTGCAGATTGAATTTCTGATAAAGTGAATGGTTTGTCCATGGCCTCTCTATCTTCGTCAGATAGGGTCGGCCGCTGTACCCCTGAGAGTAATCGTTCAAATGCTTCTGGCTCGAAGTCACATTCAGATTGATAAAGCCGAGTATAAAAATCACGAAAGAGTTCTAATATTTCTGTATCTTTAGTGACCAAGCTCCCCCCCGACGGATTGCGGAGAGCGGTAACACGCTTGGCTTCTTTTTGACCTTTCAGGGCATTGGCTAACAATTTGCCAGCACGGTTATTTTCCCGATAGTACATCCCTTGTTGTGATTCAATATTTTTAGCAGCAGCGGTATATAAAAGCTGATTGTATTGAAAACGAAGGCGTTGTAAGCGAAGTAAAATACATGGGTCAGTACGGGACGTGAGGAGACGCTCTCCAGCTTGTATCTGTTGTTCTAGAATCAGTAAATGTTGCTTTCTTTGTTTCCCCTGTCGAATTTGATAACTGGTTATAGTTGCACGGATAGACGCCTTGAAACCCTCCCACCAAGCCCAGCTCGCAGTGTCATGGGGTGAATTAAAATGAAAGTAGTCTTGGATAGCGGCCTTTATGTCAACCTGAAAATCTTTTTGGTCTAGTAGGGATCTATCAAAAAACCAAGCACGGGGATGTTCACCTTGCGTTGTGACATGTAGTGAAAAAGATATGGCAGCATGATCTGAAATATGGAGAGGATGAATCCTAGCCGTGTCCACTTGAGATATCAGTGTTTTGGAGATAAGAAAAAAATCTATTCTAGATTGTGAGTGGTGGGGGGCTGAGAAAAAGGTAAACTCTAAGTCGGAGGGGTGAAGCAGCCTCCATATATCTACTAACGCAAGATCTTTCATCAGAGCTGTAAGGGTATCAAGACTCTTGGGTGGACCACTCGTTCTAGGCGGCAGTCTATCTATCAAAGGATCAAGTACTTGGTTGAAATCGCCGCCCAGTATCAATGGAGTATTGGCAGAGGCCTGTGCCAACTGCGCAATACTTGCATAGTAAGCAGGGTTATCCACATTCGGGGCATAAATACAAATACACGTGAATTCACTATCTCCAACCTTAAGGTGTGCACGGGCCCATCTACCCTCTTTATCAGAGCTAGTATCCATTACAGTAGCTTGCAAAGACTTCTTAACCAAGATGGCTACCCCACACCGTTTAGAAGCGGCGGGAGAGTAGGCAGCCACCATGTAAGGCTTAGCATTAAGTTTCAGTGTTTCAGCGGAGTTTAAATGCGTTTCCTGAAGAAACACTAAATCAGCATGCTCATGATTAAGATAGCTAATGATTTTCTTTCTTTTGATTGGACTATTGATGCCTTTTACGTTCAGTGATAAGATCTTACAGAAGGCCATTTAGAAGGGTTAAAAATTCTGAGAAAGAACATGATAACGCACATAATTTCACAATGTCCCTCATATTAACTGTATATGGCTGTACACATGACATGATAGAAAATAAGCTAATGAAAAACAATGAAGCGCCCCATATAAAAAAATAAGCACCGAAGTGCATTAAAGAAGAAGCAGAACCCCAGAAATTACTGGCGACCATGTGTCTGCGGGGAGAAACCCCAGAGAAGGCCTAAATTGAAACATATAACCTGCATAGCTGTACGTATTCCGAATCCAACCGAGGTGCACATCATGGAGGGATAGGAGACCAAGAAAGTTATATACAGAAAGAAAGAAAAGTCCAGGCAGTCTCTGTTCCAGGCTGTGATCACCGCGTCGGGCCATTCAAAATGGCGGGTAGATCCGGCGGATTACAGATCCAAGTTGTTGGATTAGCGCATCTGGTCTGCTTCTTTGGAATCTAAAAATGTTGCTAGTAGATCAGGATCTTCGAAGGTTCTAGTTTGGTTATGGAGAGTCACTCTGAGCTTCGCTGGATACAATAGGCCAAAGCGAGCCTGTAACTGTTGAAGTCTAGGTCGAAAAGCAAGGAGTCTCTTCCGACGGTCAACTGTGGGCTTTGCCAAGTCAGGGAAGGAGACTTTATGACTTTCAAACTCCAGATGATGATTCGCCCGGGCAGCATTTAGAATTTGCTCAACTTGCTGATATCTCAGTAAGCGAAAGATGATAGGCCGGGGGGTCGTCCGATTGAGCGCCATGGTGGTAGGAACACGGTGTGCTCGGTCAATTTCCAGATCCCTGTGAAAAGTGATCTTCAGCAAGGAGGGAAGAGTTTTGACCAGGAATTCTCTTATATCTCCTGCTTCCGCCCCCTCCGGTACTCCAATGAGCCTGACATTGTTGCGGCGGGCTCGATTATTTCTATCCTCTAATTCTTTTTGAAGATTCTGTATCTGACGCTCAGCCTTGTCCAGTTTCACCAAGCGCACCACGTGCGAGTCGAGGACCCCCGCCATGTTGTCCTGCCGTAATGAAAGACCTTCAAGCCGGTCCTGAAGCATACCGAAATCTTCTCGCATGGCTCGGAGCGCTTCTCCGTTGGACTGTACCAGTTCCTTCACACCGCGTATTTCCTCCAAGATCTCCTGTTGCATTTCGGGGTTTTCCCGAAGTGGAGCTACCTTTTGTGGGGAAGACAACTCTGTTTTGGAGCGTTTTCCGTGTGAAGAAGAGGGAGACCCGAAGTCTAAGCGCGCTGGTTTGTGGGCCGCCATCCCCCCCAAGGTACCCCGGTAAGTTCGGAGCAAAATATTAAGTTTATGTAGGTATTAAGTCAGGATTCTGAGTAGGCCTCTCGGGAGCTTCAGCGCGAAGCGTCTAACCCGCTGGACATCAGGCTCCGCCCCCCTTATTTATTTATTTATTTATTTAACAGTTCTTCTATACCACGCTATTTTAGATCAGTGCGGTTTACATTTAACATCAACTATACAACACAGGCACTCTGAGTTGTATTTACAATAAAACAGGGAGATCAACTTGGAATTAACTGGGGAAACTATCTACATTGTATTTACACTAGTACCTTTTTCAGGCAGGGTCTATCTACATCTTATTTACACTGGGAGTCTGAATTCTATTCCAGGGAAGGATCAAGTTGATTATCCTTTTTCATACTGAGTCTGATTGTTTAGGTGTGGTGAGTGATTGTCTGAGGGGCAACATGTATGATTACTGAGGCTGGATTCGGGGTAGTATGTAGTGAACAGGTGGTGCTTTAATGCTTTCCTGAAGTGGATTAGGTAGGTGATGTTTCGGATATAGGTGGGGAGGGCATTCCATGCTCTAGGTGCATAAATTGTAAAGGCTCTATTTGTTGTTACTTTTGTGCATTTGGTTATTGCTTTTGGGACCTCTAGGGTGTTTTGCATCGTGGGTCTTCTGTTTCTGTTATGTGGTACTTTGTGTATCATCTTGCTGATAGCTGTGGGAGTCAGAGTGTTTAAAGCTTTGAAGGTCAAGGTTAGGACTTTGTGGAGGGTTCTTGCTTGAACAGGTAACCAATGGAGGTTCATCAGTACTGGCGTTATGTGCTCTCTCCGTGAAGCCCCTGTTAGTACTCTCGCAGCAGTGTTCATTGCGAGCTGGAGCGGTGCTAGTGTTGTTTGAGGGAGACCGTGTAGAATTACGTTGGCGTAGTCAAAATGTGGTAATATTAATGCTTGATAGATCGATCGGTAGTCGCTGAAGTCGAGTAGTGGTCGGAGATGTTTTAAGGTCCTTATTTTCATGTATACTGTTTTTACGGTGTTTTTTATGTGGGTTTTCAGGTCCAGTTGTTGGTCCAGTGTAACGCCAAGGTAGCGGATTGTGGATTTGGTTTTCAGTTCTGTGTTGCCGATTTTTAAAGAGGGTGGAGGGGTGAAGTCCTGGTTCCTTGAGATGAAAAGGACATCTGTTTTGCTGTAGTTGATTCTTAAATTTTGTGTGTTGAGCCATTCTGCTACTGCCTCAAAACATCTTGTTAGAGGGGAGAGGTCTGGTTGGTTGGTCCTGAATGGGATGTATAGCAGGATATCGTCTGCGTAGGCTAGACAGTTGACCTTGAATGAACGTGCTAGGGCACATATGGGCTGCATGTAGATGTTAAACATCAATGCAGATAGTGAAGAACCCTGTGGCACACCTTGGTTTTGCAAAAATGGTTCAGAGGTTGTGGAGCCAGACCTTACATGTTGCCATCTATTAGTCAAGTATGACTTGCACCACTCTAGAGCTGTTCCTTGAATTCCTTTTTCGCTGAGGCGTTGTATGAGGATCTCGTGGCTCACAGAGTCGAAGGCCGCTGCAATGTCGAGGAAGATAAGGGCGAATCCCTGGTGAATTTTGTCAGTTCCGGAGACTAGGTTGTCAAATAGGGTGGTGAGGAGGGTTTCCACCCCGTGTGCTTCTCTGAACCCATGCTGGGAAGGATCCAGTGGGGCTTCAGTATCAATATGCTGTTGAATTTGGCGCTGTACTAACTTTTCGATTACTTTGGCAAGCATGGGGATACTTGAAACTGGTCTGTATGATTCCACTTTCGTTAGGTCAAGCTTGTTATTCTTCAGCAGTGGTCTGATTGATGTTTGTTTCAGGCTCTGTGGGAACGATCCGGTTGTGAGGGATTGGTTTATTAATTCGCTCAGATATTGGCTTAAGTCACATCGTAGCTCCTTTATCCATAGAGCTGGGCATGGGTCGTTGGGTGCGGTAGTGGGGTTGATTGCAGCGATGGTGTCTTCAATCTCTCTGTGTGATATTTTGTCAAATTTGGATAGTGGTGATGGTTGGGGCAAGTTATGCTGAAGGGTGTTGTTTGCGGAGCTCGAGGTTGCACCAGCCTGGATCACTCCTGGTTGTAGGTAGTTGGTTGAGGTTGCGCCAGTCTGGATCATTTTTGCTTGTATGTAGTTGGAGTATGCCTGGGGCTGTGGCATATGTGATTGGTCTGTGGGAGGTTCTTTTATGAGAGATTTTACTATATTGAAGAGGCACCTTATAATGCACCTTATAAGGCACCGTACAAGGTACCTTACAAGGCACCTTATAAGGCGCCTTACAAAGGCGCCTTGTAATGTGCCTTGTAAGGTGGCTTATAAGGCGCCTTGTAACGCGCGTTAGTCTAAAGTGCCTTGTAATATGCGTTAGCTGATACGACTTGCTGTAACAATGCACCACCCACACCTTTATATGGGCATCTGTACCTTTACTGTGGAACCTAACGCGAGTGACATTACCGCAGTTTAGTAAACATACCCCAATGTCTCAGCCCGTCCTTTCCCACTGAAAGCTCTTCTGCAATGATAGAGACTGGAGGGAGTATGTCCCTGGTGGCTGAGAGGATGAAGTTCCATGGGAATAACTAGAGTATGTCAGTGTAAACCACAGACACCAAAGCTCTGATAAATACCGCGGAGTCAAAGACAATTTATCTGACAAGACACAACCAATAGCTTTGAAAGGTGTTTTTATTTTTAATACATCTTGTCAATCTTTAATTAGAGCCATAAATCAACTGAACATGATCTAATTAATTCACAGGCAGTAACAAAGTAACAAAATTGAATTTGCAATTACATAGTAATAGCTATGCCCTAGTCCAGAATAAAAATATTATCAGAGATCTGATAACAGCAGAACAGGCAGATGTATTTTATTTTTGACTGTAATGATAACATCTGATAACCATAGTGTCAAACCTCATTTGGTTTACTCTTTGTTGAATGGTATGGTTCAATCATTTTTAAATTATTTTCAATTGCTGAAAGACTTCTTTTCTTATCAAGGATAAGTGATGAAAAATGATGGAAAATACCTGTACTATCGTGTTATTATCCTGTACAATAGAGCATTCATTTCAAGGGTTATTTCCCAATGGCTGAAGAAAATGCACAGACTGATAAGATTTTGGCAATCACATGAATTGTGTTGACCTGTTCAAGATTCCTAGAAAATATCGTTAATAGCTAGAAGTGAAATGCCTAGGCTCTATCAAGTCCTAGTGTATGTGTAACATCTATTTATCTATGCATGATTTCACCAGCTACTGTACTGTATCTGCATAGGAAGCAACATAACTGGCAATATAACAATTTACAGTTCCTCTTGCCTTAGAAAAATCATTTTATGTAGTATCTGTGCAGTGACTCTCGAAGCGAATGCCTTTGAATATCATGGAGTAGCGTATCAGCTGATGAAAGCCACCACATGTCAATCAGCCTTTGTTATATATGGTATCCGTTGCCCTTGCAAGCTGCTGTACATTGGCAAGACCATTAGACCTCTGAGGCTACGACTAGCAAAACATCGCAGTCGGTTAAACAACAAAGTCTTAGAGGCACCATTAGTACAACATTGTCTCAAGGAAAACCATAGTTTTGAACAACTACCGTAAGTTGCTTTGCTATAGATCAGATCTTAGTACCAAGAGGAGGGAAGTCTAAAGAGCAAACTTTGCTAAAGGAGGAGCAGCGCTGGATTTTTACATTAAACACTGTAAAACCGTATGGTTTGAATGCATCTGTAAAGTGGTTCCACTGTGTTTAACATTTTTTTCATGATTCTATGACCAGCGAAGGGTATCCCTTACAAGGGGGAGGAGTTATGTTGTGGGGTTTAAAAAGCCTGTTGGAATACCTTAAACCGCATGCGCGGCGTCTTTTGACAGTTTGCGAGGAGGAAGGAGAAAAATTTCACCTCTCGTTTTTGTTAAGAGCCAATGTGGTTCTCAAGGTAAACATTCATCAAGAAATTCAGGGAGTCTTCACCAGGGACATTTTAATTAATAATATTCAATGGAATTTGAAAACATTTATTTGATGTTTATATTTTATAGGTCAGCTAACAGCGAATGTGTGCATTCCCCTGAAGAAACTTGCATTGTGAAACGCTTGGGTACCTTAGAGTAACGGCGTTGGGATTTTTGTCACAGCCGCCAAGGAAGGCAGCCTCACCAGTATCTAAGTATCCTGCGAGTTGGATTTGGCAAAGAAGTGAATATAAGCGAAGAGCAGATAAGTGTTTATATGATTGTGAAAGTTATGGTTTCTGCCGCTCACTTGCAGAACAAGGATTTACTCCGCTGAATTTTTTGAAGAGACTGCAAGGCAACCTTCTGTATGTGATATTAAGAATAGGATATTGTTTTTAATTTTAAGAAATAGTATCAAAAAAGAAGAAAAGTATAAAAAAGTATAAAGAAACCTACTAATTTACTATGATAACTGATTACTATAAAGAAGAAAAGGGTACAAAATGAGGGTCGTTGATGTGAACAGCAGCTAAGTTTTGACATTGAATTTTCAAGTCTGACAAATTGCTGCAAAGTTTTATACTGAGACCCAAGTACCTAATAAAGTTTTCAGTTAGATTCCACGAGTTGTAGTTTGAGCACATAATCACTTCATATCCTTCAGTAATGATTGGCTCACTAAATTAGACCATATTGAATAGTTGGTACACTATTTGAGTAAGACAGGCATGAGAGGAGGGAACAATGAGGAATTGAACCCATGAACACTGCCAAGAATGGCATCAAATTAACCAGTAGGCTATACCTCAGTGCTGTATGTCACTGCAATGGCTGGGTACAGAAAGACTGCAGGTCAGCACACAAACTGTCTGCTCTGAGTGCCAGGATAGGGTAACCCCACCAGTACCCATGATGCAATGCACATGCTGAATAGCTGTCTACAGCTGATCACCAAATGGGGTCTGCATCTCTCCGGTACCTCAGCTTGGAAAGACAAACTGACAGTGTGTGATACTGGCACAGTGTAGCTACAGACCATGCCATTGTGCAGGTTATGTGTTCACCCTGAGGGATAGGATGGGTGCCCAGCACTAGGTCTGCAGTACATGTGGTGCTAGAGATAAGTCCTGTTGTACATCCCCATCATTACCAGTGTGTGACAGGTGTTCCTTGCAGTGCAGATGAAGGTAATTTGGTGTCCATCTGTATCCTGCAGTCACATGTGGCCCTCTTGGACCAGACACCACAGTGTACCCCCATGTTAGGGTCTGGCTGACATGGGCACCTGTTTTCAGGGCAGAGTGGTTTGTAGATTTCCATGAGGTTTGTGTAGCAGCACCTTTATAAAGGTACAGTGCTACACACTACATACCCCAAGGGGCCTATATCACCCATCATGTAGGTAAGGGACAGGTGCTCCAGCCCCAGTGAAGCACCCTCCATACTGCTGGCATATGACAGCTCCCCAGGGGTTGGTGGGTTAGAGCCATACCTCTGACTAGGGTAGGGGCAGACCAGCAGCAATGTTGGGGTTAAGTCTGGAAAACCCCCAACTGCCTCACACCACTGTCTGCCACTTACCAGCAGACTGCACATTCAGACTGTACATTACAGGTGCTCCAAACATGCACAGTCTAACTGCAGACAGTCCACCAGACAAGCCATAGCATATGCTTACAGCGCATAGACTATGAGCACCCAGCAGCCATCTTAGTGTTTGGTACCCCAGTACTGGGAACACAAAAGTATCACTGGAGGCAGATAGTATAGGGCACTATGTGGGAACCTAGACATGCCATGGTCACTGCTCGGTTAGTGTGAGTGCCCTCCCAGCATGACATGCTTTGGCCACCCTGTCCATGCAGGCGGTGGTTGGGTACTACAGTGTCCCAGCCAGTGCCCCACACCCTGTGAAGATGCATCCTGGCCAATCCACCCTGTCCGGGCCATACCCACAACACCTTGCTCCTCATTATGCACATATTCAGGCTAACACTGTTAACAGTGGGACATCTTGGGCCCAGAGAGGGGTGGGCAGCCACAGAACAATGGATACACACACACATACTCCTATTGCAGCATTGTGCAAAGATAGGGGTGGTTGACATCCCTGCCCGCCACACTGGTCCTGATCACAGTGCCGACATTGCTAAACTGTCAAGGAGGTAGTAGTAGTGCTCTGGTGATAACTGCAGCTCAATGCTGGGGCCAACAGCCTGACTCTCCATGCATCTTTGGATTGTGGATCCTGTGTGAGTGGGTGTTTGTACCCCTGTTTGCCATTGCTTTGGGCTTTGCACATGTTGCTGTTGTATCTGCATTGTAGGGTAAAATATAGGGACATGCTCTGCAGGAACCACAGCTGGGACTTGAACCTGTGACTCTGCTTCTGGACAAACTGGTTGGGTGTACTGCACCACACTATTGTCACAGATGCATGGTAGTCCCTGGGGCTATCTGTACTTTTCCTCAGCCAGACCTTTTATGTTGCACTGCACACCATGTACTGGTACAGGGCATGGTCTAGGTCCACTGCAGGCAGGTGCCACTGCCCCATCCAGCATGGGCACACCCCCCCTGCCATGCTGACATGACCATATGCTGTTGGTGCTGGTAGTGCGCAGTCCCAGGCCATCCATTGTGTGGATAGGTGGTTGCCTAGGGAGCGGGGTCTGGGGCAGGGGGCATAAATAAGCATCCTCACATCCTCCCCATCACTGCCTACCAATAGTATGTCCCTTTCACTTGGGGGAGGGTTGGCTGAGGGGATGTTAGGTCATTGCCCTGGCGACAGTTAACTCGGGTGGACCAGGTAGATGTAGGTGGATTGTGTTTGGCCTTTGTCAGCTGCTGTCATGCTGATTTCTGGTTTCTATGTTCCTATGTGCCACCTAGGTGCCTGCCTAGTCCACCCTGTGCCCCAGCTGCCCCCGCTACATGTCCCGCCTGCAGCCCCCTATGCCCCACTTGCACCATCGCCATAGTGGCCTTTCATAGTTGGGTACTATGCTGTTGCTGGAAATGGAGCACTACTATCACGTTTCTTGAGTTCCCTGTCTATGCTGTACATTGCTGACACTGAAATTGTTTCTCTCTCTTGCAAATGTGCATCTAACGGCAGGTTTTCATTTGCGGTCGGATTCAGCCCTTCAGTTCAGCTTGTTAGTGTGCAGGGAGCCTCTCCCCAACCACTCCCCATCCATTGACCCCTTCTCTCTGCCCTCTCTCCACCCTCTGTGGTGTTTACCGCGGCCAGGAACGTTAATGATCGTTAGGGAACGTTAACGTGCGTTAACGTTACATACAGCACGTTAACGTTACCTAACGATCATTAACGTTACCTAATGCGCAGTCTGTAATGTTACCGCAGTTTAGTAAACATACCCCATTGTCTCTGTGATGGGCAGGAGTAGAGAAGCCATAGAAGACAGCAGGAAAGCGAGAAAAAGGCAAGATAGTGACAGTGAGAAAATGCAGTGTTGAACTTAAAAGACAGCGAGTGAGCAAAGAGCCTGGGGAGAGAGATGTGGAAGTCAGCCTTACACACGCAACATTCATTGGGCTGCACCCTGCAGTGAGATCATTCTGAGTCCAGAGGAACCTCTGATTCATGACTTAAAAAATTGCAGTCATGGAATGCTGATACCCTGGCTATGCCTTTGTATATACAGCTCTCATGGTCAGCCGCTGTATTACAATCCAGTGTGCAAAGACATAACCCACTGAGCAGGAGGGGCCTGTGTTCAAGCAGTGAGATCGGAATGTGCACCAGACCCACTCCAGAAAGAACAATCTGTCAGTGGGATGTTGTGCATTTGGAGCAGAAGAAAGCGTCAGAGAGAAAGAAACAGTCGCCTCTTTAGGCATCAGATCCATAATCTCATGATATCCAAATATAGACATTAAAGCAAAGGCTAAGAGCACGTTCCATACTGTTGTGCGCTGGAACACTTCAGACCTTTACGTTAACAGTTCATAGAACTCTTCATCTTCAGAGCAATATTAAAAAACATTTATGCTGGTGGAGGCCGCACTGGCCAAATAAATGCATTTTTTTTTAAACCGGTGGCAGTCCCATAAATAAACTTGGCCATTCTATATGCAGAATAGGTAAATGTAACCGTCCAGAACAGGGCTCATGATTTGGGGCAGAGCGAGGGCAGGGGGCATTAGCCAATGCGAAATGCTGACTGCATCAGAATCCACAGCTGGAGTTAGAAGTTAAAGATGGAGTGCAGAAGATAAGGGTGCTTATTTATATCAAAATGGAATTATTTTAGTTATATTATAAAATGACAAATATGGGCTTTGGATGTGAAACACAATTGGAAGGTTTTTCTGACCAGCGATGTGAAGGTTGTTGATAAGCTGCTTGACAGCTGGTTTTGTAGCCTGACATCTTCTTCCTTCTTTTAACAGTTCTCAGAGTTGTGCAGGATGTCAGCAGGATATTTTTATATAGTGATTATGGTCTGGGATTCAGCAGACATCCTGAATGGCAGCTTCCTTCAGGTATTCACAGAGGCTGTCCATCCTTTTGGCATTGCTCCATCCATAATTTTGGCAATGAATACCAACAGTATCACAAAGATTCCAAGCAATAGGGTTTGTGGATTCTTCTCTCTGTCCAGCTGTTACACTCTTTACTGGGGTACAGTCTTCTCTCTGTCCTGTCAGAGTTGTTATTTTGGGTCCACTAGAGAGCACTAGATAACATTTAGATATCCAGCAGCTGCATATAATCCTAGAGATGCAATGGGCAGCCTGATTTGGTGAGATCCATGTGAGGGTGAGAAGGAAGATAAGGCGGTTATGGTTAATCATGTGCTGGCACCCTTTGGCAGGTATCCTCTCCAGGGGGGGGGGGGGTGGTGCAGAGTCGGGGTCTTCCCACCAGGTCCTTCCCACTCAAGACTCTTGGAACTCACATTCTCTCAGACAGCTTTCCATGTAGTGGTGGTGGTGGTGGTTATGTGGTGGGGGAGGGGTTTCATTTCTGGTGCTCTCCATAAAGGTATCTGTTGGGCATCAGGGTCTTCTCACTCTCTAGGTGATGGCTATATAAGGGATGCTGGTACATATGCAATCCCGCTCATATCTGTCATTTGCAGCTGACCACTTGCAGGTCCCTTCTCAGGCCTTGCAATGGTCTCAAGCCAGTTTGCCTCCATGCTGCCATTCAGGTTACTTGTGGCTATTTCTTGGCTAATAATCACATTTTTAATCCCAGTTGTTACATGTTTGGGTTCCTTTCACTTTATAGTCCCTGAAGAAATAGTGGTAGTGTGTAACAAAGTGAGATTCAAGCAAGAAGATTCCAAAAACATTGTTAGTCACACAAAGCTCACAACATTAGCAGGCAGTACTTCCTACTCACAGTCTTAGTCTTCCACAAAGCATTAGACAGTTTGGTTTTGATAGTGGTGTACTCTCACAGCTCTTGGGTGCTGGCTCAATCCAGCAATCAGTGGCTGCTTTACAGCACGCTGGTTCACTGATAAGTGTGCTTAGGCACAGATATTGGCTGGCATGGGTGGCAGATGTCTCTTCTGGTTCCAATACTAGCTGCCCTTCTTAGATTCTTCATCAGGTCGTTCCCCACCCCCAGCACCAGTGGAAGTGCAGTGACCTCTAGTGACCCACCTGCAAAATTATAAGTTTTCCTGGCTCTTAACAATAATAACTCAGGTACCTTCTCTGACCCTTTTCAAGTCCAGGCTGAAAACTCACCTTTTCACTGTCTCTTTCGGATCTTGACTCACCTGATCTCCTTTGTGATTCCTTACCATTCCCCCTAGCTGTATCCCATGTCTACAGCTACTGTGTTGTCTGTCTTGACTAGATTGTAAGCTCTTATGAGCAGATATAGTCTTTTACATGTGTCTATGCAGCACTGCGTACGTCTCGTAGCGCTATACAAATGTTCAGTAGTAGTAGTAGTAGTAGTAACTTCAAACTGCCTCTATATAAAGTTACACACAATAAACTAACAGTATATAATGAATAAGTCAATACACTTACATTACCGTCTGTTCCATCTTAGTTCTCAATATCTTTTGGATGCCCTAGTAGACATGCTCTTATTTCCATATCATCCAACAGGTTTTCCTCGCCTCTAATTGTGTCTCTGTTCCTTTGCCCGCATGTACATTCAGGCAGGAAAAGCATATAGACACAGACACTGACAGCTCTGCTCACCTAAATAGACCTCTTTGAATATTTTGTAAGGGCTTAGTGCCTAAATTTATGGTGCTAGACAACAACAGGGATGGAATTAGGATGGAGAAAACAAGTTAGGCGTTCATCACTGATTTTCATCACTAGGCACCTAAATAAGGCTCCTAAATCAAGGCAAATGAACGGCAGTCCTAAATTCTGGAGCATACATTTCAGGCGACGTTTCAGCTGAAATTTTAGGATGCTAAGAGATCTAGTTGGTGAGATGTGCTAAAGTGTATTGTTAAGTGCAGGTCTCATGTTATCCAATGGGACCTAGTTACTAATCCTCGCTAATGATGAATTAACATGCATTAATGTTAGCATACCTAAGACTGGCTGAAAATGGGAGACAAATTAGGGATCCAAGTTAGGTTTATAAATTTAGGAGCTTAGCGCTTTTTGAATATCAGGCCCGATATTTTTATGGAAAAGATGTGAGGAGAAGTCATGCACACTTGTATGAAGAGTGAAAACTTTACTTTCTAGATATCTGGTATGTGCAGTTGCGGTTTTTTAGTTGCTTGAATGATCCACTCATGCTAAATTCTAAATCTTATGCAATGCCTTCTCTCCTGTTAGTGCAAGATAAGAGAAGTCAGTTAACAAGCTGCGGGTGATACCTTATCATTGGGCTAATTGAAACAATATTTTAAGACTAGCTTTGAGAGTTACATTGCTTTCATCAGGTCGATAACAAATTCTTGGAGGCGACAAGAGTGCTGGAAGTGGTCTCTCCTGGGAAAGGTAAGAGTTCAATTATAGTGGCCTCGTTAAGCTGTGAACTTGCTGGACTGCCTGATTTGACAGGAATGCTCACTGTTCCTGAAAACATAGAGCAACATGTTCAGAAGCAGCAATGTGAGCTCAGGAGTTGAGATCTTTTATGTACCTAGGGTATTTTTTTCTCACAACGAAGCACTCTAAAGTTTGCTGAATATTTTCTCGTTAATCTCTCTGTGACAAGCACAGAAAAAAGGTGCAAACAATGCATGGCTTATAAAAAAAAGCTGTCTAGTTATCTACATTTTAAAAGATTTATTATAAGGCCTTGCCTGAAATTATATGCTGAAACAAACATGTTTTATAGTAGCTATTTAGAATTCAGTGTGAAGTACTGTAAACGTTAAGCACCTTTTCTCCATATGACCTTGTATAACGAGAGGTAGTCATTTCTTTCAATAATAGCTCATTTTATTCCTAGTGTACATCACGAAACTATTGAATGATTATTACTATGACTTCCACTTAACATTTATATAGTGCTACTAGGCATATGAAGTGCTGCAGAAATACTCATAAAAGACAGCCCCTGCTTACAATCTGCTAACACAAATGAAGGACTAGAGAATTCTTAGTGAAGTGATTAAAATACACATGTGTGAAGTCAGGAGAATAAGGGGACCGGATCCAAAAGCTGCCTCAAAAAAATACGTTTTTAGCCTGCATTTTAATAGGACCAGGGATGAAGTCTGATGTACTCGCTCAGGTAGTCTATTACAGGCACACAGTGTGGCAGGGTGAAGAGAACAGTTGGCAGTAGAAGAGAAGGGCATAGATAAAAATGATTTGCTTGATGAGCGAAGTTGCTGGGTATAGTGATAGATAAGAGAGGAGTCGCAGAATAAATACATTTGTAGGTCAGAAGTAGAAGTTTGAATTTTATGTGCGAATGGATAGGGAGCCAATGAAGTGACTTGAGAAGAGGGGTTATATGAGGATAGGAACACTGGCACAAAATTAGCTACCTACTGGGCATGATGGACCTTGGTCTGACGCAGTCTGGCATATTTTCTAATCCTATGTTCTTATGTGCCCCCTAGGCAGCCACCTGGTCTGCCCTGTGCACAGCGGCCCCCACTGCATGATCCATATGCACCCTCCTTTGTCCCATTTGCACCATCAACATAGTGCCTTTAATAATTGGCCACTATGCCGTTGCTGCTAATGGAGCACTACTATCACTTTCTTGGACTCACCTGTCTGTGCAGCACATTGCAGATGTTGACATAGGCTCTCTCTCCTCAAAATGCACCCTTACCGACAGGTTTTGATATGCGATAAGGTTCCTGGTGTTAAGGTGTCATCGTTAAGGGAGCAGGACCTTGTTCCCACTCACTCCCTGCCCATTGACCCCTACTCTCTGCCCATAGGGTGCTTTATGTTGCCGGTCCCGTTAGCACACGCTAAGGCAGCACTTTACATGCATTAAGGGTGGAATGGCGCCGTTAGCGCATGCTAATGACACATTTGCTCCTTTAGCGTGATTTAGTAAACGTTCCCCTTAGTTTAAAGTCCATTTCCAAATGGACAATAGAGTCAATTTCCTCTATAAACTGGTCTGACTCTCTGTAGAACAAACTAAGGTCTATTGGCTTTACTGTGGCATTTAAAGGCCAGGTATAGATAGGACATGAAGATGGGAATTAAGACATCCAGGTCAGAGCATGCACAATCCCACCAGTATTTTAGACTCTGTCAAATGTGGGGTCTTATACATATAAAGATGTGCAGACATGCATGATAATTTGCATCAGTGCACAACCAGAGGAAGTAGTTTAGAAATCAACACGTAGGAAAACTAAGCGGCATCAACCCTGAAGTTTCCACATGAATGCGCCAACACTTCCACATCAAAGTGGTGATTTTGTAACTTCTATGTGCAGGTGCCAGCACTTTCACGTATAGCCAGGTCATTTTGCAAACCGATACATAGAAGTGCTGCCAATTAAGCACCGAGGCCACAATCTTTTATTTTTTCAATTTGGAACAGGAAATATGCAATAGGAGATAAAGAGAGTTACTCCTTTAGGCCCTTATGTACATCCCTAGATGAAATGAGCACTTTAAAAAAAAAAAAAAAAAAAAACTATGCAGGCCTCGGAGCAGATGCAAAACTCCATGTGGAAATTTTTCACTTAAACCTGAATTCCCTTTTACAAAATGGGGAATACAAATACACCTGTAAATGTTTGACCTGCCCAGACTACACTCTACTATGCCTTCTTTTAATTTATACATGATGCAGATCGCCATGTGTGCATTGCACCTTCCTAACCCTGTCCTTTCTACAGATATGCAATCAGCATGTGCAAATGCTGATATTTCTACATGGAAAAGATATATAAGACTTCTAAAATAAGCCCCATAGCTTCCTCATTTCTAACCTGCCATGTATGTGTTGGCTTGTTTGCCTCTGTGTATCACCGTGCTTAGCTTTTCTATGTTAATCTTTCAAGAGGATACCTCACTATGGACAACACAGTCTTTTCCAGCTTATCTGTCTCCCCCCCCCCCCCCCACACACACACATACACATACACTTACCTCCTAGATACTCTGAACGAGACCCTATCATTTTGACGCCTGCGATTGGACGCCAGTCATTTCAATGCTGACTGTTTGACGCTGTTTCATTTCGACCCTATTAGTTGTAGATGTGATTATATGTCAATTCATCAATTAACACCCTGTCGCTTTAACCTTATGGTCATATGCTGACATAGTGTATATGTTACGGTAAATGTGATGAATCTGGTGATTATTAATAAGAACCGGTTATTAATCACCTATTAATTACTTTGTCCGTAACATATATATAAACTCTAGTGCAGGGATTCCCAACATCATTGTGGTGCAGACTCATTTGAGATTGAGAAAAAGAGTCACGGGCGCAAGCCAAATTTCCGAAAAAAATTATTTAAGTTTTATGTACATTTATTATAAAAGAAACAAGGTACAATTAGTGAGATCTTTGACATCATATTCCATATGCTAATTTCTTAAAGCTGCTAGATCTAGAGAGATTTTAAAAGCTAAAATAACTTTTTATTTTTCTTGCTTTTAAGGCTTAATTTTTTTGTTATTTTAATACTTTGAAGCGGGCACATGCAAAAAACTCTGAGAGCGTGCTTGCGCCCACATACACATGGTTGGGAACACCTACTCTAGTGGAAGTTAGCTTGTATTTTGTGTTAATTTATTTTAATCCAGATTATAAAAGTAGAATGGAAAGCATTAAATCCAAACGCGGAAGAGAAAAGTTTGCTTATGAAGGGCATTTGTTCTCATTCGACAAATTAAGTGGAGATGGGAGTAAGAAGTTCTGGAGATGCGAAAAACGTGATAGCTATAAATGCAAGGCACGACTACATAAAGATGCTGCCATGAATGCAGTTCTATGTTTGTTGAACTCTCACACAGATGGAGGCAACGCTGTGGGGGTACAAGCGGCAAGAATTATCTGTGACATAAGACGATGGGCAGAAGAAACCCAAGAAATTCCATCAGTTATTGTCAATAACACCTTAGAAGGGGTTTCACTTGCTGTGAGAAGACAAATGCCAAACAAGGACGCATTCCGATTAATGATAAGACGGAAACAAAATGTTACTAACGCTGCGCCTCCTCAGCCGATCGATAGGGGTTTGATTGTTATTCCAGAGGCTTACAAGACATACAAATTTGCTGAAGGACAGCAAGAACCCTTTTTGTTGATTGACACTGGTGTAGGTGATGTAGACTGCATTCTGGACTTTGGTCGTGCATCAAACTCCAACTGGAGTCACCAGATGAAAAAGATCTACGTGGATGAAACCTTTTGGTCTGTGCCTTCTCTTTTTCGACAAGTGTATGTTATCATGGCAGAGAGGAATGGTTTTGTATTTCTGGCACTGTACACACTATTGCCGGGAAAACAGGAGGTGATCTACCAACAAATGTTTTCCAGCATCAAGAATATGTGGCCGCACTTCAATCATACATCAATTTCAACTGATTTTGAACTAACAGCCCTTAACGCCATGAAACAGTCATTTCCTACAGCTCAAATGTTCGGCTGTCTTTTCCACTTGGTGGAAAATATACGCAAGAAACTGGCACACGAAGGACTTATGACTACTGTGATAAGGAAGCTTATCATAGCTCAGGAAGGAGCTATAGTAAAGGTGAAGTGACTCTGAACAAGCAACCTGTCAGTTCTGGTAGAGATAAGAAAACAGAATTTTTCCATAAAAGACTACCAGTCCCAGAATGCACCAGGTTTCCAACAGCCATTAGAGGAGCTGAAGTGGGGAAACGTGTGTTCAATCAGGAGGGCTATGAGGTAATCCCCAAGCACTCATCTCAAAGGGCAGGGCCTGATTCAGCACAGCTGCGCTGTGCTAGGGTGGAGCACTCATCTAAGCAGAATAAAGGTAGAGTTTATTCTACAGAGAATTATCCTCAGATTCAGCTTGGACATCTTCATGATCTTGGACAGCTTCATCATCGGGAGGATCATCATAAGAAGCAGAAGCCAGAGCGGATGGACAGAGAGGGCAAGAAACCCTTTGGAAGAAAGAAGAGAAAAGCATTTGGGAGGTCTAAAGGAGTCCAGAGCAGTACGTATACTGGGAGACATTCAAAAGGCCAGCATACACCATTGGATTGGGGAAAACCAGAGGAGTGGTGCTGCAGAGCTAGGAATCTCCAGACGGTACCTGTGAGGGAGACGGCTGCACTTGGAAGGGAACCTAGGACCCGTGCCAGAAGGTATGTGAAGAGAGATCCAGTGTCCAAGGATCTGGATTGGAAGGCTGGACATAAGAACTGGACTACATACTGGCCAGGCTATTTAGAAAGGAACTCTAACAGCAATGGAAGCTCAGGTATGAACACTGATCTATGCCCTAGCTATATCCTTGAAAGACAGCAGGAAAACAAGTATTCTCCTGAGAGTGCTCCACTGAGAAATTCCTCTGTGCCAATCCATGATATTGAACCCATGATTGTTGAAGAAGGGGGAGAGGTTATAGATACAGGCTGTGAATACATGGATTGCTCTCTGTCTAAACTCCTTTGGTAATTTGCTGTTACAAAGTACAACAACCATCACAAAGAAATACAAACTTGTTTTTTAATCTACTCAGAAAAGCTCCTGAGTAGGATTTGAGCCACGCAGCAGAAAGAAGCCAGCTAAAGGGTTTCAGCTGGGTAACTGCTAGCAATTGAGCCTTACCTAATTGCTTGTGAGCTCTGAGGGAATCACTTCTGAGTCTATGTGTGAAGATATAAGAAGTTAACCTGAAAAGAAGAGTTTTTCCCTTCTTTGTGGGTTTTGCTTGTTGTTTGATGCACTGCTAAGAAAATATTAGCTAGAGCCTACAGAAAAGACCAGTTTGTTACCAACCAGGTCTTTATTCTTTTGATTTGATTGCCTGACAAGTTCAACTGTTGTTTTCCTGATTTTGTTTTTCTAAGTTTAACACTGAAAGCAAGTATCCTGTTTTATGTGCTACCAAGCATATCTGTGTTGGGAGAAATAACCCCATAAATAAATATCTTATTGGCTTTACACTCAAGCACAACTAATTATTGTGAACGGCTGTGTCTGGTGTGAATGGACTACATTTCCCACAATACCTTGCAAATCATATTAATATATGCCTTTGCCAAGACTGTGAACATTCTCACCCAGGCACCCGTCTGACAATACTTACAACAATGATCCAGATTTTTCTCTTTCAGCAAGAATGATTGTGGCCTTAGCGTTCGTTCCACCAGAAGCACTCGAAAATGCGTTTGAGGAATTAATGGATGCTACACCAGATTTGCTACATCCTGTCCTGAATTGGTTTGAGGATAACTATATGGGGCGCTTTTCTCGTCGTGGAACCTGTCTCCGTGCATTTTTTCTCACAGTACATGGAGCGTGTTTGATAGGACTATTAATGGTGATGATTGCACAAACAATCACGTTGAAGCTACTCACCATTGAATGCAGTGTGAATTAGGCATGGACCATCCAACGCTGTGGAAGTTTAGAGACAGTATTCGAAAATTACAGTCGGGCCGAGATCAGGATTACGAGCAGTTTGTCTGTGGAGAACTTCCACCCCACAAATGATCTAAGTACATTACAGTGGACGCTAGGATCAAGAACATTGTCACCACTTTCAGTAATCACACTCTTCTTGAGTTTTTACCTGGTGTTGTACATAATCTTCAAATGGACTGATTAGTATCATAAAGTAAACATTTTTTCATAATTTTTAGCATTATCGATCATTAATTGGCATTAAGCTTTATCATGTTATCATGTAGTTGAAACTTATTAAACTTATTAAAACATACTAAACATAGATTATTTATTGTATCACTCTTGGTTTCAAACTTATTAAAATGTACAAACGTAGCTTACCACTAGAATTAGTTGTTTATTTTAATCTGAGGCATTGAGGCATTGACTTAGAATTGCATTGAAAATTAATAATCTGGCGTTGAAATGACTGGTGTCGAATCGCCAGTGTTAATAATCTGGTGTCAAAATGACTGGTGTCGAATCACCGGCATCTAAATGACTGTTGTCGAATCGCCGGCGTCAAAGTGATCTGCTTCGACTCTGGACTGCTAGGTAGATAAGAGCATACAGTAGAATCATAGTTCAATGTTCTGATTGGGTAGTATTACCATTTATCAAGCTTTTGTGTGAGTTCCAATTGATGAATGCCCCTGACGCAGGGCTATTGTGTTGAAACATAGAAATGTCTGGCTATGGGCTAAAATATTTCCTCTGTGGACCCCTGGATATACCCCTTTCACAGTAAAGACATTGTCCTCCTGTCAGCTTTCGAAATAGTTTCGTAAATCCTTACCAAAATCTTTAGCAGCATTCTTTCCATGAAGCACCTAGCTCATTTCATGGTCTGGCCATTATTTGCATTCACCTTTTTCTTCCTCCTATTCCATCCTGCTACCCATACTTCTCCTATAGAGTCTGCATTTTTGTTTCATTCCAGCAGCTCTCCAGATTGGTTCCATTGTGCAGTGCTTTTTCCCTGGAAAAAAAGGTACTGGTACTCCCATTAGAGGCTGTTCTTAAAGGGAAAGGGGCCACAATAGTTATGCCTCCCCCCCCCCCCCCCACCCCTACAAATGGCCAGAATGTCTATGAAAAGGTAACTTTGTAAATATTACACCAGTCTCGAGAACACACCTCTTGATGGGAAAAGAGAACAACCAGAGTGCTATAAATCCCTTTACTACATGCTTGCAAAACACCTCTCCCTTGGTCGTATATGTGGAGGAGTAACCTGGGATCAGAATGACCAGAGTTCAAATCCTACTGACTCTCCTTGTGGCCTTGGGTAAGTCACTTAACCCTCCATTGCCTCATGTAAAACCTTAGATTGTAAATCCTCCAGGGACAGGGACATACCTACAGTACCTGATTGTAACTTATCTTCATCTATTACTGGAAAGGTATGAGCTAGAAAAAAGTAAATAAATACATATGCAGAACATGAATAAAGACCACCAAATACAGAATAAGTGAACACAAATTAGAAACAGAAATTTTCAAAAGAAAGCTGAATTGAAAACTCCAAGAAGTCAGATGCTGCGAGTAGTGCAACACTGGAGAAATTGAAACAGAAATGTCTTTCCTCCAAAATACAAAGATATCAGAGATGCTGCACATTCACATTCCCAAAGCTGCATACTGAAATTACTAAGGGCCCGATTTTTGAAGGCACTTGCATGGTTAACAGCCCATGTTAACCGAGTAAATGCATTAATCAGGAATTTTCAAAAGCACCTCCACAGCTAGTGCCTTTGAAAATCCCTAATTAAGTCCCTTACGTGCCACGATGCTATCTGGTTAATATCAGGGGCGTTCCAGGGCAGAGAGGAAGCGGAGAATGGGACTAACTGGGTAGCAACAATTTTGGATGCTGTCCAGTTAGGTTCGGTGGCTTTCCGGCTGTGCGGCAAGCCCTGGATTTTCACTTCCATTGCCGTGGAATTTAAAATGCAGGGTTAAGGGGTTGGCAGGCAGGGCTCCACAGCTATGGTACTTAGCCCTGCCCAGTGCAATATCGGGCCCTAAATACTTGGTCAGTTGCTTGCCTGGTGCAAAGGCGGTGGACCTCCCATATAACCTAGGTAGGATTTTAGACAGTGCTGTCCCAGGTACATGTTGGTATGTGAAAGGTGGGTTCTGGAATGACCCAGGAGAACATGCTGCTTCTTGAGCACCTCTCTCAGCATGAAGCCCACCTCTGGTTTTCTCTGGTAAACTCCTTATACCTGGGTGCCATGACCAGCTCTTATTCAGCATAAATGACAGCATTTTTTAAAATGGACATCTACATGTGTACACCTTGGTTTCATACATGTGCATAGGGATTGGTTTTCCAGGTTAACCTTTTGCATGTGGTTCTTTCTGAAATGATCTACAGCTGGGCACGTGTATGGGAAATAACTATGTCTGGTGACCATTGTACATATGTGTGAAGCCCATGTATCTAACATACAGTACACATGACTGATTGCAAAATTGTTAGTTCATCTACATTGCTTGTGCTGTGACCTCTAGGGGACCATTCTGTCCTACAAATAGCGGGGATGGACATCATGTAGGGAAGTCCATCCCCGCTACTCATCCCACTGCTGACCCCATCAATACCTTCCCCGTATGTACAGTGGGTTTGTTTGGAGCGGCCTAGAAAGGGGCGGGAGGGGGCATTCTGGAGGTGGAGCAGCCTTGTATGTCCAGGGTCTCGAATCTAGATGGGGGACTTATTCCACCTTGAAGGTGAAATAAGTCCTTCTGGCCAGAAGGGGATCATGGCACGAGACCTGGAGATGCAGGTGAGAAGGTGCAGGGTGTTCCCTGCAGCCCGACCCAGGATATGGGGTCGGGCTGCGGGGAACAGGCATCTGGGTTTGGCAGGCTGTACATCCCGCTAGCTATCTGGCTAGAATGCAGAGAAACTATCTCCCCGCACATACCGAGCTTCTATGCAGGGAGAGCTGGAGGGGGGGGAAGCGGCATGGAGGCAGAGAGTGGGCAGCGCGTGGGTGGGCCAGGCACCTGGACATACAGGGCCAATTCAGGTCACTGCTCTGTTCATCAGGTGATGACCAGGGGGACGCCCAGCTAATTCCACCTTGGAGGTGGAATAAGCATGGGGTGTCCATGCGCTCCAGCCCGGCAGCCCCCCAGAAGCAACAGAGCCGCAGCAGATGAGTCCACGCTGCCTGATCCCAGACCTGGAAGATGCCGCTGAGGGTTGGGTGGCTGGAAAACTGGTCTGGTGGGGTGGCTGGCTGTTGGCGCTCCCACTGGGTGTCCTGGTGCCATGGCGATAGGATGCCATGGCACTAACACACCAGCGGGAGCAGAGGGATGTCTGGCCGTTTTGCTGCCTGGATGTCTCCTGAGCTGCTGCAGCGGTATGCTGAGCCATCTTGGTGCCCGATCTTGCTACTGCAGGAGCATGATGCTCCCGTGGTGCAGAATCAGGTACAGTCCGGCCTCTACAGTGCTGGCCATTCCAACAGGCCGGATGTGCTCCTTATGGGATCGGTCTCTACGTCTTCCTAACTTTTGTCTTGTCTGACTTGTTTAGATTGTAAGCTCTAACAAGTAGGGATGGTCTCTATCTGTGTTTGTGCAGCACTGCATACTCCTTGTAGCACTTTATAAATGTTTAGTAGTAGTAGTAGTAGTAGTAGTAGTAGTAGAGAGGTGACCCAGACATCTCACTTGGGGTTGCATTGTAGAGAGTACCTAGTGAATGTGTTCACATGTCTTGACCAAAGTGGACATAGCAGTATTGTGCATCTTGCACATATCCACTGAGCATTCCACGACAGCATAAAGACCATTATGAACTTCTGTACGTATAACCAGTGATAACTGAGACTACAGTGTCAGGAACTTCATTCATAGTGATCTAGGTTTCTTACCCCACTTTACTCCTTCATTCTTCATCTTCCATCCTCAATCCTGAGGATATCTACAAGTGCCACAGGATATGCCTGATTTGGCAAGTATCTGCCTAGCTGATGTAGCTCATTTTCAAGACTGAAAGCAAATTGCCCACCAAGAAAACATAGGAGCATGTCTACTAAAATGTGGTAGCTTACTGCACATTCAGCCCCAAAATTTAGTGCAGAGTGACATGGAACCCAAGCTAACTGCACGGGGCACTTACCACAGGTTCACTTAATGCCATTTATGGAGGTGGCGGTAAGTGCATTGGTGCTAAGTGCAATATTGCTAATTAGCATACTTTAAGATGCCCGTGCCTACTGCAACATGCACACTCCACTCCTGGTCCACCCAGGCTCTTCCCAAACCCATGCTAAGTGGTTAGCGTGGGATTCTTACCACAGCCACATATTTGGCGTTCTGTACTTGGTGTGTGCCAAATCCCATGCTAATCGTTACAGTTTGGTAAACACGTCCCATAACAACCCTAGAATTTTGGAAATTCTGAAATTTCTGTATACATTGCCAAACTCTGGTCAATGTTTATTTAAAGATTTATATACTGTCAATCTTATTAACTAGACCAAAATGAATTAATGATTACCACCCACTAGGCCTGTAACTGTGCCCTTTTGAACAAATGCCTGCTAATCCAGTATTCTTATTGATAACTGATCAGGATTATGTTTGTGCAATTGTGTATGAATACATAGGGGTATGTTTATTAAACCGTGCTAAAAGAGCAAATGTGCCGTTAATGCACGCTAATTGCACACTCATGCTGTTAACGCCACTTTAGCGTGCGTTAAAGGTACTGGCAGCGGTAAAGTGCCCTGTGGGCAGAGATTAGGTGGGAACAAGGCCTGCTCACTCAACAATAGCCAGTAGGGCATCTGGCTGTTGGCATTCCCGCTGGGTGTCATGTGCCATAGCAACAGGACAGACGGTAGTTAGCCACCCTGGCATCAGCATTGTAATGCTGGGTACGTACATGCACTTCTCTGGGTGGGTTCCTGTCCAATAGGGGTGACTGATACATGCAACAGGATACAAGATGGCCAGCATATCACACTGCAGACAATACCTGCTACACACTGGCAACAATGGAGATCTGCAGCAAAGACCATCTCTAGCACTGCTGGTACTGAGGACCTGGTGCCCATCCTCACCCTCAGAGTGACCGCAGAAACTGCTTAGTAGCATGGTTTGTAGCTTCTCTGTGCTTGTATCACACACTGTCAGTGCCTCTTACTGAGCTGAGGTGATGGATACGTGCATTCTCCATTCAGTGATCAGTATAGACCGCTCTTCTGCTCGTGCACTGCATTTTGGGTACTGGTGAGGGCTACCCTATGCCAGCACACACAGCAGTCATTTTAGGTAGTGACCTGCAGTCTCTTTGTATCCAGCCATTGTTATGCAGCGAGGTGTGGAGGTATAGCTTACTGGTTAATCAAAGGTCTTTGTAAGCAAAGGACAGGAATTTGATGCCTATCTGTTCTTTTTGTGATTGTGCTACTCAGATCATTTTAATGTGTATAACAGTCAGGGCTCTGCAGATCGGTGCTGCCAGCCCATACCAACCTCTCTTCAGCCATCATATGTCCTTCAGCCCATCTATCTGCCTCTATTGGCTGTGTACAGTCCTGAATTCTTGTGCAGGCTGCTACCCCATGACCTACACTGGTACTCTTTTCCATATTATGGCTCTTCGTGCTCGCCTCTCCTTTGCCTGATTTGCATGTAACCATTACTACTCTGTCCTCCTGTCACTGCAAACATCCTGCCACTTCTTCCTCCACTGGGGGACATGTCTTCCCCATCCTATGCCATACCCTGGCATTGCAGCACTTTACAGTGCCATCACCCTGTGCATTGGTACAGCTGCCTCGCACATGCTCGTTCGCTTTATTGGCTACCACATAGGGTGCCCACCAACATGGCAGGTCCATCAACTCCCACCTGTCCTTCCTTCCATCACCGGTACATTCACATTCCTTGGTGCTCTATCCAGCATTTGGGTTACAGCCGTTTTCCAGCCTTAAGGTGCATGCTTTCCACCTTAGGGTACATGTCTCTCCTTAGGACATCTTGTCACCTTACCACACTTGGTCCTGTTAGCTCATGTTAAATGGCCCAAAGCACTCTGACGGCAGCATGCCCCCTACCTGCTCACTGCCTTATATGGCTTCCAGCACCTTAATGCTGCTCTTACCACTGGTGACTTTATCGCAGTTTAGTCAACATACCCCTTAGGATTACAGCCATTAAATGGCCCATAGCGCCCTTTATGCCAGAATGCCCCTTACCAGCCCAACGCCTTTATTGCTGCCATTAATGCCTGTTACCTTAACACCCTTTAGTAAACATACCACATAGATTACATGATTTTTGGACTATTTTTGACTTATTGCTAAAAAGTGCCATATTTTTGAACAGCTAACAAAATATACTTTATCACTCTTCGAAATATAAAAAATCTACTGTTGCCTGCACACACATGAGGGTATATTTACTAAATAGCGGTAGCGGGTTCCGTGCGATATCGGAGCCACGGCCCCATTGAAATCAATGGAGCCGCGGCTCCGATATCGCACGGAAGCCACTACTGCTGTTTAATAATCATACCCCATGGAGTTTTAATGATGTTGTTTGTCCACTACAAAGAAAATGAGGCAGGGGAACATCTTTGTAATTGGAAGGGCCATGCAGCTAATTTTAAGTCCTGCTCCCTAGTGGTCTGGTTGCTGATGCTATGATGAGCAAAATAATGGTGGGGCCGTGGCCCCTATGATCCACTCCATTCCGCTGCCTATGGAAAATATGGATGTCTCTGTCCTAGATGCTTGAATGTGACATTGCTTTAAAATTCCATGTCAGTCTACACTTTTGTCTTAAATTATTGAATATGTTTTAATACGTCAGTCAGAATGAATTTCAACTCTGAAAATCAGCATCTCATTTCTACTCTATAAAATTTATGCTGCAGACTAAAATTGCAAATGTAGAATTCAATCTTGCCTTATACATTACACAATATCTAATTTTGTTCGTGAGATTCCTCTGACAACGCACTGAGAAATGATCGCACTAATCATACCATTGAGCTAGGCAATAATGTGTCTTTAACAGCAGGCTGTCTTTATTATTCATTGATCACCTGCCTTTAAAGAAAAAAAAAGAAAAATACTAAATTATATGCCAAGTATGTTCAGCCTGGCAAAAAAGGAAGAAAAATCTTCCCAGTTGAATGTGCTAGAAGTACAAAAGACCATAGAAAAAGATAAAAAAGGCAAATTGAAATATCGAACATTTAGTATACCACTTTTCCAGAACAATTATTTTCCTTTCTGTAATATTTCTAGAGTCATAGATTGAGTTGCTATCCATTTTTCCTGAGGGGAAAGAGAAGCAACAGCAGCAAGTTTTGTATCCTGCCAACTAGGCAAGAAATGTAGCCTGAGCAGGGACCAACCAGACCAGAACCGGAACCTGGAAATTGTTCTTGTTTTTGTTCTCTCTGTACACTGAAATTTAATTTTTAAAGATATTCTGTGTGTGGAGGAATAGCCTAGTGGTTAGAGAACCAGTTTTGCGACCAGAGGCCAGCGCTTGGTTCCCACTGACACTCTTTGTGGCCTTGGGCAAGTCACTCTACCCTCCATTGCCTCGGAAGAAAGGCCTGGCAACCTACTTCCAGACACAGAGCTCGGCGTCACCTCCTTCAGAGTAGCAACATAAAAACAATAACAAATCTTCATATCAAGAAATCCAGGATCAGCAAAAGGTACTGAGTAGACAATGTCCTGCACTATAAGGACAAAAAGAAAATAATGAAATGCATAAGCAAAAAAACATCTATGATTTCTCTCTTTGACAATCGTGTCTTCCCCTTCTACTGTAGTTAAAATTAGCCACAGGATTTGCAATACTGTAACTAGACTCATTATTATACCTTCAATAACTTTGGTTCAGAGGCTTAGAAAATTATGCAAATGTAATGTATTGCTAGATAAAAGCTAAATATAAGTTTTAAGCCTACAATATATGCCCATATTTCACCCACTGACATAGGGCATTTTAAAGAAGTGAAGACTGAATATAGCTTATGATTACATTTCCATGCTTGATGCAGTAGGAGACCACTTTGTGGTCCTTTAATATTTACTATCACAAGAACATTTGCCGTTCATTAGGAAAACCACCCGAGCCTAACATGATATATGGTTTTGTATAAACTCAATGCTTCTCACTATTTTCTTTAGGATCCTATGGCTGAGATTTTCTCAAAGGTACATTTCTATAGTCCATTAGAAACATAGAAACATGACGAAAGAAAAAGACCACATGGCCTATCTAGCATGCCCTTCCATATCAACCACTACAATAGTCCCCTTTTTTCCTTTAGAGATCTTCTGTGTTTGTCCCATGCTTTTTTGAATTCAGATATTGTACTCATCTCTATCACCTCCAGTGGGAGACTATTCCATGCACCTACCACTCTTTCCTTAAAGAAATATTTCCGTATATCACTCCTGAGTCTATCCTCTCTCACCCTCATCTTATGTCCCCTCATAGCAGAGCTTGCTTTCAATTGAAAGAAGTTCTCCCCTTGTGCATTTCTGCCATGGAGGTATTTAAACGTCTCAATCATATCACCTCTATCCTGCCTTTCCTCTAAGGTATACATATTAAGTTCCTTAAGTCTGTCCTCATATGCTTTATAATGAAGACCACTAACCATTTTAGTAGCCACCCTCTGTACTGACTCCAGCTTGTTTATATCCTATTGAAGGTGGGGTCTCCAGAATTGCACACTATACTCCAAATGAGGTCGCACCAAAGACTTATACAGAGGCATTATCACCTCCTTTCTTCTGCTACCATTCCTCTCCCTATGCACCCAAGCATCCTTCTAGATTTTGCTGTCACCTGTTTAGTTACTTTAAGATCATCAGACACAATCACACCTAGGTTCCACTCTTCTTTGGTGGACAGAAGTACTTCACCCCCTATACCAGGGGTGGGCAATTCTGAGGCCCGCAGCACAGATATAAAACCGGCCCTTGAAAAGCCGTTTTTTTGCTCTGGCCATGAGATCGAGAACAGCCAGAGCAAAAAAACTGCTTTTCTCCCGCAGTCTGCGGCGCAAACGCAATCCCCAATTGATCCTCCGTGCAGCCGCTGCTTCTGCTCTTCACAGAGCAGCAGCTGCAATAAAGTTAATTTGAAAAGGAAAAGAAACCTGTGAGAAGCCCGCCTCCTCCGACATCACTTCCTCGGGCACTGACCGGAGGGTTCCTCACAGGTTGTCTTTTCCTTTTCAAATTAAGTTTATTGTAGCCACTGCTCTGTAAAAAGCAGAAGCAGCAGCTGCATGGGGATGAACTTTGAAGCAGCACTGAGAGGGTGTGAAGCAGCACTAAGGGGGGGTGGGGGATAAAGCAGCACTAAGGGGGGGATGAATCAGCATTAAGGGGAGGGGGATGAAACAGCACTAAGGGGGGGGGGGATAAAGCAGCACTAAGGGGGGGATGAAGCAGCACTAAGGGGAGGGGGATGAAGCAGCACTAAGGGGGGATGCAGCAGCACTAAGGGGGGTGAATCAGCACAAGGAAGCAGCACTAAGGAGGGAAGCAGCACTAAGAGGGGGGATGAAGCAGCACTAAGGGGGGTGAAGCAGCACTAAGGGGGGAATGAAGCAGCACTAAGGAGAGGGTGAAGCAGCACAAGAAAGCAGCACTAAGGAGGGAAGCAGCACTAAGGGGGGGGGTCAAGCAGCACTAAGGGGTGAAGCAGCACTAAGGGTGGGGGTGAAGCAGCACTAAGGGGGGGTAAAGCAGCACTAAGGGGTGAAGCAGCACTAAGGAGGGGGTGAAGAGGCACTAAGGGGTGAAGCAGCACTACGGCGGGGGTGAAGCAGCAACAGCTGCTGCAAGGGGAAAGAGGTGGCAGAAGGAACTGACAGGGTGAAGGAGGTGGTTGGAGGAGAGCTGAAAGGGGGGAAGGGGGTGGCTGGAATAGAACTGAAAGGGGGGAAGGAGGTGCTGGAATAGAGCTGAAAGGGGGGAAGGAGGAGGCCGGAAGGAACGGAAAGGGTGAAGGAGGTGGTTGGAGGAGAGCTGAAAGGGGGAAGGAGGAGGCTGGGATAGAGCTGAAAGGGGGGAAGCAGCCCTAAGGGGTGAAGCAGCACTAAGGCGGGGGTGAAGCAGCAGTAAGGGGTGAAGCAGCACTAAGGGGGGGTGAAGCGCCACTAAGGGGTGAAGCAGCACTAAGGGGGGTGAAGCAGCAGTAAGGGGTGAAGCAGCACTAAGGGTGGGGGTCAAGCAGCACTCAGGGGGGTGAAGCAGCAGTAAGGGGTGAAGCAGCACTAAGGGTGGGGGTGAAGCAGCACTATGGGGGAGGGGATGAAGCAGCACTAAGGGGGGATGAATCAGCATTAAGGGGAGGGGGGATGAAGCAGCACTAAGGGGGGTGAAGGAGCACTAAGGGGGGAAGCAGCACTAAGGGGGGTGAAGCAGCAGTAAGGGGTGAAGCAGCACTAAGGGTGGGGGTGAAGCAGAACTAAGGGGGGGTGAAGCGGCACTAAGGGGTGAAGCAGCACTAAGGGGGGGTGAAGCAGCAGCAGCAGTGGCTGCAAGGGGAAAGAGGTGGCAGGAAGGAACTGACAGGGTGAAGGAGGAGGCTGGAATAGAGCTGAAAGGGGGGAAGGGGGTGGCTGTAAGAGAGCTGAAATGTGATCTAGATCCCCTTGTTTTATCCAAGTTCTCTGACCTGTTCTATGTAAAACCAAACAGTTTGTTGTTCTGGTCTGTTGTTATACTGTGAACCGCGCTGATGCTGAATAGAGCGGTATATAAGAGCCTGTAATAAAATAAAATAAATAAATAAATAAAATATTTTTGCATATAGATATCTGTTTGCTCCTTTTTGTCAGAGTTCCTTTATGATCACTTTTTATTTATTATTCTTATGCAATTTACACTTCACATTAAATTAAATGTAATGTTAACTAATGAATATGATCAGTTTCAGAAGGTGCGGCCCTCCACTAAACACAGCCCTCTCAAAGTGGCCCCCGAGCCAAAACAATTGCCCACCCCTGCTCTATACTATATCACTCCCTTGGATTTCTGCAGCCCAAATGTATGGCCTTGCATTTTTTAACATTAAATCTCAGCTGTCAAATTCTAGACCATTCTTCAAGCTTAGCTAGAGCCTTCCTCATGTTATCTACACCTTCCTGGGTGTCTACGCTATTGAAGATTTTGGTATCACTCGCAAAGAGGCAAACCTTACCAGATAGCCCTTCCGCAATATCACTAACAAAGATGTTAAAAAGAATCTGACCAAGGGCAAATCCCTGTGGAACACCACTGGTAACCTCCTTCTCCTCAGAGTGAGCTCCATTTACCTGTACCCTTTGTTGCCTCCCACTCAACCAAATTCTAACCCATGCAGTAACCTTAGGGTCCATCCCTAAAGTGCTCAGTTTATTTATAAGTTGTTGCAGCTCTGTCAATTGCAGTGGAATATAAGCGAAAGAGGATGTACAGTTCGAGAAAAGTCCAAGAAGCTAATTAGGGATGGGGTCATCTGCAAATCAGAGTTTGGATGCTCAGATCTGGACATTTAACTGACCCATATTATGGCACTGGTGAACATTAAAGAGCAATTAGCACACATTAAAACCCCATAATGTGTTACTTGCACCTAACAAGTGTTATTTTACCAAAGCACATGAAAAACTCCCACAATGAGCATTAAAAAACAAAATTAGATGCATTGCTTCCAAAGGTTTTCAAAGCAGCTCAGTATTATGGGAAAATGAATAATGCAGCTTGTGTTAAACTTTGAAGGCAATGTTATTCATGGAAAGTTACAACACCTTCAGGTATTAACTTACTTCCACATGAGCATCGGACTGCTAAGGTGTGGCCTAATGCTTCTAGGGAGAAATAATAAAGTGACCATGTGAAGTAATAATCCCTCACTCCCTGAACGTTTTTCCAAACATCCCTACACTCTGCAGCCTCTGGCTTGCACCTGTATTTGGCAGTCTGACCCCCTAGCAGTAGTAGTGCAGGGAACCGAGGCCTTCATGTTGAGATTGGGGCCACTATAGCAGGAGTGCCTGGGGATCACACTGGGTTTCCTCCCCCACTCCCCAAATTACCCACCAGGGAAATTCCTGGTAGATGTTTATGCTTTACAATTACCCCCAGTAGTAGAAAAATTCTCTTTTGGATCCTGATCCCCCTAGACTCCTGTTCACCTCCAATGTGTTTCCTTACCATTCCCCTAGATATATCCTAGTCCCCAGTTGTATTGTCTGTCTTAACTGTTATGTTGTTGGTCTTGACTAGATTGTAAGCACTTATGAGAAGGGACTTTCTCTTGTATGCCTCTGTACAGTGCTGTGTATGCCTTGTAGTGCTATACACAGGGGCGGTTCTATAATGAGGCCGAGTGAGGTGGTGGCCTCAGGTAGCAACTTTTTTGGGGGCGGCAAAAATTGCCCCCAAAAAGACCGCCTCACTCGGCCTTCAAAAAACCCCCCCAACAACAACAACATCAACAAAAAAGATCGCCGGAGCCGGAGCCGCTGCCGCCGTAGCAGCATGAAGTGCCCTGCGGCCCCCCACCTCCCCGGCAGAGTCCTCCTTCAATGTCGGCTGCTTTTCAGAGCCATGAAGAGAGAGTTTCCCTTTCTCGTGGCTCTGTTAGTTAAGCCCACCGGTGCTGATGGGAAACAAGAAGTCAGAGCAGGGAGGAACAGATCTGCTTAAAGTGCCGGCGCCTTTCAGTTCGGGTGTATGCCTCCCCTCCTCCTCCCCATACCTCTGTCCAGCACTGCCTGCTCTTTCCCTGCTGCCGGTGCCACTGTGAAAAAAACAGAGGGCGGCAGCATCAGGAAAAGAGCAGGCAGTGCTAGACGGAGGTATGGGGAGGAGGAGGGGGCATGCACCCAAGCTGCAAGTTGCACAGAGAGCAATTGCAGCTTGGTACAGCTCTGCGCGCAAACATCTTGCATTCCCTCCATAGAATCTAATCAGCTTTTTGGTTTGGTTCAGTCCCTGATTGAAGTTCTGAAAAAGCCCCGCCTCTCTCTAAGGGGGGGGGGGGGGGTGCGCCATCTCATTCTTAGCCTCAGGCAGCAGATTGCCTTGAGCTGCCCCTGGCTATACAAATGATAAGTAGTAGTGCAGTAGTCTAAGCCAAACAAAGACCGGCTCCTGAATTTGTGCATATATACTATGCACATTGAAGCGAATTATATAAACACACATATATTTGGTAGCTCTGTCCTTGCTGCACTTAAACTACACCCCCAGAACGCCTACGTGTACTCTTTATTAAAGCATGCATGCTCTTGTTAGCACATCTATTTTACAAGTAAAACATGCTTTGTACGTGGAAAATGTGTTAAGAAATTACCACCACTCTATTCTCCCTTCGTTCAGCATCTCCTCATCACTTTCCTACACTTAAACTAGCATGTCTTTCCTCTCTTCCCCCCTCATAAGAACATAAGATATGCTATACGGGGTCAGACCAAGGATTCATCATGCCCAGTATCTTGTTTCCAACAGTGGCCAATCCAAATCACAAGTACCTGTTAAGTTCATAAGAAGGTATACAGAGTCCACGTTGCTTATCTCAGCGAAAGCAGTGAATTTTCCTGGTCTTCTTTAATAATGTTTTATGGACTTTCCTCGAGGAACTTGTCCAAACATTTTTTAAACCCAGCTCCAGTAATGAATTCCAGAGTTTGATTATACGTTGAGTGAAGAAATAGTTTTTCCTACTAGTCTATGGGCTGCATTGTAGTTTCATTGCATGTCCCCAAGTCTTTCTACTTTTGAAAGGAGTAAAAAAACGATCTATGTTTACCCATTCCACCTCATTCATTACTTTATACCCCTCTATCGTATCTCCCTTTAGCCGTCTTTTTTCCAGGTTGAAAAGCCCTAACCTTTTAAGGAGTATCCTTCCATCCCCTCTACCATTTTGGTGGCTCTTCTCTGTACCTTTTCTAACTGTGCTATGCCTTTTTTAAGATATAGGGCCCGATTTTGAGTTAGTCAGGCTATGCGCCACGGCAGCGCATAACCTGCTTGCCGACCCCTTTAATCCTGAATTTCCTTAAATCCTTTGATATTCCACTTGTCAGTACTTACTACTTCAGAAGAATATCAAACATCTTCACACATTCTTATGAATTTTAAAATTCTGTCCAAGTCAAGGTTAGCACTGCACCTGATTTGAGGATTGGACTATTAAGTGATATACTCTATTGCCTGTCAATTCTGTTCCCACATTTAAAATGCTTTTGTCTCTGAGGAACTGTCACACAGAATACTGGCAAAATATTTTCTTATTACTTCCTCTCTGGTATAAAAGTTTAAAGGGTCTGTTTACTAAGTGGCGCTAGCGGCTTCCATGTGAAATAGGAGCTGCGGCCCCATTGAATAAAATGGTCTGCGGCTCCGATTTCGCACGTAAGCCATTAGCACCGCTTAATAAACAGTCCCCTAAGTGTATTTTACCATACTTCAGTGGTTTTGAACAACTTCTCTTTGGTGCTTTCCTAACAGTATTTCAGCAGATATTAAGAAGCTTTTGGATCTAACAAAATTCATTTTCCCTATACGAGCAGGGTTTGTTCTTGCTACTCTCTTACTTCCTCTCCTGGAAATCTTCTTTGTTCCTGTTGCACACTTCACACACACACTCACACAACAGCTTAATTCATTTAGCTGTCTTCAATAAAATTAAATGAGGATTTGTCCAGAAATAAAATTGTCACTTTGATGAGAGAAGCGATTGGTTTAATGAGAATGGGTTAACCATACTTTTGCAAAAAACTGAGGCTATGATCATCTCCAAAAGAGAGAATTACTTTCCCCCGCAGCAAGTAGAAATTGGTGTTAAGATTGTCTCCATAAAATAGGCGATAAAATATTTGGGAATAATCTTAGATGCCAAACTACCTTTTCAGTCACGTGCTTTAGCAATGGTACAAAAATATTTTTTAAGCCAAGGTTAGTGTGGCATTTACATATGTCTAAGAATTGTAAGAACATAGTCAAAATGTTAATTCTTATGCGCTAGGATTATTGTATTGAAGTGTGAGTAGGGCTCCCAGAGATTATTTGGGATCACTACAACTGACACAAAAGGACCTATGTAATTTCTCGAATAAAGTATAATGAAGATATTACTGCAATGGCTACCACTGAAACAATGTACAATCTTTATTTATCTATCCAAAACATTTCTAGCCCCCACTATCTAAAATTCTAGGTGGGCTACAACATAAATAAATAAATAAATGCTTATGCATTATACATATAGAGGCAATTTTATAAAGAGCTGTGTAAAGTTACAGACCATCGATGCACGTAAGTCATGTATTTTCAATGACATGCATGCAGATGAACCTTTATGTGCATACTTTAGGCAGCTGTTATTCTGGACGTACATGAGTCAGGCTAAGGATGTGTGAGCTTTCCAGTGTACACAAGAGCTGAGCCTGGATGAATCACAAATTTGCACATGTAGGGCCCAATTTTGAATGGGTAACGTACTGCCTGCCCAGACGCCCAGGATCTGGATGGGCCAATCTAGACCCCGATTCTAAGCCTGTGGTCATCCCCCGATTTTGTGCCACCTGACATCCATGCTTCTGCCTGCACAGGCCTGCCCTGGCTCCTGCATGGAGCCATGGTTCCATGGCATCCTGTTGCCATGGCAATGGAGCCGCAATTCCTGGCCGCCGACACAAAGTTCTTTATCCGCAGACTGACCCCCGATGTGGCCTTCCAAAGGCAAGGTCAGGCTGTGGGGAAGCTCCTGTACCCCCTCACCCCACTGACTTCTTCCTGCACTGACATTCTCCTACTCCATGTTGGTGATCCCAGATGTAGGACGTACAGGGCCAACCTCAAGATCAGCCCTGTATGTCTGGGGTCGCATTCCCGCCCACCTCCCATCATCGCTCCTCCCTTGGCCTGCCCACTCCCACCCCCATCCAGAGCTCCCCATACATCTCCTATATATGTGGGGGGAGCTTTGAGCAGGGGATATGGTCCCAGCATTTAGTGGGAATGGACGTCCTACCTGGACATCCATCCCCATTAAACACGGCTTGGAATGACCCCTGTAACTTATAAAATAATTATTTATTTCTTTAACTAGGTTTCTATACTGACTTTCAGAGTTTAAAGCCATTTTCTATAGAAAAGGAAAAATAGTAACATCTACATGGACAAAATTAATGGCCATATCAGAAACATTGGTTATAGTCTAGCATATTATTATTATTATTAATTTATAGAATGCTACTCGCCACACGCAGCGCTGTAAAAATGCAGCTGAAAACAGACCCTGCTCGTTAGAGCTTACAACCTAACCAAGACAAACAAGGCAAAGAAGGGGTAGGGGAGAGAGACAAACAACAAAGAAGACACAAGGACCAGAGGATTAGAAACCAAAGGCAGTCTTAAAGAGGTGAGCCTTTAGCAGAGATATGAAGAGGGGGAGTTCCAAGCATAAGGAGCTGCAAGATGGGCAATTAGCAGTGGTATCAGTAAGAACATAAGTTCTTACTGATACCATATAATATGAGGAACTTACATACATAATCATAAGGAGGGGTAATGGTGTGAAATGAGGAAGGCTAGTTATTAAAGAGGGGGGAGGAAGGGGGAGGCGGGGAAGAGGAAGTGGAGGACAGCATTGATTTCTTATTGCTACAGATCAGGATATATTATTTGGGTAGGTTATTGCTAAACTTCTGGGTACATATTTAGATGGGCTCATTTCTGAAATGTTTCGTGAATAGGTATGTTTTTGTTTTTTTGGCGAAAATCTTCCAGGCTCTTTGTTGTTCGAATGTTATCAGGGAGGTTATTCCAGATCTTTGATGCAAACAGGAAGAATGCTCTTTTTGATAATGCTTTTGCGCTTTTTTTGTTTATTAGTGGGATGGTGAGTGTGGATTGTGATTTAGTTCTTCGGAGTCTGTTCTCCGTCGTTTCTGGATTAGGGAGTTTAGGTATTCAGAAGACAGCTGGTGGTAGGCCTTAAATGTGGTAATTAAGGATTTATATTTGGTTATGGCGTTGAAGGATATTCACATTGGGATCCTGCTGCAGTGTATCCAAACCCATCAGGGAAACCAGTGAGAGCCTCACCAGACCATGTGGAGGTAAGCTCCTCCCACTAGTCTACCTCAATCACCTGCACCCACAGGGCCTTTAAATCTTGCCAATCCAGGTGCACCTGTGCCTGGTGGGCCGGTGCCTAAAGGCCATGCCAAAGGGCCCTTAGATATGGCCCTTTAAGTGGACCATAGGAGTGACTAACCATCAAGCAATGTCAACATCACAGCTCACAGATTTTCAGGTGGGTCAAATCTGTTGTTACATATGTTGTTAGCCTACTCTGACGTCTACCTGTAACCACTCGCTGCACTGCCTACAAATGCCAGAATTTCATACTCCATAACACTACAAAGATAGGTAGCATGTACATGTACCTTAGCACATTTGACGTTGCACTCTCTGTTGCCAGAATAGCGTCTGTTTAAAATTGCCTACTGTTCATACTTTCTGGCAAAGCCTGTATACCCTCAACACAACCTCCATAGCAATTCAAAGTCTACACAATATAAGGAACCTGTCTGGTGGATCATTCTTCTCCAGCTAAATGCTGAATACTCCCAGAAACCAGCCCAGAGCACAAGAGGGTCCCTCTCGTACTGCTCCGCTACTCCCTCAACATGAGGGCACTCATCCTTCTATCCACTTTCATTGTCCTCATCCTATTGATCATTCAGGCTGAAGTATTTACACAAAATGAAACCTCATCCCTGTTATATAACATCATCCACATAATACACTACTTGATATGACACAAAGATCAAGATGTAGAAACCCCAGATCACTCCCTCCTAGTGCCTGCAAATGGGATGCCAGGAAGAACGGCTTAAACCGCCGCTTCGGGGGCGCGCAGGAGAGCAGCCTTTGCCATCGGAGCTGTGAGCAGGAGCCCCTCCTCCCTCCTAGTGCCTGCAAATGGGATGCCAGGAAGAACGGCTTAAACCGCCGCTTCGGGGGCGCGCAGGAGAGCAGCCTTTGCCATCGGAGCTGTGAGCAGGAGCCCCTCCTCCCTCCTAGTGCCTGCAAATGGGATGCCAGCAAGAACGGCTTAAACCGCCGCTTCGGGGGCGCGCCTGCGCCTTGCGGGCCCGCGCCTGAGGGCCCATTGGCGTGGCCCTTAGGCGTTGGACCATGGCGTTCGCCCTGAAGTTAACATGGAAGATGTGATCTGGACTGCCACACGCATATATTATGGTAACCTGCTGTTCCCTTTGTTCTTTTTGTCTTATCTTTCTGACTGTTTCTGTCCTCTACTCTGTCCTATCTTACAAATGGCGTTCCTTTCATATTTTCTCAAATGATATATTATTGTAAACCGCTCTGATGCTTCGGCCTGAGCGGTATATCAAATTTAATAAACATAAACATAAACATAATCAGAATCAAACCAACCAATGACAACACAGAAGCTTACTATACTTACTCAACAACACCCAACTACTTGAAATGTGTACTTATCAATTGAAGATCTGAGTGAAATAAGATCCCAATCCTATCTGACTACTTCAATGATCAGAAACTAGATATCTTATGCAGACAATGACACTGCCCTAATGAACAACCTTATAACTCCAAACCTCAATGTTCTCCACTGTCCCAGGAGCAATCGCAAAGGTGATGTGTCCTCATATTAGTCAAGCAACACCTGCAGTTATGCCTCATCAGTGCAACATCAACCCTAGGTCTCGACATGCTCATAGTGACTAATAAATCCTTAACCCTCTGCCTACTTTGTGAAACCCCATCGATCCTCAGGACTAACTCTCAACTATCCTTCAAAATGCCTGGATTCTATCCTCAGCAAAAAAGTAATAATTTTAGGTGACCTTAACCTTCCATCTATCCCTAGAAAGACTGCTGACTCTTACAGATGCAATGGGAGCATTAGAATTTACACAGATTGTAAATGTACCAATCCATGAAAAAGGTGGGATCCTTGACCTCATCTTCGTTAACAACCGACACAGTCAAGCCAATTATCTTTCACCCCCAGTGGCCATCTCTCTACCATGGTCTGACCACAAGGTACTCAACTTCCACATACCTTATGAAAAGACTCCTCACCAGGATCAAAAAACACCATTATCAGCAAGAAGATTCAATAGGTGGGACAAAGATAAAAACCTAAACTCAATCCTGCCACAACTCATTACTAACTCCACCAGCCTTAACGAATTGGTACTTAACGGGAATGAAACACTGTCAAGAGCAGCCACAGCCCCACAAACAAAAAGATCTAACACAAGACATCATTCAGCAGCACTGTGAAACTCAGAAAAATCAAGTGCAACTTACGAAGACTAGAAAGGAAATAGAGACACTCAAAGACCAAGCTAGACTACGATAACTACATGGGCATGCTAAGAGATTATCAAGCTATTATTAATAAAGCCAAGAAAGAGTATCACTCAAAACTAATCCTGACATTGATGAACAAACCCAGGGAACTCTTTACCATAGCAAAATCCATCCTGAAGAGCCCTCCCCAGGACAACTCATCTCCTGCCCTAAGCTGCCTTTAGAATCTCCCTCCTTCCATCACCCCTGGTATGAATTTATGCCCATATCTGGCTTAAAGATGACAATCTCCCCTCTAGACTCTTTCCCAGTGAGCCGTATCAAGCAGGCTCACTGATCTTGCCTCTAAACTATTTCAGATCACAAATCTCTCCCTCTCACAAGGTCTCACAATCAGCCTCAAACAATCCTCCATATGGCCTATCCCAAAGAACCCAAATTCAGATCCATTGTCCACAAATTCATATCACCCTTTCTCACAAAAATCATTGAGAAAACAGTCCAGCAGCAACTCCAGGACCATTTAGATGACCATGCCCCTCTTGACCTGCAGCAGCACGGCTTCCATCCCATTCATTGAGTAGAAACATTCATCACAGCCCTAACAGTTATCACTGGGTATACAAAAACAACACCAAGGCTTTATCCTCTTGTTGTTGGACATATCTACAGCATTTGAGTCAGTACCACATGCTGCTCTCATCCACTGCCTCAAAGTAATTGGTCTCTGCAACACAACCATCAAATGATTCACCTCCTACCTAACCCAACGCTAACAACAAATTAGGGTAGGTAGCATGAAGGTTACCCCAACTGAGATTATGCAAGGTGTACCCCAAGGCTCTGCATTATCTGCTGTTCTTTTCAACATATTCATCAACCTTTATGCGACATCATCAAATCATACAACATCTTATATCACATATATGCTGATGATATCATGCTACATGTTCCATTCACTACCATACAACCTGTATACGTTCCACTAATAGAATGCTTCACAGCTGTCACCAAAATACTATAACTTATTTGAATTCTCTACAGATCTAGGATCAGGCATTTACACCAAGGGGAAAGAGTGGTAGATTAGTCTCTCAGTGGAGGTAGTAGAGACGAGGACAGTATCTGAATTAAAAAAAGCATGGGAGCAACAAAGAAGATCTCTAAAGGAAAAAGAAGGGACTACTGTAGTTGATATAGAAGGGCAGACTAGATAGGCCATGTGGTCTTTTTCTTCTATGGTGTTTCTATGTTTCTATCTGCAGCCAGCTTATATGCAACAAATGTTGGACAATAGGCCCCAAAGCAAGAGAAATCCTGGAAACAATTTCCCTTTCTTTTTCCTCTCTATGCTAAACTAAGTTTTAGAAAACCCAAAGAAACCCAAATTAAGTACCTTGGAATTATACTGGACCAACATCTCTCCCTTGAATCATAAATACAATACACTGCAAAAGCTATCTACCACAAAATAAGAACCCTCCAAATGACTATGCCCCCTCCTCGACCTGTCGGACTTATGCTCGGCATTCCAAGCCATAATCATGCAACTCCTGCACATGGACTACTGCAACTCCATTTATCAAGGCCTTTCTCACTCAACCCTGATCCCCCTCCATACAGCGCTGCACACCACAGCACGCACCCTCATGGGAACATCAAAATATGATCACATAACACCTACCTTGAAACAACTGCACTGGCTTCCACTTGCCAGCCAGATCAAGTACAAAATACTTCTGATAATACATAAAGCAATCAATAGCAATCCTACATCTCACCTATTCACATTGCTCCAAACACCACAACATAACCGCAGAAGACAATCTACTACAAATACCCTAATCATCCCTCACGCAAGAACAAAATCAAGCCAACAAGCCTGAGCTCAAGCCTCTGAGCTGTATGCAAAACAATATCTCCTTTTAATAATTTTGTGAATTGTAAGCCTCTTGTCATAGGTGATGTCAGATGTCTTCCCTTTTTTTTTCTTTTATGTACAAGCGCTGAACCTTTGGTAGAGCTGGGAATTTCACAACACCTGAGGCAGAGCCCCTATGGCAGGGCTAGAAATATGACACGTCGTGAACGGATTCCCTTTGTCAACTTTGCTCATGAACACTTCTTCACAAGATAAGTTTAATTTTGCTTAATAAAAATTATTAAAAGGCGATATTGCTTTGAGGGAGCGAATTTCCTTTTCTCTTTCCTTGATGGTTTCTCTGACATTCATGAAAGAACAAGAATTCACACCTGCTGTGGTAGGCTATGGCCTATAATATGAAAAAACAAAATAAAGTCATTACCATATGAACCATGAGCTCAAATTCACCATTTCAAAATAATATTTTATTGTCGGGAATTACTGGTATGAGAGAGGGAGAGGAAAAAGCTCCCCCCTCCGTGCCGGTCAAACCCTTTTATTGAAATAACAAAATTTATAAAACCTCGAGTGAATCAAGTGAGTGTGAACACACTTATCTGTAAACAGGCGATGTCCAAAATCTTCAAACAAGGGGACTAATATCCAAAACACGACATGCATGTTTTGAGCCCATCACGAGCTCTGTATCAAGTGTAGCTGTCCAAAAAACGCCCGCAAAATGACGAACTCAACGGTCCGCTTTTCATGAAGTGGAAAACCCCACTGATTGGCTGATGAAATAGCGTCATTAAAAAGAGAAAAGGAGGAGTCAGGGATTACCCTCTCCCTTTAATGCTGGCAACAACGGTCCATTTAAATCACACTCCACCAATCACATTCCAGATTCAAACCCAAAGGCACAACTGTGTTTAGGCGGAAGATCCAGCGTTGCTCTCGACGCTGAAGTAGCTGCTCCCAATCCCCTCCTCAGGAACCCGCAGGGATCCAATCAATGACTCGCCATCGGAGATCCTCAAAACTGTGATCGTTCAAAATACAGTGTTCCACAATCGGGGCCGAGAGGGACTTGCTGTTCAAACGAGAGGCATGCTCTCCCAGACGGATCCGAACCGGTCGTACAGTCCTACTAATGTAAGACAAACCACAAGGACAGGTAAGCATGTAAACCATTGAGCAGGATCAACATCAGTCTGCACTTTCCAAATTAAAATCTTTACGGAAAAGATCTATTCGGGCCCAACTTCATGGGGCGGCTATGCTCCAATATTTGAAGACACGGATTATCCCTCGGGGCCTCCGCATGCCACGGGCTCCTAAGTTGTTTTTATCAGATTCTGAATTTATCTCCAAATGGAATTGCATTCTCAATAAATGTAGCTTCGATCTTATCGCTCTCATTATAGACCGGACTGCAGTGGAAGAATCTGTCATTTCTCAGGAGGTAACGGAATTGAAGAAATCCCTCCAGAGTTCTTTAGGGGAGGAACTTTTTCAGCCAAACTGGAGGATATGGATCGTCAGATGCAAGGTTTTTTTGAATATCTGAGAACTTTTAAAGCAAATAAATTTCAGAGGGACAAAAAAGATTATGACACTGATCAGGTTTATTATTGGATGGCGGACAAGAATGATGAAGAGACGCTTGAGGGCTTGACTCCACCGTTGGAAAAGCGAGTTACATTTGCAGAGTCTTCTGAGGACACGGATTCTAGTGATGGATCTAAAGCAAGTTCAAAGTCCACGGGATCGGCTACGTTTTCACGGGGTTTTCGGGGTGGCCGGCGCAGGGGAGGTCGATCTCGCCGGCCATACACCGGCGACCATTGGGAACCCCCGAATACCAGGCAACGGACCCGTCAACAACAGCAGTCTTCAACCTCTCTGGGCTGGTATTGACTCCAACAAAGATGGAGGTTTTGGACTTGGGTCTTTCTTTTATTCCCACGGTCCCATATGATCCTTTTGAGATGCGTGTGGCGTTATTTCACTTTTTTCGAAAACTAAGAGTCCTTTGTCATTTTTCGGGACGTTCTGATTCTGATGGTTCCGTGGTATTTCCTCGTTCTTGTTGGATCCCCAAGGGACCCTTAGAACCTGCTTTGCTGGTTTTTCAATCTTTGGTGTTACACGATTTGACAACTCAGGAGCAGTCCTTCACGGATCGTCATTCCAACATGTCTAACTTATAGCGGTTGGCACTTTGTCAATTAGCGACTAATGATAATCTGGTCATATGGGGGGCTGACAAGGGTGGGGCGGTGGTAATTAAGGCTAGATCAGCTTATCAGGAGGATATTTTGACTCAACTGAGTGATCCATGGTTTTATAAACCTTTACTGGCTGATCCCACCCCACAGCTACAGATCCAGATTCGGTCTCTGATAAAGGAAGCTCACCTTCGGGGTTGGATTACATCTCAGGAGGCTACTTTTCTTTTTCAGAAGCACCCGGTGATTCCGGCTTTTTACACAGTCCCCAAGATTCATAAATCCCTGTCGGCCCCCCCTGGTCGCCCCATTGTCTCTTGTAGGGGCTCGGTTCTTGAGCCGCTGTCACAATTCAGCGATGTTTTTTTGAAACAGGAGGCTTGGGTAGTCCGGTCATACTTACGGGACACTTCACATATTTTGAACCTCTTATCGGAGGTCACGGAACCATTGGATGATTGTGTTTTGGTTACATTAGATGTGGTGGCACTTTATACCAATATTCATCAAGAGGAAGTCTTATCTCTTTTGGAATCAGCGTTCACCACCGCACCTCCCCGGATTCAGAGATCTTTTCTTTTGGACCTTATTAGATTGGTACTAACAAAGAATTATTTTGTTTTTCAAGGCCGCTTCTATCAGCAGTGTCAGGGCATTGCTATGGGTGCCACTGTGGCCCCTTCAATTGCCACCTTATATTTGGCTGATATGGAGGAGAAGCTTATCTACCCGGCACAAGACTTCCAATTTGTTTGCCTTTGGCTTCGCTTCTTGGATGACATCTTTTTATTGTGGTCCTCTTCTAAGGTACATCTTTACCAATTTGTTGCTTGGCTCAATACTCTCAAATCCAACATTCAGTTTACGGTCCATTCTGATGAGCGAGAAATTGAATTTTTGGATGTTTTGGTCCGGTAACAAGGGGGTTCTTTGGTCACCACTCTATTTCGGAAGCCTATCCAGCGAAACAATTTGCTGCGTTTTCATAGCCATCATCCTTCTTCTCTATGGAGGGGTCTCCCTTTCGGCCAATTTTTATGGCTAAGTCATATCTGCTCTACCTTGGCGGATTTTAAGCTTCAAGCCAAGATTTTGCGGGCCCGTCTAGTGGACCGTGGTTACCCTTTGTCTGTGGTATGGAGAGCTTATACACATGCACGTTTTTCCCATAGGGAATGGCTCTTGGGGGGTTTTAATTCCTCTTCTAGTCCTCAAAATAGGGAAGATTCTGATCTGGTGACTGGGGTGCTTCCTTTCATGCAACATACAGTGCAAGTGACGGCCCTGTTGAGAAAACATTGGGGGGTGCTGCAGGTGCATCCCTGTTTTCGGAAGTCTCTTCAGTTGGCATACACCAGAGGAAGGAACATACGGGATTGGTTAGTACATGCCATTTCACCTGCAGCACCTGAACCGGTGGATGTTTCCTTGCAAGTTCATTGGCCTTGCGGACAGTGTCGTTTTTGTGGCTCTATTGCAGCAGGGGTCCGCTGGACACACTCACTGTCGGGCAGGACTTTTTCTTTCACTGGCTATTCTACCTGTCAGACGTCATTTGTAGTTTACATCCTTACCTGTCCTTGTAGTTTGTCTTACATTGGTAGGACTATACGACCGGTTCGGATCCGTCTGGGAGAGCATGCCTCTCGTTTGAACAGCAAGTCCCTCTCGGCCCCAATTGTGGAACACTGTATTTTGAACGATCACAGTTTTGAGGATCTCCGATGGCGAGTCATTGATTGGATCCCTGCGGGTTCCCGAGGAGGGGATCGGGAGCAGCTACTTCAGCGTCGAGAGCAACGCTGGATCTTCCGCCTAAACACAGTTGCGCCTTTGGGTTTGAATCTGGAATGTGATTGGTGGAGTGTGATTTAAATGGACTGTTGTTGCCAGCATTAAAGGGAGAGGGTAATCCATGACTCCTCTTTTTCTCTTTTTAATGACGCTATTTCATCAGCCAATCAGTGGGGTTTTCCACTTCATGAAAAGCGGACCGTTGAGTTTGTCATTTTGTGCGCGTTTTTTGGACAGCTACACTTGATACAGAGCTCGTGATGGGCTCGAAACATGCATGTCGTGTTTTGGATATTACTCCCCTTGTTTGAGGATTTTGGACATCGCCTGTTTACAGATAAGTGTGTTCACACTCACTTGATTCACTCGAGGTTTTATAAATTGTGTTATTTCAATAAAAGGGTTTGACCGGCACGGAGGGGGGAGCTTTTTCCTCTCCCTCTCTCATACCGGTAATTCCCGACAATAAAATATTATTTTGAAATGGTGAATTTGAGCTCATGGTTCATATGGTAATGACTTTATTTTGTTTTTTCATATACCATTGTAAGTCATTCTTATGGGAGTTTTCTCTTTTTTATGGCCTATAATAGCCTGCAAATATTTATTTTATTTTATTTTATTTAGTATACATTTGTATACCGCTACTTCCAGCGATCAGCAGCGGTTTTTGATTACAGATTGGAAATTGTCAAATCATGACAGGAAATTTTTGAGGTATAAACACATTGATTAGACAGGAAAGCACAGCACACAGAGAACTATTTTACAGGGAACATGGGCTATGGAGGGTTAAGTGGCTTGCCCAAGACCACAAGGAGCACCTGTGGGACTAGAAACCCCAGTCCTTCCGGCCCAAGGTTGCTGTCCTCCAGTGGGATTTGAACCCCCGACCTTCCGGCCCGAAGTACCTTGCCCCAACCACTAGGCCACTCCTCCTATGAAAGGCCTGTAAGTTAGGCCCTGATTCCAACCCCCATCTGAGAAAAAACAAAAATCTGTAAAAGTCTGAGAAAACTGCTTTAAACTGCTTAATAGGTTTTTCATGAATTCATAAATCCTTTATTATTCTCTTGTGTTCTGATGATAGAAATGTTTCAATACTTGCATTCCTAGAGCTAGAAACGACCTCGCAATAGAATTGCATCAATACCTAGAAACTGTGCCTTTGTTAGAACAGTCTGAGAAGGGGGAACCGGGTGCTAGGCCCAGAGAGGATCTCCGATTGGACAAGTTCAGGTGGCGTTGGGACCAATAGAAAGTCTGCATGTATCAAACTGAAAAGAAATGTATAAAATGAATATGTTTCTGTAAGAACTTTGCTCAGTCCTTTTGAAGCTTGACTGTCTGAGCCTTGTGCACAATAAATTGGCTTGGACCCTGCAACTGACTCCTGGATTTATTCATTGTTTGCACTTCGCTGCTTCATATTCTTGGTGCGTTGGCCGGGAAGTGCAATTAGTGGATGGTATTCAAGTGAGTATTCCACGTATTTCGCCTCCAGGTTTGGCCCGGTTGGAACCATGTCTGTCCGACCGCAGGGGAAACCTCAGGCGCCACCGGTCCTCTTGTATCGGGAGGGTTCCGCCTTGCCTCGGTGGACCACTGGGTCCAGCTGGCCAACACCTCTGAACCGAGGGGCGTCCAGGATCCAACCCATGAACTGGTTTGGTATCGGGAACCCGATCCGGTGAGTAGACATTTTCTTGTTCAATAGTCAGTGAAGCCTGGGGAAAAGCCTTGCATTAGTATGTGAGACTAATTTGGTATAGACTAACTGGGAAAGTCTTGCATAAGTGCGCAAGACGAGAGAGCTTGATCACCTCTCATAAGGGCGGTCCTAGTACGCTTCGCGTAAGGGTTAGCGGAGCCGAAGCCACCGACCCTTTGGTTGAGTTAGTCAGTAAAACCTTAGGCATTTGAAAAATAATTTCTTGTTGCTGGCATGACTGTCTGTGTGACTGAGAGGTCTTGTAATACAGACCAAGTGAGAGCGGACTCCTGAGTAGCGCAGTTCCTGGCCAGGCGACCGCGCCCAGGTCGCAAAAAGGAGGAAGCGTTTGGTGTTTGTCACCCCATTGTTCTGTGGGCTGTACGGACTCCTTACCTACAGCCATACTACCTACCCTTACTGTCTGTTGTTGTGTACGTCATTACGATTATGGGAGGGGCGGAGTCCACGCAAACTCCGTTGGGATGTATGATCAAGAATTTCCGTAAGGGATTTTCCGGAGACTATGGAATAAGAATGTCTCCGTCTTGATTAGAAATGCTCTGTGAAAGGGAGTGGCCGGTGCTAGCTACTTCATGGCCCCATGAGGGCACCTTTGATACTGGTATAGTCTCCCGTGTTCATCAGATTGTACAAAAAACGTTCCCTGATCAGTTCCCCTACATAGACTCCTGGCTGGGTATTTGCGAGAGGCAGCCCCCTTGGATGAAGCATTGCTATGAGGAACAGTGTAGAATATTAGTAGCAACCACCAGAGGGACCCGGTAGTTTGAGGAGGGGAAGCCACCTGTGTAGTCTGCCTCAGAGTCCCCAGAAATCCTGGCCCATTTACCCCAGTATCCATATAGGTTAGTTCCACCAACTCCACCACCTGAAGCAGAACCTAATGAGGTAACCCAGCAATTACTGCTGCAGCAGCAAAAGAAGCCCACTTCTCCGAGTGATAGCCCTGAGTCTGGCCCAAGTACATCAGGAGGATCAGGGTCCCCCGATGATACTGGAAGCAGAGGCTCTCCTGCCAGTTCAGGGTCACCTGCCAAGGAAGCTTATACCCAAGAACCATATAATTTAAGAAGTGTAACCCCGAAGAAGAAGAAAGCAGGGCGCCTAATGCCATTGCGTCAAGTACCTGGTCTACCTATCATAAATGAACAAGGCCAGATGGTGTCAGGACCAACCAGTCTAATCTATGTACCTTTTTCCACTACTGATTTATTGAACTGGAAAACGCATTATGCGTCCTATACTGAAAACCCCAAGAACTGACGGAGTTAATGTCTAGTATAATGCAAACTCATCAGCCCACCTGGACTGATTGCCGCCAGCTCCTGTCCACTCTTTTTACTACCGAGGAGCGAGCGTGAATCGTGCAAGCAGCTATCTGCTGGTTAGAAGAGAATCCCGTAGAAAGGGGGGAAATGAATCTCCCACAAGCAGCCGCCGCAGCTTTCCCAAATGAAGATCCTAGATGGGATCCGAATGACGAAAGGGGGGCGGCGGCCCTAACTCGATTTCGCCAGGCCTTGTTGCAGGGCCTGAGGAAGGGAAGCAAGAGGGCCATGAATATCGGGAAGGTATCAGAAGTTATCCAGGGTCCGGATGAGAGCCCAGCGGCCTTTTATGAGCGGTTGTCTGAAGCCTATAGATTGTATAACCCATACGATCCAGCCGCCCAGGAAAATTTGCGTATGGTAAATGCAGCTTTTGTCAGTCAGTCCCAGAGAGATATAAAACGAAAGCTACAGAAATTGGATGGATTTGCGGGCATGAATACAGCCCAGTTAATGGAAGTTGCACAGAAAGTGTTTGTGAATCGTGAAAATGAACGTAACAGAGAAAGTGAACGTAAGATGAAGAAGAAAGCAGATCTTCTTGCTGCCGCTTTAGTTGAACGACGCGGAGGAGGTTTTCCTAATCGAAGGAGCAGAGGACATGGAAGGGGTCATGAAAATAATTGGACCCCATTGGGTGCGAATCAGTGCGTCCATTGTAGAGAAGAAGGACATTGGAGAAGTGAATGCCCGCATCTTGACTCCACCCTCAAGAGGGGAGGAGGGAATCCCTGGAGAACAGGAGGTCGATTTCAGAGTCGTGGAGGAATGAACCGAGCACAGTTCCAGCGAGAGAGGGAAGAAGCTATTGAGGGAGTGGCAGTTGCAACGGGCTATGACATGGATGAAGACTAGGCCAGACCAGGCTCCAAGTTCACCCTGGGTCCCCAGGAGCCTATGGTCAGTTTGAAAATAGGACTTTATGGTGGATACAGGAGCAGAACATTCTGTGGTGGCAAAGCCAGTGGCCCCTTTGTCCTCTCGATCTGTCACCATTGTTGGGGCTACTGGGGCTAAGGCCACTAAGCCATTCCTGCAGAACCGCATGTGTGAACTAGGGGGACAGAAAATAACGCACCAGTTCCTGTATATGCCTGAATGCCCTATTCCCCTTTTGGGCCGACATATGCTTGCAAAGCTCCAGGCGCAGATATCCTTTGCTGAAGGAGGAGAAATGCAAATGACTGTGAACTCGAAGCCTGCTGGATTGATGGTGCTGACTGCCCCCCGGGAAGAAGAATGGCGATTCTACAGTGTAGCTCCAACCAAATCAGCTAGTTCCTGTATACCCCCCAACCTTTTAGTCCTGCCTGAAGTATGGGCAGAAGATAATCCACCTGGCCTAGCGAAGAACATAGCCCCTGCATTGTCGCCCTCAAGCCAGGAGTGGAACCAGTGCATGTGAAGCAGTATCCTCTTCCTCAACCAGCTATTGAAGGTATCCACTGCCATCTGATGAAACTACTGAAATATGGACTTCTCAAGAAATGTCAGTCACCTTGGAATACCCCCCTTCTCCCAGTCAAGAAACCTGGGACAGGGGATTACCACCCAGTACAAGATCTGAGGCGGGTAAATGATGCAGCTGAAACTATACACCCAGTGGTACCAAATCCTTATACTCTCTTGGGACTGATCCCCACTGAGGCTACTCATTTCACCGTCCTGGACCTGAAAGAGCCTTCTTCTGCATACGCCTAGCCCCCACCAGTCAACTTTTGTTCGCTTTTGAATGGCAAGACCCCACAACAGGAAGGCGGGGTCAACTTACCTGGTCTCGATTACCTCAAGGATTTAAGAATTCACCTACTCTCTTCAGTGCTGCTTTAAATCAAGATCTCTCAAGCTACTCTGAACCCAGGACAAAGGGTTCTTCTTCAGTATGTGGACGACCTGCTCATAGCCACAAATTCAGAAAGTGAATGTCTACAAGCCACCAGTGAACTCTTGCACCTTCTAAACGAGGCAGGATACAAAGTCTCAAGAGCCAAGGCGCAATTATGTCAAACTGAAGTCAAATATCTAGGATTCCAGTTGTCTAGCGGAATTCAACGCTTGGGACCGGAACGCAAAGAAGCTGTATGCAGTATTCCTGCTCCAACCACCAGGAGGCAAGTGAGAGCCTTCCTGGGGGCCGCAGGGTACTGTCGTATATGGATCCCCAATTTCTCTCTGCTGGCAAAACCATTGTATCCAGCTACCAAAGGAATGGAAAAGTCCCATTGGAGTGGGGACCTGAACAGGATGCAGCCTTTCGATCTCTAAAAAACGCTCTGATGTCATCACCGGCTCTGGGTTTACCAGATTCCAGAAACCGTTCCGTCTCTATGTTCATGAGACGCAAGGAAATGCTCTAGGAGTGCTGACTCAATCTCTTGGATCTTGGCAGCGGCCAGTAGCTTATTTGTCAAAACAGTTGGATGTGGTTGCGAAAGGCTGGCCCCTTGCTTGAGAGCTGTTGCAGCCACAGCCCTCCTAGTGAGCGAAGCAGACAAGCTCACTCTGGGACAAGATCTTCAAGTTACTGTATCACATTCTGTTCTGACCCTCATGGAACACAAAGGAAGTTTCTGGCTCACAAATTCACGAATGTTGACTTATCAGAGTATGCTGTGTGAAAACCCCCAGATACAATTGAAGGTCAGTCAAGCTTTGAATCCTGCTATGTTGCTCCCAATTGGTCCTGGCCCCCCTGATCATGACTGTTTAGAAATTATGGACACTGTATTCTCAAGTTGCCCGGATCTGACTGATGTCCCTTTGGAAGACCCTGAACGGACTTTCTTTGTGGATGGAAGCAGTCTCGTCATCAATGGGCATCGTTGTGCCGGGTATGCAGTGGTGACCCTTGATCTGGTAGTTAAGTCCTCAGCTCTGGCCCCAGGAACTTCAGCACAGAAGGCTGAACTGATAGCTCTCACTAGAGCACTGACATTAGGAGAAGGGCTCCGTCTAAATGTGTACACAGATTCCAAGTATGCCTTCACAACTCTACATGCACATGGAGCCCTGTATAAAGAACGAGGGTTGATTACCTCAGGAGGCAAGTCCATTAGGTATGGGCCTGAGATATTGATATTATTAGATGCCGTGTGGGCCCCTAAGCAAGTTGCAGTCATGCACTGTTGAGGTCATCAAGCAGGAATAGGAGAAGTTGCCCGAGGGAATAAGTTAGCTGATGCCACTGCCCAAAAAGCAGCCACAACTGGACAAGTTTGGACCCAAGTTACCTCGGTTCAGGCAGCCTTATTCCCTGTGCCCCTTAGCTCATGGGCCCCTCGATACACTACAAGAGAGTTAGATTACTTCTGTGAGAAGGAGGGGGGGTGTCCTAACAGAAAAAGGTTGGATAGTGCTGCCACCTCCAGAGGGTAGCTCCCCACCAGGTCCCACAGTAATCCATGAAGCATTAGGACCAGCCTTTGTTCATGCTTTTCATCAGGCCACACATTATGGGAAAACTGCTATGGAAAGAGCCCTGAAACCTCACTTCTGTATTTCACTATTAGGACCTCTGTCCGCCTCAGTAACTCATCAATGTTTAACATGTGCTAAGAACAATGCTAGGCAGGGTCCCAATCCACCCCCAAGAGTTCAGTCAGTGGGAGTTACCCCTATGAGTAATATTCAGGTGGATTTTACTGAAATGCCACAAGCAAATGGATATCACTACTTGTTGGTTTTAGTTTGCACCTTTTCTGGGTGGGTAGAAGCTTTTCCCACCCGAACTGAAAAAGCCCAAGAAGTCACTAGAATTCTGCTCCATGAGGTTATTCCCCGATTTGGAATACCATTGACTATAGGATCAGATAATGGACCCTCATTTGTGTCCCAAGTAACCCAACAGTTAGCCCGAGCTCTACAGATACAATGGAAGTTGCACACTGCCTATAGACCCCAGAGTTCAGGGAGAGTAGAACGTATGAATAGGACCCTGAAATCTCAGTTGTCCAAACTTTGTCAAGAAACACATCTGAAGTGGCTCCAGGTTCTCCCTATAGCTCTTCTTAGAATACGTTCTGCTCCAACCAAGTCTTTAGGAGTTTCCCCTTTTGAGATCTTGTATGGGCGACCCCCACCCATTGTACAGGGAATAAAAGGGGATATGAAACAGATTGGATCTGAAATTACTAGACAAGAACTATTGGCTTTAAGTTCTGTTTTGCAGAGTCTTCACACCTGGGTATAAGATCGATTGCCCATCAATCTGACGGAACCTCTGCATCCCTTCAAGCCTGGAGTGTCAGTGTGGATCAAAGAGTGAAGAAAGACACCATTGGCACAGCATTGGAAGGGACCTTATGTTGTCATTTTATCAACCCCAACTGCAGTAAAAGTCGCAGAGCTTGAACCCTGGATCCATCATAGTCGAGTAAAGCCAGCAGCCGCTCCTGAACTTGGTTGATGGACTTCAGTAGATGACCCTGAAACTCCATTGCGGCTTAAATTACAGAGACAACCGGCATTGTAAGAGTCTTTAGAATCTACAATCCTACCCCTGTCACACAAGTGTGGCAGTCAATAGGTCTACATATAGCGGGAGCAGAAAAGAAGGAGAAGGAAAAGACTCTACAAGTTCATCGTTCTCAATATTTCAGTTAATCTCTAAAGACTGTAGTCATAATGTTCCTTTACTACTGTTTCATGGGGGCGGTAGCCCTGGGATTCCTGGAAAAGACTTTTGCCCTACCCCCTTGTGCAGCTTGTATAACTACCACCCGAACTGGGATGAAGGTCACTCAAACTTTACTTTATCACTCCTACAATACTTGCACTGGTATAGTTAGCCGATGTGTGTATAATGGTACAGAATTAAATATCTGTACGAAAGGAAAGAATAAAACCTGTTTCAGTCCTCGTCAGAACCCCTCTTATTATGTACTGGAGTTGCACTGCAATGATGAGGAGGGGGTCCTCATAAATGCCACACGTCAACTTTCCGATCCCACAAGACCCGTTATCCTGAATTTTGATGCCTGCGATGTGATAAACAGGAATGCTTACTACAAGTGCAGGTCTTGGGAACAAGCCTACTATTATGATGATAAATACATGTGTCCTGAAGGAACATACGGATGGGGATGGTGTACTGGAAAGTATTCCCCGACCGTCTACAGCAAGTCATCTAAAGATGCCTACTTTTGTCCAAAGTGGGAATGTGTGTATTATGTTACTTGGTCTGGTGGGCCTACTGGACAAGATGGAGATAATCGTATAGCCAGCTTAGAACAATTATCATTACCTGAGCCTCAAAAGTGCAAGAAAGGTGCCTGTAATCCCCTACAGCTCCTCATACTTAACCCTAGCCAGCGGAAGCAGGGGTTCAGATTCGGGTTACGCATAGCGGGAGGAGGCACAGATCCTGGAACTTTTATATATATACAGCTAAATACTAAGACCCATGTATCCGCACCTTATCGAATACATCACTCTTTTTATGAGGCCATGCAGGCGGAATTTGAAATCCCTCACACCTTCCAAAACTTGTTCATTGAACTCGCTGGGGCAGTAGCATCTAGTCTCCACATCTCTAATTGTTTCTTCTGTGGCGGAACTAAGATGGGAGACCAATGGCCCTGGGAGGCGCAAGAAGTGAACTATTCCATTCCTTATAACCAGACTGCTCTACATAATACTATTAGTGAGTGGGTACTGGCTCACCCTATTGTTGGTAAGTTGTGTTTTGCTCATACAGGACCACAGTTTACTATGCTAGTTGGACAGCTGGTCTGTCTCAATCAGAAGTTTTACAACAGTAACACTAAGAAGACGTCCTGGTGGTCGGGGGTAAACACTCCAGAACCCTCCAACCCTTTAGTCCTCTTTCCTACTCTTGCCAAGATCTGGACTAATCTGGCTTCTCATAGTACCTGGCAAGCTCCACCTGGACTATATTGGATTTGTGGAACTCGAGCATATGCTAAACTTCCTCACCAAAGTGGTCAATTGAGGGATACATTTAACACAAGGGATATGAGACACATACGTTAATACTTACAGGGAACATGGGCAATGGAGGGTTAAGTGGCTTCCCCAAGACCACAAGGAGTGATTATAGGACTAGAAATCCTAGTCCCTCTGACCTGAGATTGCTGTCCCCAGGTGGGACTTGAACCCTTGGCCCTCCGGCCTAAAGTACCTTGTCCTAACCACTAGACCACTCCTCCCACTAACTCTTTTAGCTAAGCAGAGTACACAAATGCATATAGCTATTTATCAGAATTGTTTAGCTCTAGATTTATTTATTTATTTACATTCTCTTATATACCACGCTATTCTGCATCAGTGTGGTTTACATTGAACAAACTGAAATTACATTGAACAGGGCATTATAACTTGGAGATAACTATTTTACAGGGAACATGGGCTATGGAGGGTTAAGTGGCTTGCCCAAGACCACAAGGAGCACCTGTGGGACTAGAAACCCCAGTCCTTCCAGCCCAAGGTTGCTGTCCTCTAGTGGGATTTGAAGCCCCAACCTTCCGGCCTGAAGTACCTTGCCCCAACCACTAGGCCACTCCTCCACTCCAGATTATTTGTTAGCAGCTGAAGGTGGAGTATGTGGAAAATTGAATTTAACTAACTGTTTTTTGCAGATTGACAATAATGGACACGTTGTTGAAGATATAGCTACTCAAATGCGAAGACAAACATATCTGCCTGTTCAGACCTGGCATGGTTTGAAGCTTGACGGGTGGCTTGGTTCAGCATTTTCATGGTTAGGTGGTCTGAAGACCCTTGTGTTCATTGTATTATTCATGTTGGCTGTATGCTTGCTGCTCCCATGCCTATTACCCCTTTGCTTACGTATGATAACCTCAGTTATTGATAGCACTGTAGAACGGAAGGCAGCTACGAAAATTTTAGCTATGTGGAAATATTACCCTATACCCCATAATGATGCTTTTATGCGAGTATAATGTGTGATTTAATTCCCACCCTTTTTAACTTGCGGGTGAGAATAATCAAAGGGGGGAATGTGCCTATAATAGCCTGCAAATATGAAAGGCCTGTAAGTTAGGCCCTGATTCCAACCCCCATCTGAGAAAAACCAAAAATCTGTAAAAGTTTGAGAAAACTGCTTTAAACTGCTTAACAAGAAGTTTTTCATGAATTCATAAATCCTTTATTATTCTTTTGTGTTCTGATGATAGAAATGTTTCAATACTTGCATTCCTAGAGCTAGAAACGACCTCGAAGTAGAATTGTATCAATACCTAGAAACTGTGCCTTTGTTAGAACAGTCTGAGAAGGGGGAACCGGGTGCTAGGCCCAGAGAGGGTCTACGATTGGACAAGTGCAGGTGGCGTTGGGACCAATAGAAAGTCTGCATGTATCAAACTGAAAAGAAATGTATAAAATGAATATGTTTCTGTAAGAACTTTGCTCAGTCCTTTTGAAGCTTGACTGTCTGAGCCTTGTGCACAGTAAATTGGCTTGGACCCTGCAATTGACTCCTGGATTTATTCATTGTTTGCACTTCGCTGCTTCACTGCTACTTTGGGTTTGGGATCTTTTATGTTCTAGAGAAATGAATGTCCATGAGATTGTGTGTCTTCTATCTTGAACAGGTGCCTCCTATTTTATTTTAAAAACAATGACATATAACAGATATTATGTTGAAATTTGTTGTTTCATTTCCAATGAAAGCACATACGTTAAAGTTATAGTTAACTTCTGTAGACTTCTTTAAATTTGGGTTGAGGGAGAATAAACTTAAAATGATGTCAACTTGAGGCCCATTCTAATTTACAGTATGGGGATGTTTGCATTCCTCTGCCGATAGTGTGATGCTAATGTACAGCACTGAAATAACTGGCATGTTTATGCACTTAATCTCACCCACTGAAGTGGTGTTAAGTGCACCCATGCTAAGAGCAACAGGGACGGGTTTACACATGCCCAAAACGCTTGCGCTAGTTGTGACACTGTCAGTTCCCACATTACACCACTGACTCCCACAGTCCCCACCCATGGCAAGCTACCCAGTTAGTGCGGGATTTTTAGAATGAGCCCCACACTAATTGTTAGTGCAGTGCCCTTAGCACACTCCAAATCTCACGCTAACAGTTAATGCATTTTAATAAACATGCCCCTATGTTTGTATCTAAGGCAATAGAGAGTGAAATGACTTGCCGAAGATCACAAAGAGTGTCAGTAGGATTTGAATCTGACTTTGCTAGTTGTTAGTCTTCTAGTTTTAGCCATTAGGTTACTCGTTCACTTCCTCTCAAACACTATCTGAGGCTGTGGTTTATAGTTACAGAAGAAAATGACCACAGTACAAATAGCCACCAGAAATCTAAGAAGATAACTGATTAGTTGATTCCCCTCTCATGAATCTTCAGACAAAAGAGGGGGGAGTACAAGAAAATCCTAGCAGGTCTCCCACGAACGAGCCTCCACACTTGAGATCCTGCTTACAGTAGGATGACAGGTAAAGTTAAACTTTAATAAATAACAACAAGAATCAGTACAAAATCTTTAGAAAAGCAGTTTTACTAGAGTCATGAATTGATTGCAGTTAGTGGGATTTTTTTCAGTCAGTAAAAGATACAGTGATGGTATTGGCAAATAGGAATAGAGAAGATTTATTTTTAACAATGAGCATAAAAAATTGGAAAATACAAGCAACTGAACAACAGAGACAGAAGGATAGGGCAATCATGTTCTTTCAATGTGCTTATCTTTCCTGCTATACTACAGAGGGAAAGGCATTTAAAACAGAAGACTCAAACAGGAGAATTAAAAAATAAGCTCCTTTTATTCAGAGCATACAAAGAAGTTATATTCAGCTTACACATTTGCCCTGTGCAGTTTATCCAAGGATTAGATAGCATTTGAAAGTGTGACCAAGCCACCATCTGCAACCTGGTTCAAATCTCTGGTGGATAGACATGAGTAATAACCCAGCTGAGCACCTTCCTGGAAAACTGTCTGCAGTTTTCCCTCCTATGGACTGTGCTTCCCTATCACAAGGTTTGTTTTTAGCAGACCACAGGTCAGGGCCCATAAGGAAACATGCAAGGTTGCTTTGTAAGCCCACTGAGGAACTATCTGTCATGTGTAGCTGTCTATAATCCATCAGTGTGCATCACATCTCTAAGCAAAGCCTATCTGTTTTGTAGCAACAGCAGCAGCAACACTGCCCCCCATCCCCCACCCTTCACTAGCAGGAACTGTACCCAGGCCTAATGACACTGAAAAAAACACCATCATAGGGAGGAGGGGAGCAGCAGCAGTGGCTTCTTGTCCGAGGAAGTAACCACTTCAAAGGCTGGAATGACAGAAGAGAAAGACTCACCTAAAGTGGTGGAATCCTCTGAAGAGGAGGGCGAGGAAGGCCTTAATCCCCTCACTCTGTTGTAGCGAAGTGTCCGCAATAAATAAAACCAGGAGTCTATTTACTAAGATTCAAGCCAATTTATTTGTGCACAGTCTCAGGCACTGTCACATTCAAAATGGTCTGAGCAATGGAGTTCAACAAAACAACATCTTTTATACCTTTCTTCATCAGTTCTATACAGACAAACTCCTCATTGATCCCGGTGCCCCCTCTCACCCCCATCCAATGGGGATCTCTGACTGGGCTTAACACCTGTTCCCCCTGCTCAGGCCTCCCTAGCCATGGCTCAGTTTCTAGACATAACACATTCTGCTACAAGGTCCCTCCTCGGCTTAGAGAATTTGTGAAAGCAAGATACTGGAACACATCTGTTATCAACATAAAGGAGCTAAATAGAAGATTCTTGCATTCTTATCAAAGCAGTTTAAAGCAGTTTTCTAACTTCTACTGGCTTTCGGCTCTGCTCAGCTATAATATTCTCAAGTGGGGGTTAGGACTCAGGCCTAACTTACAGGCCTTTCTTACTCCTGCAGGCTATGCAGGCTATTCTAGGCCATAGCCTATCACAACTCCAACCACTGGAGAGAAGGCAGCAGGGGCATAAAATGGCCAGAAGCCTCCCAAGAATGCCTTAGTAGGCATGGATTGTATTTTGGGCTGGAGAGGGTACAGCCTGCTATATAAGACCCACCCCCCTGCTGAAGAGGAGGGGCTTTAGGTGGTAGAGGTTGTGGAGGGGAAGGAGGACATTTTGGAAGTACAGGTTGAAGAGGGGAGGGAGAGGGAGAGAGGTTTGGAAGATAGAAGGTGAGGGTGAGGAGGAGGTAGGAGGGGCAGACTGGAAATTCACAGAAGCTTCTCGTAATCCACCTGTCCAGTCTGTCTTCTTCCTGGACCGGATGGGTCCCTATGAGATGTCCAGGGACTTCAAAGTCCCTTAAGTCCCTATGCACCTGACATCCTTTAGACAGGAGGTGCAGAAGGCCTTCAACAAGGTCTCAAATTTCTTGCACATATAATGAAATAAATCTTGCTTCTCTATGTGAGTGCAGGTGACATGTTTATTAAGGGTGTGGTAGCAGTGGAACCACAACAGACAGCAACTCTTGAATCTCTACATGTACAATGAATGAAAAGCATACATGATACATTTCAGTGAACTAAGCAAAACTTCTGACCCCTTGCCCAAATGCACATGTTAAAATGGGCTGTGAGGGTTGTGATGAGCACCTATGTGCATGAGTAAAAACAGTTAAAAGCTCTGGCACCCCGCCCCTGTATGCATGTTTAAATGAGCTGTAGGGACCTTGGTGAGCACTTATGTGCATAAGCAAAAATATTAAAAACTCTGGCCTCCTGCCTCATGTACATGCTAAAATGAGATATGGGAGCCCTTGCGAACAACTACTTGCAACACTAAAAGCATGTAAAATCCCTTATTATTTAACAGGATTTTTTTATACCACTTTATCATTCTAGTCAAAGCAGTTTACATTGTAACTTAAACTTGGTAAATGTACATTAAACAGGGACATTGATAACTTGGAAATTTCTGAGGCAATGGAGGGTTAAGTGACTTGCCCACGGCCACAAAGAGTGCTAATGGGAATCAAACCCTGGTTGTTTAGATCCCAAGCCAGTTTTCTACTCAGGGCTGTACCGATGGTGAAAAGCGCCCTGTGCGAGTTGCACATCGGACGCGCGCCCCCGCTCCTGCACCTCCATCTAGCCACTTTATGGGAGCGGGAGAAAAGGCACGCACCCGATGTGCAACTCGCCGGCACACTAAACAGGTCTGGACCCTCCCAGAGAGACCAGACTTGCTTAGTGTGCCAACGAGAAGACTTAAGGGGTGCATTTCGGTTCTCTGCTGTTGCCTGCCGCCGCTAAAGTGGTGGCGGCAGGCAACGGCAGTGAGCTGAATTGTGCCCCTTAAGTCTTTGTGCCCTGTGTGGCCGCACCGCTCGCACAGGGCTCGGTACGGTCCTGCTACTCCTCCACACATAATGTCTTGCAAAGGGTTTCCAAGAGCAATGAAACATCATCCAGTGCAACATCATGACTGCTTAAGCAGAGTAAGGAGCAAGGGATGGGTAGGAAAAGGCAGAAGGACAGATGGGGAGAGGACACAAGAAGAAATAAACAGGCCTTCCTACTCTGTGCACACTGAGCACTGGGGAGCAGAGGGCTAGTGGGAGTAAGGGCAGAGGTCTGGTGTTGGGAGTGGGTGAGGAATAGGTGATAGAAAGCTAGTGATGGTTGGTGGGGGTTGGGTAGAAAGCTGGTGATAGGGATGAGTAGAGAGTGGGGGAAGGATGCAGCTGAGGTGGGCATTGGAGGTGGATATAGGGATGGCCAGGAGGGTTGTGGGTAGAGGTGGTGTTTTGGGAAACTCAGATTTACATAGGTTGCATTATGACTATTAAAACACCTACTGTATTTTCACCAGAGATGCCTATGTATCACCTCATTCCTTGTAGTTACTCCAAGCTGGTGTAGCTGGGTTGTGTCATCCTGCCTACGGTCTTCTGCATCATCCTCTATGTTTGGGTCTGGTTTTTCCACCCCTTCAGGCAGTAGTGTGACTGCCTAATTGCCAGATTGTGCAGTATGAAGCAAGCCAAAAATATTTGGCAGATGTTAAATGGGCTGTAGAGGATTGGTCCAGGCACCAGAAGAATCTTTTGAGTAGGGCAAAGGTTGTCTCTATGATGAAGTAGATGTTTCTGTAGGTTCTGTTGTACCATTTTCTGCATCTGTGTATGGTACAATGATGGGGATCAGGAGCTACCTCCTTAGAGAGTAGGCTGCATCTCCTGCATGGATAGAGAGGGTTGGAATGGATTAGAATCAAGAGCCAGGATATTAGCTGTGGTAGGTAAGCACTGATACCATGTGCTCTGTTTGTCAGTAGTTACCACCAATGACCTCTGAGACCTCCTAGCATGTGGTTATCTGGGTGGCAGAGTGGACTGGTGCAGAGCTTTCACTCTCAAATCTTTCGGTGGGTCAGAATATATGAGTCATGGCAGGAGCCTGAGAACCTCAGAAACACATTCAGGGTCATTCTGAACCATGAATAGCACTATTCTGCCCCCTCTGCCATCCCCAACTAACCTCCCTGTACGAACAAGGTGTTTGTGCGGGGAGGCTAGATGAGGGCAGGAAAGTGGCGGTACAGAAGCAGAGTTAGGGCAGGCAGTGGGCAGTTTGTGGCCCCAGACATACAGGGCCGATTCTGATGTTGGCCCTGTACAGCAGGGGCCAGCAGACTGAACGGGGAACTTATTCCCCTAGAAATCAGGAGACAACAGGCCAGTGCGGCAGAAAAGGTAGGAGGGGATGCAGGAGATTCCCTGCAGCCTGACTCTGGCCTTGGGAGGCCAGATTAAGGGTTGGGCTGTGGGGAATGAAGGAACAGGTCAGCAGCCGGAGATCGTGACTCCTGAATGGAGCCTCGGTGACATGGCAAATGGTTGCCATGGCACCACAGCTCCATTCAGGAGCCTTGACTGAATTAGCCAGGCAGAGAGCTGTACGTGCAGGCAACTGTGATCAGATCCCAGCCTGCACATACAGGTCTAGACGTACCCTCACAGGATCAGAATCCATCTACCTCTCTGCATCCGGTTCCGACTGGGTGCACAGCGGGCCGGGACGACCAAAATGGAATAAGACCCATTGTGATTATCTCCCCCTCTACATTGCAGACCACCTGCATGTTCAGTGTGTGGCATGCCTTTCTGTTATAGTATGTAACCTCCCTCCCTTTATCATGGAGGTCTGATGGCCACATGTATACAGTTAATGACCCCCCAATACAGATGACAATGTGACATCCTCAAAGAATCAGGTCATGGTAAGCTTTCCCTCTATCGAATCATCTGATGGAAAGCTAAATATTTTGCAGTGTGGGTGAGAAAGGTTGTCAGAACTGTGAGATGCACTGTAAGTTGGCTGACTGGATGATACCTGCTGTGACAGCCAATACAGACTGAAAACTACCAGTAGCAAGGAAGGCAAGGTCCATGGTGACCTTGAGGTTGATAAGCATGATCTGATCCCTCTGTGTGGTTGAGCAGATGAGCAGTTCTAGCTCCTGGCAGAGATGTTAGAGGGCTGCAGAACTAGATGAGGCACAGCTCATCAGTGAGGTCTAGGAATTGGGTTCCAGGCCTGAATATCCTTTAATATGGATGCCTCCTGGTGGCTCTCCTGTGTTCCCAGCAGGCCTCATGCTGCACAAACCATCTGTTCAGGTCACTCATGGCTCCTGCCTCCCTCCACCCATGCCCAGTGACTTCCTTCACTTACATTGACAGCAATGACCATGCACTCACACACTGAAATAGAGACACATGCATATACATACACACATACACATATACATATAGGCAGCAGGAAACCACACAAAGGCAGAGATGCAGCAAGGAATACTCAGGCACACAAAGCACCAAGCAGCTCACCAACAAGAGGACTAACACATGCCAGGCTAGGGAAGGAGACACTGGGAATTTGGAATGAGCACAGCTTGGGTGGGGGGGAAGAGGGGTTCAGAGAAATGGAACATACAGGGGTTTATGAAAAGTGGCAAAAGACAGGTTTGATAGAGAAACAGGAAAGGGTGCAGGGAAACAAAAGGTAGACCAAGACAACCTTCATAACACAGATGATAGTCAAACCAGAAAGAGCAAGCAGATCTCCTCCAGCCACCAGTGTCACAAGCAGTCCCAAAAGACAAGTGAGGCTGCTGCTTATTTCTAACTTATTTGAAATCTTCAGAACATAAGGTTCTGAAACAGTTGCAACAAGATAAAAGTATCACCATAAAGCCTGCCGATAAAGGCGGTGCAGTGGTTGTCATGGATACTTCTCAGTATGAAGCCAAAATATGACAGCTATCTGACTGAGCCTTTTATTTCCCTTTGACGGAGAATCCTACTAACATCTTTAAACAAGTAGATACGGTGATAGCTAATGCTTTGGCCCAAGGTTAGATTACCCCTCAGGAATCTGCTTTCATTTCTGTATCAAAGCCTAGGGCACCTGTTTTGAATACCCAAGATTCACAAGAATCTGTGCTAGCCTCCGGGATGCCCCATTATTTCTGCCATGGGGTCTCTATTGGAGCCATTGTCCCATTTTGTAAACCATTTTCTTAGTTCTTTTGTTCCTTTGGGTAGCATCTTTATAAAAGATTCCATGCACATAATTCATTTCTTGGAACAACTAGATATTACCTTTTCTGAGATGTTATTGGTCACCGCTTACATACCTGCTCTCTAAACCAACATACCTCAAGATGGAGTGGTGGATGTAGTTGCCCATCTTTTAGAATGCCTATGAGTTTTTTGACAGATCTGACTCGATTAGCTTTGACAATGATTTTTTTGTTTGTTTGTTTAAACCCAGATACTATTTGCAAATCAAGGGGATCATGACTGGTGCCACAATGGCCCCTGATGTGGCTAATTTATCTGTCTACAATTTTGAGAGATCTTAGATGAGACAATCTCCTTTTGATTCCCACATCCATTTCTGGTGACATTACATTGATGATCTTTTGTTACTTTGGAAGGGGAGTTCTCTTATCCTGGCACAGTTTTTTGCTTGGTTGAATACATTAGAGCCAAATTTACAGTTCACCTTTACTTTTGACTCTAGAACTATTTCTTTTTGATCTACAGATAATGTGGTACGGTAATTATTTTATTTTTAGGACACCTACAGAACACAACAATCTGCTTCAATATCGTAGTGCCCATCCTGAACATTTGAAACAGATCCTTCCTATCCACCAATTTTTTCATGTGTGTAGAGTTTGTTCATCTAACCAGGAATTTCAGGCACAGTCGGGTTTAATAATGAGACATTTTTTTGGATTGGGGTTACCCAAGGTGCTGTGTGTAAATTGCGTATTTGAGAACCAATTACACTAATCGCACACGACTTTTGCAGCCTAGACCTTGAGAGGTTTTGAAGAAGAGTGCTGCTGGCATATGTGTTTTACAATTTTCAGTAGAATTTATCAAGTTGAGTGTATCATCAAATGCCTGAGGAGTCACCATTTTTTCCCATGAATGTGCCTCGTGGCCCTCCTGCTGGGCAAACAGGCATTTGACACACTCAACCAGTTGTCCATAGGAGCATCAGTGGCGCTGCCCATGGTGACTGCTGCCACCAGACTGGAGTTGTGGCTCGGGTGATGGTGCAAGCTGGTCCTCGGTGTCTGCAGAGATGGTGCCCTCAGGCTGTGCAGCAGTGGCTGGCCCTACACCCCCATCCACAGGTGCTGCAGGCTGGGAGGCAATCTCCACTGTTGGCACCATAGCCCTGTCCATTGATGGTGGCAGTGGTGGATTCGACGGTAGTGAGACATGCAGTACTGGGTACAACATGAGCATTGAATATGTGGCCTGGATTGTCATACGCATATATTATGGTAACCTGCTGTTCCCTTTCTTTTCTTTGCCTATCCTTTTGTCTGTTTCTGTCCTCTACTCTGTTCTATCTTACAAATGGCGTTCCTTTCATATTTCCACAAATGATATATTACTGTAAACCACTCTAATGCTTCGGCCTGAGCGGTATATCAAATTCAAATAAACATAAACATCCGTGGTGGCACCTGCTGAGAGAAGCAAGGATGACCAGCCTAATGTGGACCCCTGCATGCAGCAACCCACCCCCACCCCCACGGCCTGCACCAGTACATTATGGCCACAGGGGCCCCCATGGCCTGCACCAGTACATTATGGCCACAGGGGCACCATGCCACAGAGGTGGAGGGGCAGCTGGGAGAGTGCAAAGCAGACCAGGGAGGTGCCGCCACCACAGAGTCACCTGGTGAGACAGTGGTGGGAGATGTGACAGTGCAACAAGGGCATGCGTATCCCACCCCAAACCAGAGGGGACATGTGTAAGAGGGGCAGAGGATGGTTCAATGGGTCCCCACACCAGGGGTGCAGGCCTGGGGCAGGGGACAAGCAGCATGCAAATGTCAGCACAAACATGTACCTTGGACTTGTGGACGCCGTGAGCTGTCCATGTCCCCAAAACCCTCCAATGTGGCAGCATCTATTGTGGCAAGGACATGTTGTTTCAGCTTGGTGAGGCGCACCCCCTGACCATCCAAGGCCACAGCATGTGCCTTCCTGCATGCCTTGCATCTCACTTTCCGTCACTTGCGCTTGACGTCCTTAATGTCCTGGTTGTTGAGGTAGATTGCATTTAGCTTGTGGCAGATGACAAGCCACCTGTGTTGCCTCTCATAGGCACCTACATGGGCCTCCTCAGTGCCCAAGAGGACCACGTGGTTGGCAAGTGCCTCCTCAATAAGAAGGGTCTGCTCCCCATTTCTGAAGTTTCTCTTTCGGGATGAGAGCTTGGGAGCCATAGTACCTCACACAGTTGTTCCTGAATGTACCTTCAGAGAATGCAGAATCAGTAGAATGGTGTTTTGCAGAGGCGTGGCTATGCCGGCCTTACACATTTTATAGTGCTTAGACATGCAGCGACATATACATCCAGAAGAATGGAATACGGAACATGCCTGTGCGTCTGGACACACGCACATGTCCATTTTTCCCATGAAGTGTATAAATAAGTGTGCCATGCCACACTTTTTTCTTTTACCATGAACAACATATCTAGGACATTGTGGGAGCTGACTTAGTGCAACATATCAGATTCTACAGCAACACTGCCACTGACACAGTAGATACAAAGGGTCAATGAAGTGGCTGGGATGGTATGTGTACTGGGGCCTGTGCTTCTGATGCATGTTTGCAGTGCCTTTGGCCCTGAGGGAGACAGTGGACATGGGTGCAGAAGCCAGGTGCCCTGCGCAGGCACCCACCACAGGGGAGGAAGGTATGGGCATGGGGCTGTCTGGGGCAGGGAGCGACTGGCTTGAATTAAGATGGGGCAGTTCCTGCTCAAACCCCATGTCCGTGCACCTGCACTGTGGTCACTGTACAGATGGTGTGTATGTTCGGACCCCACAGGCACATGCCTATAGGTGTGTTGTCACTAGTACCTGAAAATCTTGATGCATGTGTGGAGCAAAAGACACCCTAGCAGTGCACATATGGGAGTGCACCCAATCTTAATGGGCATGCCCACAGGTGGATATATAACCATGCAGCAGTGCATGATTTATTTATTTATTTATTTAGCTGCATTTATATCCCGCTTTTCACCGGGTCAAAGCGGTTGGGGGATACATTTAACACGAGGGGATATGAGACACATACACTAATACTTACAGGGAACATGGGCAATGGAGGGTTAAGTGGCTTGCCCAAGACCACAAGGAGCGCCAGTGGGACTAGAAACCCCAGTCCTTCTGGCCCAAGATTGCTGTCCTCTAGTGGGATTTGAACCACTGACCTTCCGGCCTGTGGTACCTTGCCCCAACCACTAGGCCACTCCTCCTCCTGCTCAAACCCCATGTCCGTGCTTCTGCACTGTGGTCACTGTACAGATGGTGTGTATGTTCGGACCTCACAGGCACATGCCTATAGGTGTGTTGTCACTAGTACCTGAAAATCTTGATGCATGATGGATGGGATACCCACTAAGTGCCCTGGTAGCATGCGCATGATGGGAGGGTGGAGTGCCAGTGAATTAGTACATCAACTGCCCCCCTGCCACCCACAGGGGGCATTGGGGGGACATTTGGTGGCACTCCCTGGGGCCCAGATTGACCATTGACCTGTCACATCCCCCCCACAGGTTCCAGGGGCAGCAGGCGGGTGTCTGAGGATGGCACAGGAGAGGAGCAAATCCATGATTTCCATTGTCCTTCTGGTGATTGCTGACCATGAGCGGTGGCACACTGCATGCCACCACCCATATGCCAGGGTCTCCAGGCCTCGCTCCCAGTACCTGGACATCAGTGATAAGCTGTGCCAAACCAAGTACAGATTTGACTGTGAGGTAATCCATGACCTGTGTCAGGAGTTGAGACCACAGCTTACTACACAGCACACAGACAGGACACAGTGCCTGTCCATGTGAAGCTGCTTGCAGCACTGGCCTTCCTGGGGACAGGCACACTCTAGTCTGTTATAGCAATGGCAGCTGGGCTGAGTGAGGCAGTGGTGTCATGTATCATCAGCCAGTTCCTGGATGCTTTCATGGGATGTGTTGTACAGTATATTACCTTCCCATGCACCCCACAGCAGCAGCAGCAGACCATGCTGGCATTCAATGAGATTTCAGGGTTCCCATTCGTCCTCAGGGTCATTGACTGCACACATGTGGCCCTCCACTCATCATGCCTGCACGAGGCATCATACAGAAAATGGAAGGCCTACTACTCACTGAACATGCCACCACAAAAGCCCAGATGGAGTTCCAGGATGTCATGGCATGCTTCCTTGGCTCCTGCAATTATGCCTTCATCCTGGCCCAGTCAGGGATACATGCAGACTTTGAGAACAGTACCATCACTGGTGGCTGGCTGCTTGGTGGGTGGACATAGGACGGTATCTCACGCACATGCATGCATACCCCCAGAGGCACAGGGGCATGGTCAGCCATGTGCATGCAGGCAGGCCATGCCCATAGGGGGACCACACCATGGCTGTGGGTAGCCCATATGTGGCAGGGGGACCTCTGGCACTCCTGTCACTGCATTGTTGGGAGGGGGTGGATGGCTATAATCACTGTGTTGGGGGCTGGGGCTTCACCACAGCTGGGGGTGCACAGGAGTCAGGACTGACCAGCCCCAGGCATGGGGGGGGGGTCACCACATGGCACAGTTGCAGCACACATGCATGTTGGTCCTGCTGAGGTGGCATGTGGTGCATGGGTATGCTGACACCCGCATAGCTTGCCATGGTGCAAGATGTTAACATTACTGCCACTGTTCCTCTCCACAGGTAACAGGGAAAACCCACTGAGGGACTGGCTTATGACCCCCATTATCAACCCACGCACACCTGAGAAGCACAGATACAGTCATACCAGCTGATCTGCTCCATCAACCCAAACTATGGTTACACGATGCAAGGTTCCACATTAGGAACTACCACCCAGGAAAGCGATTTAGGCGTCATTGTGGATACCATGTTAAAACCCTCGGCCCAGTGTGCAGCAGCAGCCAAGAGAGCAAATAGAATGCTAGGTATGATAAGGAAAGGAATGGAAAATAAAACAAAAGATATTATAGTGCCTCTATATCGTTCCATGGTGAGACCGCACCTTGAATACTGTGTGCAATTCTGGTCACCGTATCTTAAAAAGGATATAGCGATTTTAGAAAAGGTTCAGAGAAGAGCCACCAAAATGGTAAAGGGGATGGAAGGATACTCCTATGAAGAAAGGCTAAAAAGGTTAGGGCTTTTTAACCTGGAAAAGAGACGGCTGAGGGGAGATATAATAGAAGTCTATAAATTAATGAACGGAGTGGAATGGGTAAACGCAGATCGATTGTTTACCTTATCAGAATATAGAAAGACTAGGGGACATGCAATGAAGCTACAGGATAAACTATTTAAGACTAATAAAAGAAAATATTTTTTCACTCAACGTGTAATCAAACTCTGGAATTTGTTACCGGAGGATGTAGTAAAGGCTGTTAGTGTAGCTGGGTTTAAAAAAGGTTTGGACAAGTTCCTGGAGGAAAGGTCCATAAACCATTATTAAGAAGGGACCCAGGATATCAATGCTTGAACCAATACAAGCATTGTGGAACCTGTGTCCCTTGGGGAAACTGCTAGGTACATATGACCTAGATTGGCCACTGTTGGAAACAGAATACTGGGCTTGATGGACCTTGGTCTGACCCAGTATGGCATATCTTATGTTCTTATGTTCTTATCATTGAGCAGACATTTGGCCTGCTGAAGAGCTGCTTCTGTTGCCTTGACTAGTCTGGTGGTGAGCTGCTGTACACCCCAGCCAAGGTGTGCAGGATATTCCTGGCATTCTGCATGCTGCACAACTATGCCCTGCACTGGAGGCAGTCCACACCTGATGCCACAGTCATGGTGGCCCCCCAGCCATCACATGGTCCTACCTACTGACATGCTGTGGCAACAAAGAGGACCCTCATGGAGGTGCACTTTGTGGTAGGCTGCCTGTGCCGGTGGAACTAGGGAGAGGGTGTCAGGGTTGGGCATCATCAGGCAGGCCCATGTGTACATACCTAGGTCCACTGTGAAGTGAGCCATTCTGGCCACTGCAGACAGTCACCACCCACCCAACCCCCACCCCCATATCTGCCACTACATGCACTCCGGTCCCATGTGTACTGGCCTGACATATGTATCAGCCCTCTATGTCCAGGACCATGGACCGCCCACTGCCCACCCTATCTTTGCCACCACCCTACCTCTTTCCCACCCCTGGCTAGTCTCCCAGTATGGCCACCATGTACATACTGAGAGGTTGGTCAGAGTTGGCAGAGGGGGCCGAATGGCAGGTATGGATGTCCAAACAGGACCCCCATCCACGCTATTCAGGCTTCAGAATCATCCCCTATGTGGATATACACATAGACACAGTGTTCCATACATTTCCATATATAGCCCTGTGCTGTCCCGGTACCCCCCATTAATGAACACCTGGTTCTAGAACCCCATTCCACTAGCTCAGGTGGGGACAGGAGAGCATCTGTTAGCCACTGCAGGACCTGGGTGAGGGCCTGGAGGTTACCTTCAATGCGCTGGAGGTGCTCCACTAACTGTTCCAGGAGCCCCACTGATGCAGGGGCCTGCTCCACTGTCCCATACAACCCCATCCCCTCCCTCTGCCCCTGCCCCCTTTTGTCCCCTCCCTCTGCCCTCTGCCCCCTGCCCCCTCCCATCCCCTCCCTCTGCCCCCTGCCTGCTTCCAACACTGCCACCGTCTCCCCTCCCCCTCCATTCTCCCCTTCCTCCACCCACTGGGTGTCCCTGGGTAGTGTGTCCCTGAGTTCCCCCTCCTCCAGTGACTCCTCTTCCACCTCCCCCTGCTCGTCAGTGCCACCCCAGGGATACCCTGCCTCCCCACCCTCGGCCCCTGCTGTGCCTCCCTCTGTGGACAGGGCTTCTCCCTCAGGGGAGTGGGGCTATCCTGTCCCACTATCCTGTCCCTCCCCCTCAGGGAAGTGGGGCACCTCTATGAGGCTGAGGGTGTAGGCATCTTCCCCACTCTCCCTTGATGGGGAGGTGCTGGATAGCACTATGGGGTTGGTTGTGGATGGGCTATTGGTGTCTGCGGTGGCTAGGCTGCATGGGCTAGCTGTTGTTGGCCACTTCTCCTTCCCCTCCTCATCCTCTGCCTCTTTCTCATCATCATCATCTTCGCTGTTCTCCTCCTCCTCTCCGCAGGGGGAAGGTGAGTCCTCGACCGGGATGGCCTGTAAGGGATGCAGAGAGGTGGCTGTTAGTTTCAGTGGGTGGGGGTGTCCAGTTGCCATGTCCCCATTTTCAGATGCTTCCCCATGCTCCTTCTGCTGTAGCCCCTACAATGCCCAGACACTCCAGCCCTGTGCCATTTTGCATGTCATGGCCCCATTCCTGTGCCATCCCTCCACACTCACCTTGCCCCCACTGTAGCTGCTGCCGGAGTCTTACCAACATCAGTGGGTGTGTGCAGTGTATGGCCAAGAAACATACCCTCTGTCTCGTGCAGGATATGGAAACGCCTGTGGAGGCAGGACATTCCTCTGGGACCCTGATGCAATTGTTGCCTGCCCTGTGCTTCACATCATGGGCCTTGCATGCTGGTGTCAGACCTGGCAGCTGACATGTCCTGTTCTATGATTGTGGTGCAGTCATTTGGGCTGCCACTACCCAGGCGGGCACTAACATGTGTGAGGTGTGGTACCTCTGTACACATTTCAGGGGTGGGACCTGGCCATGATCATGTCTGCTGCACTTTCCAGGGCTGGTCAGGTGGGCCAGACAACAGTAGATGGTATTGGGGTGCCTGGGTGCATTGGGTGAGGTATGGACAATGGTGGACAGGTTTATTTATTTATTTAGACAGTTTTGTATACCACCTTATCCTTCAATCAAAGTGGTCACAACACAATTGAGGGATACATTTAACACGAAGGGATATGAGACACATATACTAATACTTACAGGGAACATGGGCAATGAAGGGTTAAGTGTCTTGCCCAAGACCACAAGGAGCAGCTGTTGGACTAGAAACCCCAGTCCACTAGCAATGTTCCCTCTAATTTTCTATAGGCTGTGTGCACATAAAATATCAGCTGTGCAACTTTTGAAGGAAGGTTACATTTTTGTGTGCCACATAACGACACTCGGAGTTATATACTTTAAAATTTGACTACATGTCAGAATACAGTATGTAAACCACATTGATTGCACTAGAAAATATTGTAGAACTTGTGAAAACCGTAAATACACAACAACTTTTAAATTTTAAGACGTCTGTGTTGTTTTCTATCAGAATCAGAACCGTAATTTTTGTGCGCTCTGTTATAAAGTATGTGCGCTCGCTCGGCGAGGTGTGTGCGCGCGCACACGCGCACAGCTTAGAGGGAACAGTGTCCACTAGGCCACTCCTCCCCCTGACAGGTGCCTCTGTCTACAGTGCATTGTGAAGGTATTCATCCCCTCTATGTTTGTTCTGTTTTGTCTCATTCCACCTTGTGTGGACAGATACTCCCATCTCCACTGTGGATCTTTGCATCTCCTTCCATGTTCTCCTTGGTGTCCTTGTGGTATCTCTGTTTTATGCCCTTCTTGCCTAGTCTGCGGGTTTCGGTGGGCGGCCTTCTCTTGTCAGGTTTGTTGTGGTGCCATGTTCTTTATATTTTGGTTCAGTGTAGTTCCTGGTGCTTCATGGCATCCTCAGTCTTTGGAATAGTGATTTGTGCTGCAGGCCTGATCTCTGCATCTCTGCACCTTTGTCTCTGACCTGTTTGGGGTGCTCCTTGGTCATCCTTTTGCTTGCTTGGTGGTGTTACAGGGTCTGGGCCTTTTGTTACAGGTATCTTTGTACAGGTGTCATGTGCCAGATCATATGCCATTGCCTGCATGCAGGTGGACCCTACTGCTCTCATTATGTGACATCTGTGGTTCTTTGGTTGGACCTGCTCTTATTTAGGGGTTTCATGAACAGAGTGTTGGAAACAAATGCACTCATACCTTTTCAGGTTTTACGTGTTTCTTTCTGTAAACAAGGTATTGTATTGTCCTTTCAAATCACTGATTTTCAATATACTATTGGGTCCCTTACCTAACGTCCACATGACACCCCCCCCCCCCATCTTCTTTCTAACTTGCACATCATGCAACAAACAGGGCTGACACAAAGAGGATGGATACTTTTGCAGGCCACTGTGGGTCTTCCATGCATCCACAATTGTGGTTTTCTATGCAATTCTGGTGCCCGCCCCTTCACACAGATGATAACAGGTTGGTTAATGGTCTGGATCTTGGCCGTCTGCAGATGGCCCTATGGATTTTTTAGGTATATGTTGGCGGGTCAGCAGTTTGGCAGTGCTGTGATTGCAACAATTGTATGCACAGGTTGGGTGCCTCCTTCGATGATGTCATTGGATGGGTGTGGTAGGGGATATACTCAGGTGTTGTATGCAGGGATGTTTCTTTGCAGACACAGTGGTGGCTGCATGGGGTACTTTACCATTGGAGGTGGTGGTGCTGTGGACAGTATCAGACTTCATTGGGCATGGGGCAGACACAGGGTTCTCTCGGGATTGTTGTGGTGGTTGGTAGTGGAGGGTGGCCTAGTTCAGCCATGTGTTCTTTTACTGCCATCATGTATTTATGTTTCTACTGTGCTGTGTTTTGGCTGACAGTATTGGGCCATGATGCTGCACTGTTACACACAGTAGTTTTTTTTTTCACTGTGTTCATGTTTTCTTTCCATATGTGCTTTCCCTTTTGTCCATTCTGCATTTCTTGCCACCATGCTTTTCTCTTAGCCATTGTGTTTGTTTGCTTGTTTCATGTGTGGGCCCAGTTTTGTGTGTTTATAGTCATTTGATGGTATGGTGGGTCTAGCTAACCCCTGCTCCTTTTGTCCTTTTACTTTGCAGCTACTTCCTGGCTCTTTGCAATGTTTTTGTCCCACCACATACATTTCCCCTGCCTCCTCCCTTTCCTACTGCTATGAGGGGACATGGGATGAGGGTGAAGGGAGATAGATTCAGGAGTGATATGCGGAAATATTTCTTTACGGAAAGAGTAGTGGATCCATGGAATAGTCTCCCAGTGGAGATGGTAGAGATGAGGACAGTAACTGAATTCAAAAAAGCATGGGACAAACACAGAGGATCTCTAAAGGTAAAAAGTGGACTGTTGTAGTTGTTGTTATGGAAGGACAGACTAGATAGGCCATGTGGTCTTTTTCTGTCATCATGTTTCTATGTTTTTGTGTTTCTACTTTGATCTACTTACTACACTAGGGTGGTCCTGATTCGCTCCCAGCCCCTGAGTGCTACAACTAGGGCTGGCCATCTGTGTGCCATAGGGAGCAGGGCACTTTCATTCTTAATCACCAGCCTGCAGAGCAAGTGAGTCTCTGCCTCTGAGAAATTGACCTGGCATATTGCCATTTTCCAAGGGTCTAGAGCCAAATAGGGGGGGGGGGGGGGGGTAGTCACTATATCCTGTTTCCTGTCACACATGGGAAACAGTGCAAGTAGGCATATTTTTGGAATTACATGGCCAGTGCCATACCTAGCTCACACAGGGCTAGGTATGGCACTGGCCAGGAGTTTGATGATAATCTGTTCAGTTTTTTCAAAAGGCAGAATGTCATCAGATAAGGAAATGCTTGGCAGAAAATCTCCTCTCTAGACATTATATTCCATACTGTATTTTATTTATTTATCAGTTTTTTATACCACTTTATCATTTCAATCAAAGTGGTTTAGGTTTACATTGTAACTTAAACTAAGCAATGTATGTTAAACAGGGACATTGACAACTTGGATTTTTCTGAGCAATGGAGGGTTAAGTGACTTGCCCAAGGCCACAAGGAGTGCTAGTGGGAATTGAACCCTGGTCTCTGGGTTCCCAAGCCAGTGCTCTAACCATTAGACTACTTCTCTGATGATTATGAGTACTGTAAGGAATATAGAGAAAGCACGTATCCACTTTGTGAGCATTACCTACTGAGTTTCCATGTCTCAGCTCACTGCAGGGACCCAGTCATCCCATGCAGGGGCATAGCAAGGAAGGTATAGAGAGGTGCTGATGTGATTACTGATTTGTTTTTATTTTGGCTATTGTATTTGATATGGAATGGAGGAGTAGTCTAGTTAGAGCAGCAGCAGCAGCCTTGGGATCAAAGAGACCAAGACTAAAATCCCAGTGGCATTCCTTGTACCTTTTGTAAGTTACTTAACCTTCAATTGTGTCAGATTTAAACTTAGACTGTAAGCCCTCCGGGAACATGGAACTACCTACTGTATCTGAATGTAACTTACCTTGAACTACTAATGGAAAGGTGCAAGCTGAATGAAGTTTTAAAAAATGGTGTTGGCGGCTCTGGGCCATTTTAGGAGAATATACATTTTGGAGTAGTTTACTAATAGGTCACCTAGGCTACTAGAACAGACAGGCACAGGGACTCCTATGCACCTTTATAAGCTACTAGAGCAAATCCTGCAGATCTTGTGCCTAGATTGAAAGCACAGGCATTACGCTTCTTTGAGAGTGAATGTAAATGTTAGCACATAATTTATGAATGCACATGCATATTTTATAAAATATGTGCATGAATTGTGACTTTACCCACACACTGCCCAGACTCCCCCTCCCCCAGGCATGCCTACTCTGCAAGTATGCGCTGGCTTGCCCTATGCAAACTATCTGGATATTGCCTAATTTTATAAGAGGCCTTTAATGCTTGTAAAACAGTGTTTACAAAATTACCTACGTGCATACCTCTGGCACGTACTTCATGACTCTATCCCCAAACATACCTACACATGGGTCACATAAAAGTATGTGCCTTCTTGTCAATGCACATACTTGTTTCCATGAGCTAATTTTATGTCTCTTTCATGAACATTAACAGGATTTATATGTAAAAAAAAATCCTTAATCAAGTTACTCTTTAAAGATATAGGGGTATGTTTACTAAACTGCGTTAGTGCAAATCGCGTTAGGAGCCGCGTTAGTGAAAGGAAAGCCAAAAAAGGACATGGGCGGGACATCGTAACGACTAACGCGCGTTCCAAAAACTAACGAGCGTTACAGGGCGCCGTGGCGCGTTAAGCATATGAAGGCGTACAGACACAAATCATTGAAACAGAGCTGTAGCACAATGGTTAGTGTACTCACCGCTGTTACAGGCAGCATGGGTTCAAGTCCCCAGTATGCCTAACGCAGAATGCTGTCCCAGGCAGCACCCTGTACATTACATAGTGAATGAGAAGGCATGTTTTTCTTTACGTTCAGTAGTTGTTAGTGAAACACACTCTCGCAGTGCGCATAGCCATGTACGTTGGTACGTGCGTGGCTGCATGCGTTGTTACGGGCGTAGCCCCGTGCGTGGGTACGTGTGTTTTTACCAGCGTGGGCACCTTATAGTACAGACACTTTAGGGTGTCTTGCACTTATGCACTATGCGAACAGATGTACGTGTGATGGCCTATGGTTTATCAGAGCCTGAGAGCAGGCGGTGGATCTTCCCAGGGTTGGATCGTGCCAGTCACACCCATGATGCACTGCACATGCAAATCAGCTGTCCACAGATACACACCATGGGGAATGCACCCCCACAGCACCTCGGCCTGGTAGGGGGAAGTGACCATGTGCACCCCTACAGCACCTCGGCCTGGTAGGGGGTACTGACCGTGTGTTGTACTGGCACAGAGTAGCTACACACCGTCACATTGTGCTGGTACTGTGCTCACCCTGAGGGTGCAGTGAGGTGCCCAGCACCAGGTCCACAGCACCATCCATGGCGCAGGTCCAAAGCAGTGTTAATGTGTGAGATAGGTAGTTTCTGCACAAACACCTTGCAGTCAGGTGTAGCCCCCATGGACCCCTAGGTGGCCCATGTTACCCCCCCCCCCCAGCACCAAGGGTGGCAAACAGGGTCTCCCAACAATAGATCCACCTTCTATCTCCCTGCAACGGTGGCAGTAGAGAGGAACATCAACCCCAGTTCTGGTGGGGAACAGACACCCCACAGGGCAGGCACCGCAGCTCTGTACACAGACAGACATCAGGCCTGGATATGGTAAGCTGCACTCCCCCACTATCTGATATACTCCTGCAGCAAACCATCAGCCACTGCACACCACTCCATCAAGATACATACCAGCTGTAAACAGTCTTCTAGTTAGTCCATAATGCATGTGCCCAGTGGATATGCATGCACCCAGAACTGGGATGTCAGCATACACAGCAAGCAGATAAATCAGTGACTGGGCCCCAAAAGGAAACCCATATCTATCACATGAGAGAAATACTACATGGCACTATGGGGGTGCCTAGCCATGCTGTGGTCACTGCATAGTCAGGGTGAGAGTGATCTCTCAGCAGGACATACTGAGGTCACCCTGTCTGTGTAGGTGGTGGCCGGGCACTAAAATGTCCCAGTCAGTGCCCTGTGCAGATGCACCCTGGCCAGGCCACCCTGTCCGGCCTATACCCATGGTACCTTGCTCCTCATTATGCACATTGGCAACTCAATACTGGCAACATTGCTGGCAGTGTGGGCTGTGGAAGGTGTTTGCAGCCACCACACACTGGATAGACAGACAGACACCCCCACACCTATGCCAGCATTGTGCAACTATAGAGGTGTTCAGCAGCCATACCCACCACACCAGTCCTGGGCACAGTTCAGGCATGGATATTGTACGTAAGACTGTTGGGGGTCACTCCCCATGGTGGTATGCACTGTCAGAGACCAGACCTGCAGCACACACCACAGACAGCAGAATGATTGTTATGGTGGAGCTCACTGAGCAAACTGTGCTTAATGTAGGAATTGATATCTGCCAGTTATCACAGGAAACGTTTGATAGCTGTGTACCATATACCCAGGTATAGGGTGGCATTGCTAAGGTATGCAACTGCTAGTATTGGGAGATACAGGCAGGGCCCAATGTCCTGCTTCTCCAGGAGGCATTGGCCAATGGGGCCTGTGGGTGTGTCTGGCCCTGTTGGCTGCTGCTTTACGGCAGGGTTCCCCAACTCCAGTCCTGGTGTTCCAAACCTGTTCGGGTTTTCATGCTGTCCCTCATAAATATGCATGAGCTACATCTGCATACCATGGGGGTGGTGCATAGATATGCAGCACAGGCATCTTTATTAGAGGCAGCATGGAACCTGAATGGTGTGGGACCCTCCAGGACTGCAATTGCGAGACTCTGCTCTGGGTAATGCGCCTGTTTCTGATGTCTGTGTTTGGTGTGGTATAATATAGGCGTATTAACCATGCGTATGTTCTCTGCAATAAAGGGGTGTCTTTATTATCACTGTTTAGTGGTGGGTAAAACTATGGGGACTGGGTTGGCAGGAGCCCCAGCTGGGATTTGAACCTGTGATCCTCTGGTCTTACAGGCACTGGCTGTGTCTGTTGCACCACACTGTGGCCACAGAGATGGTGCAGTCCCTGGAGTTAGTTAAAGCGGCCTGATGAGTCAGAAACCCTGCTCTGCACAGGTTTACTGTGGGCTCATTTACCTTGTATGGAGACAAAGGTGCACATAAACCTCAAAACAGACCTCAAAAAAAGGGGCAAACACCCATAACCAAGCTGGGCAACAATAATATCATTGTGTAACATTACACACCACTCCTAGGAAAGCTCCATCACAATGAAATGATCTTTGAAAGGGTCTAGGGAGCGTAGACCCTTCCAAACATCATTTCTTTCTTTGGTGCTTTCCAGGGAGTGTTGTTCATTGTTGCCAATTGCTATCACTGTTGCCCAGCTTGGTTATGGGTGTTTGCCCCTTTTTTTGAGGTCTGTTTTGAGGTTTATGTGCACCTGGTTAAGGTTTTATGTGAACTTTTGGTCTTTGCACATGTATCACACTGCTCACGTTTTGTAGGTTTCCCCGGTTTTGCTGTACATTGCTGACGGAAATGGTTTCTCTTCCCTTTAATATGCCTTTAACGACAGGTTTTCATTCGCGTTGGAATTGAGCTCAGAAATTCAGAGCCTCTCCCCGCCCACTCTCCGCCCATTGACCCCTTCTCTCCGCCCACTCTCCACCTTCTGCGCTGTTTTAACGCGCCGCGGAGGTTTACGATCGGTAACTGCGGTTAACGCGCGTAAAGTACGTTTAACGATCGTTAGCACGTCAGAACGCACGTTCGGATGTGCTAACGATCGTTAAACGTACTTTACGTGCATTAATCACGATTACCGCACTTTAGTAAGCATCCCCCATAATGTAATCTTAGAAATATAAAATTATATTTGAAATTAGTGGTAAGGCCTCAGAATAGAACTGTATACAATCCGCTAAATAATTCTTGAATAAATACAACCCAAAAATGTTGAAAATGAATAATTATGATGTTTCTCTGGCAAAGACAGTTCTACATAGCCTCTGTCCTTCTGGAAGTAATTAAGATGTCTTTTGCCACCGACGACTTGCACAAATCAAATTCCCCTTCTTTCTGATCCAAAGAAGTATTTGAATTAACAAGAGATTGGACAGTGCCTAAGTTGTTTCCAATTTCTCTCGTATTAATTGAACTTTACCATTTAGATTCACAATATCTCTACCGGAATCCTGCATGGCCTGTATACTGAAGCCAAAGTGACGTTCTCTGCATTCTGCTTTTCTGAGTCAGACCCAAATGCTGCTTGGCTTCCCCCATGGCATGGATGACACATTTGAAGTACTCTTATACTGCCCATTAAAACATACTTTAATTTTCAGAAAGGAGAAAGGCAAAAATGTATGCCAGAAAGAAAACAGATTTGATTAATTAAACATTAAGGAATCAAAGTAATTTGCTTAGCTAGCAGAACAGATGTAGGGCTCCTTTGGCCAAGAAATTCAAAACCAAATGCCAATTAACTCAAGGATAAAAAAATTATAAAGACTGATATTCAGCAGCAGACCAGGTATATAACTTTAAGTGGGTACGTTATTCTGTAAGAGGGTAATTTTGCTTCAGGTTGCCTAGATTTGGAGATTGAGAAGGCACCTATTTTCATCCTTTTTTATAAAGACACAAGGGTGAACCAGAAGAAATTATGGCTAGATTGAAGCTGTGCAGACAACAGGGAGCGAGGTATAGAAAGAAGTCCTTTATTAATCAAAGCACCCCAACACAGTCGTGTTTCGGCACACTGTCTTCATCAGGGGGATTCTCAAAAAATTAAAAAGATACGTACATCAATAAGACAATTAAAAACAAACTGATCGAGGTATAAATAAAAGGAACATGATGCAATAACATAAATACATTAAAAACAATAGAATAAGAGAAATAAAAGAAGAAGAAAAAGTGCTTGTTGAACCGTCACTAAAAAAACAAATATAAACTGTAAAGAAAGAAATAATTGGTAAAAACTATTGGACAAAGACATGCAAAACTGTAATATGATGTAATATCTAGTAAGAATAAAGACAAGATCCCGTATAGGAGGGTGATAACATAAAATCAAGGCTAAGTATACGCACACAGCAAATGGGCAGATCATAAAGACACACAAGACAGCAGATCTACATATCAGGAGTAGCATATACCAAAACGTACACCTGGTAGTGCAAGAGACGAAGGAAGTGTGCTGAAACATGGTCATACTGGGGTGCTTTGACTAATAAAAGATTTCTTTCTACAACTCACTCCCTGTTGTCTGTTCCGTTGTTTTTCGAACGTGTGCGCTGTCTTGTGGACTTAGATTGAAGCTGTGGACATTTATGCCTGCTCATAATTAATCAAAACCAGAAAATGCCATGCAATTTTATTACATTATATAAAACTTAGTATACACAAACAGAAACAGATCTTACATTCTTAAAACTAGCCCAACATGTTTCGGTTTGCACCAGCATCAATGGTATTATTATATACAGTAACATTCAACAAGTACAATGTGGTCAACAATTAAGAACAGTGTTGAATCAACTGATACAGCTGATGCTTAATGCAATAGTGACAAACATAGTTTGTGACAAAAATCTGAAACAATACAAATCAAAAATCACTTTAATAAGAAATTATCTAAAATAAAACATGAATAAAGAAGCTAAGAAAAAAGAGGAAGGAAGGGGGCCCTATCCTAAAATATAGGAGCCTTCCCTTACTTACAAGGAACAGAGGCCCAATGGGTAATTACCTAGTATGTAAGAAAAACAATTTTAAAAATATATAGAAAACCAATTCCAAAAAGATACAATGATGAACTTACATAACATAAAAGAAGGCTTATAACAAGGGGTATCCACATCCATGAACAGAGTATGTAGACCCTTCCAGATCAGGGTTATGCTTCATAGACCAGGGCACCACTATCCGCACATAGCACCAATAGCACTAATCTAGGAAAACACTACATATGCAAATAGGCAACTTTATAGAACTAATGAATAAGTTTAAGCCTTGCTGTAGTCAATAAAACACATATAGATATTTTTTCTTTTCAAGGATCCATTTCACATCCACGATGATGTCTCTTGTTCCTCACCCTTTCCTGAAACCTGCTTGCACTTCAGGCAGTTCTCGTTCCAGGTATGGTTGTAGTCTCTTCTGAATGATCTTGAGTAGAATCTTTCAGAGTCCGTCAGATCGCCTTTTCTTAGTATTGGTATAAACTCAGATCTTTTCCTCTCAGTTGGCCATAATGTCTTCCAAATTTCCTGGCAGAGAATTGTAAGTATGGTAACAGCTTCATCCAATTGCTGTAATACTTCATTGGGAATGCCATCAATGCCTGGTGCTTTGTTCTTTGATAATGCTTTCAATGCTGCTTCAACTTCTTCTTTCATCACCAGTGGTTCCTGATCATAAGGTACAGGTTGAATGGTTGTTGGTCCACTTGATCTTAATGGTATAATGATTCTGTGTATTCTTTCCACCTTTTCTTTATCATCTCAGTGGCATTCAGCATGGAGCCTTGAGCTTCTTGCATATTTCCCCCTTACCTGTTTAATTAATATGCAGAACATATAAATCAGAGAAAAAAGGACTGTATGAAGACATCCAAGGGGTGAAGATTGGTGGAAGATTCAATTCTAGCGCCTTAGCTGATAACACAGGTACACTACCAAAAAACTGCCTCCAGTTTTGCAACTGATTCCTATAGATTTTGGGGTGCTGAATCCAGGAAAAATAGCCAAAATGTTCCATCACGTCACGTTTTCTTGCAAAATTAGATTTCTTACCCATATAAGGAATGTTCACATAATTTCTTTTTAGCCGACTGCAGTTTATTTTCTTGGCCCAAAATAGAAGTTGTAATGGTTAACTAACTAGAAACACTCCCTCATGATATTTTAGAGTGTTTTGTATTCATTTTATACATTAACAGGACAATTGGGAGGCGGGGGGCTAAATCCAGTACTCGCGCTGGCGCATGTTCTTTCCTGTTTGCCTCGCCTCGTTCGCTCGCTCAAACACGGTGGTTGCGACATGAATGTTCCTGTCAAATTTCAGTTTCTTGCAAGTTCATTATTACCTTTTGTTTGCTCAGTCGTAATCCAGCTTTATTCCGAAGTGGTTCACTACAGTTGTAGTTTGCAGTGCTGTATTTGTGATGGCTCACAGAGCCAGAGGTTGCGTCAACTCTCCGGACAGTTTTTGTTTTATTTGTGGGGAATATACCGTGAAAAAGCGGCAGAGGAACATTTCTGCATTTATTAAAAAAGTATATTTCGCCTATTTCGGTTTGAAGTTAGGCGATCAAGACAAACCGTGGGCTCCTCACAAAGTGTGCAAGACATGTGAGGAAGATCTACGCTTATGGATGAAAGGTAAAAAACAAGCATTTCGTTTCGGAATACCTATGATGTGGCGTGAACAAAGAGACCACAGCAGTGACTGCTATTTTTGCTCTTGCATTGTGAAGGGATACAACTTAAAAAATAAGAACGTAATAAGTTACCCCAACCTTCCCTCAGCAATTAGGCCTATGCCTCATAGCAACGAAGTACCTGTGCCTGAACCACCAAAATCTTTGGATCATATTTGTGTGGACGGTTCTGATCATGATGAGACTCATCAGATGGCTTTTCCCGATGAGTCCAGTACTTCCGAGTTTGAAACTGAACCAGATCCGAAACCTGAACTTTTCTCTCAAGCTGAATTCAATGATTTAGTCCGGGATTTAGGACTCCCAAAAGATGCTGCCCAACTGCTAGGTTCTCGGCTTAAACAGAAAAATCTATTGTCACCAGGAACAACTTTTTATTGGTACCGCAACCGCGAGACACAATTTTTGAAGTATTTCAGCAAAGAGGAAGATTTGGTATTTTGCAACGATATATACGGAGTGATGGAAAAGTTTAAACTCAAGTATGATCCTGCTGAATGGCGGCTGTTCATTGATTCGTCAAAAGACAGCATAAAAGGTGTTCTTCTTCATAATTGCAACACATTCGCTTCAGTTCCTATTGCTCACTCTGTTATTCTCCAAGAAAAATACGAGAATTTGGCCCTGATTCTTCAGAAGATTCGTTATGATGAGCATAAGTGGATGATTTGTGGAGACTTTAAAATTCTATCCATGCTATTAGGGCAGCAATCCGGTTTCACCAAATATCCCTGCTTCCTTTGCTTGTGGGATAGCCGGGCCCGCGACCTACACTGGGGGAAAAAAGACTGGCCAATTCGGGAGTATTTGAGACCCGGTGAGAAAAATGTTCTTCATGAGAGCTTGGTACCTCGTGATAAAATTCTATTACCACCTCTCCACATTAAGTTGGGTCTCATTAAGCAATTCATCAAGTCCCTTCCAAAAGATGGTGAGTGCTTTCGGTACCTTTGCTCAAAGTTCCCCCGACTTTCTGAAGCAAAGCTAAAGGAAGGAGTGTTTGTTGGCCCTGATATAAGGAAACTCATTTCAGATGGAGCATTCGCTGAAACGATGTCTGAGAAGGAAAAAGAAGCCTGGGATTCCTTCAAGGATGTTGTTCTCAAATTCTTGGGGAACAGGCGGGATGAGAACTATAAGGATATTGTTGCCAGGATGCTCAATGCCTTCAAAGAACAAGGCTGTAACATGAGCCTGAAAGTCCATTTCTTGCACTCCCATGTGAACTACTTTCCCGAAAACTTAGGGGCGTACAGTGAAGAACAAGGTGAAAGGTTTCACCAGGACATCACGGACGCAGAGAGAAGGTACCAAGGAAGATGGAACACCACTATGATGGCTGATTTCTGCTGGTTGCTGCTGCGGGAAACCCCAGATGAAAAATACGCCAAGCAGCGCACCAAGAGAAGCATTCGGGGGAAGAAGAAACGGGCCCACCAGGAGATTGATTGACCCAAGAATGACTTTAAAATCTAAACTGTGTTGACAAATATCGTGTTTTTACTAAACTTTGAAATAAAAATTTGCTAGTTATTACCACAGTGTCGGATCTCATTTATTAGAATTTTATTTTCACACCATCGGGTGTTTGTCTTCATGTATTGCAATGGTGCGGTTTGCGTTTTCTATTCTTACATACATACCTGTACAACATTTTTTGCACATTTCTTTGCTTTGCTTTGTGTCTAACCTCGCTCTTATATGCTCAATGTTTGTGCACATGTATGTGGCTGTTTTAAGTGCAGACAATTTTGCTACCATCACAGTGTGTTTTGTTGACATTACTCTATTCTTATGTGCTGCCTTGTTACAATTTTCTTTATTCTTATTTGAATAACTACTAAACAATTAGTATAAAGAATTCATCCAAGAAACTTTTATCTCGATCGCACTCAATCTGAAACGTTCACCTCAAACTGCTAACCCAATGTAGCAAAAAATCTGTACGTGATGGAGCAAATTGGTTACCAGATTTGGATTCAGCGCACCAAAAAACGTAAAAATCAATCGAAACATTAGAGGCAGTTTAAAAAAAATTTTTTTTAGTGTACCTGTGTAATCAAAGAATCTTAAAAAACCGCGCTGGAATTGAACGAACCAGAGAATTCTCAGAGTTGAGCTTCTGTATACGCCAAACGAATACATATTGGATACCAGCTCGAGTGCTTAACGTGATTTAAAGTTCCCCTGAAGAAACTTCTCACCTGTGAAACGCATTGATGGTGCCGGATGGTGGCGTCGGGGAGTCTACATCTGCTCAGATAAGCACGATTAATAATATAATAATTTGTTTGAAACTTCAACACTAAACACCTTGGGGGTTGTGGTTGGAAAGGTCGTTGATGTAAATCTAGCACGAAGGCCTATGACTTTTGTCAGAGAAGCCAGTGCTATGGGAAGTCTGAGACCTCCACACCCCTTATAAATCATTACCATTTTGAGAAATTATACTTGCAATTGAAAATATCAAGTGAATATTTTTGACTTTAGTGTTAGAAATATAAGACAATTTTTTGAATCTACATTTATTTATTTATTTATTTATTTATTTATAGACTCTTATATACCGCACTATTAGGCATCAGCGCGGTTCACAAAAAACAGTGAGATACACAATTCAACAGTACTTTGTGTTTACAGAAAACAGGAGAATATAACTTGGATAACAGGGTATATAATTAATAAACATAGTCATAATATCATCATGGCTTCAGTTTTGTGTGTATGTGGTCTGTGGGGTATCTGTATTGTATGTGTATGAGTGGAAGGTCTGTGGGTTGGTTGAGATGTCTTTATTGTTTACTGGATAAGATAAAAGGAAGAGGTAGTGTTTCAAAGCTTTGCGAAACTGCAAAAGGTCTGGTATTGCTCGGATGTTTTGAGGGAGGCTATTCCAACACCTTGGTGCACAGAATAAAAAGGCCCTGTCTGAAGTAGTTTTGGTACACTGTGATATTGATTTAGGGACTAACAGAGTATTGAGTGTTACTGACCTTCTGTCTCTATTGAGGGGTGGTGTTTGGATCAAGTCTGATATTGATGAAGATGAGAGTTCTTTGAAGGCTTTGAATGTAATTAGTAAAATTTTGAAAGTGAGTCTACTTTGAATTGGGAGCCAATGAAGATGTTTTAGAATAGGTGAGATATGGTCTTTCCGGGAAGCTCCATGAAGGACTCTAGCTGCAGCATTCATAGCCATTTGAAGTGGGTGTAAGGTGGTTTGTGGAAGACCTTGTAAAATTGAGTTCGCATAATCAAAATGAGGTATGATTAGTGCCTGATAGATGGTTCTAAAATCGTCTGGCTCTAGCAAGGATCGAAGGTGTCTAAGGGAGCGTATTTTGTGATATACTGCTCTTACAATATTACTAATATGTGCTTTCATATCTAATTTCTGGTCTAAAGTGACACCGAGGTATCTGATGGTGGTCTTGGTCTGGAGGTTAGCATCATTCACTTTCAAAAAGGATGGAGCAGTGAAATTTTGGTTACGTGTAATAAATAACACCTCCGTTTTCTTGTGTTGGATCCTTAGATTTTGGGATTGTAGCCAGTTGGATACTTCATTTATGCAGTTAGTTAATGGATTGAGATCAGGGTTCTCAGTTGTAAAAGGAAAATATAAAAGTACATCATCCGCGTATATCATGCAGTTAACTCTAAAGGATCGAATCAGGTTACAGATAGGCTGCATGTATATATTAAACATAAGGGCGGAAAGGGATGAGCCTTGAGGGACCCCTTGTTTTTGATGAAACTGATCTGATGAAGTATCGTTGGATCGTACTTGTTGCCATCTGTCAGAAAGGTAGGATCTACACCACTCAAGTGCTTTATCAGTAATTCCCTTCCCTTTGAGACGCTCAAGGAGGCGTTCATGGCTAACAGAATCAAAAGCGGCTGCGATATCAAGAAAAACAAGGACGAACCCTTGGCGGATGTTATCAATTCCTGATAATAAGCTGCTGAACAGAGTAGTTAGAAGCGTTTCCACACCGTGGAATTCTCTGAAACCGTGCTGGCATGAGTCCAGTGGGGCGTTAAGATCTATATGATCCTGAATTTGTTTTTGTACTTCTTTTTCCAAAATTTTTGCTAGTAATGGAATACTTGAAATAGGTCTATATGATTCTGGTTTAAGAGGGTCAAGTTTGTTGTTTTTTAGTAATGGCCTTATGGATGTTTGCTTAAGGGTACGAGGGAAAGTTCCTGTTGTAAATGATTGAATCATGAGTCTGGATATGATGGGACTGAGATCAGCTCGTAGATCTTTGATCCAGAACGCAGGGCAAGGATCAGTATGAGCGGTGGTCATGTTTATGCAAGCAATGGTGTCTTCGATTTGTCGTTTAGATGGTATTGAGAAGATAGTGAGTAGAGTTTGATCTACTGGAACTAGGACTATGTTAGGAGCCGAGTTATTGTCAATTTGGCAGAGTTTGGATTGTAGATAGTTAGCAAATATTTGAGGGTGGATTTCATATTTAAGTTGTGAGGCAGGTTCATTTGTCAAACGCTTAACTATGGCAAACAGGTCATGAGGTTTGTTCAGAGATCTTTTTAAAGTGACTGCATGGTGACGTCTCATTGATTCAGTAACTGCCATGCGATGAGATGTGAGATGTTGGATATATACAGCTCTGTCAACTTCAGAGTGTGAGTGTCGCCATAGCCTTGGAAGAGTGGAGGGATTCATTTTTGCTTGTTTTAGTGATCCATACCCTCTGTAAATCTGATATTAATCACGAATGTCAGCATGGTGGCAGAGGGGTACTGGTGGTGGAGGGGGCAGTGGCATCTGCCCACAGCAGACCATGGCCTAGCCCTGTTTAGGTGGGTGCCGTGCACTGCAACAGACAGGGTCTCTCTGACGAATAGACATGGTATCCCCAGGAAATAAACCATTCGTGTGGTGCAGTACACACAGGCAGTGTGTTCAGGAGCAGAAGATCACAAGTTCAAGTCCCAGCTATGGCTCCTGCCAACCCATTCCCCATATTTTACCCAGTACTAAATCGTGGTAATAACGACGGAACCTTAATTGCAGATAACATCAACATGCCTGAAACACCTATATTTTACCCTACAGAGCACAGACACCATAAACATGTGCAATACCTAGAGCAGAGTTTCCCAACTCCAGTCCTAGAGGGTCAAACACCATTCAGATGTCATGCTTTCCCTAATAAATATGCCTGTGCTGCATGTGCCACCCCCATGGTATGCAAATGTATCTCATGCATATTCATTAGGTACAGCAGGAAAATCCAAAGAGTGTTTGGCCCACCAGGACCGGAGTTGGGAACCCCTGCCCTAGAGCAGAGGCCAACAGGGGTACAAACACCCACACCCACAGGCCCCACTATCCAACGCCTCATGGAGAGGCAGGCTGTTGGGCCCTGCGTGCAGCAGCTTCTCCCAATACTAGCACTTGCATACCTTAGCAATGCCGTCCTAAACCTGGGAATACGTTACACAAATATCAAAAGGTTACTATGATTAATAGCAGATAGCAATTCCTAAGTTAAGCACAATTTGCTGATTGAGCTGCATCATAGCAACCTTTCTGATATCTGTGGAGTGTATTTCATTTCTGGTTTCTGACAGTGTTTACCACCCAGGGGAGTGACCCCAACAGTATTGCGTACCATAGCCATGCCTGCACCGTGCTCAGGACTGGTGTGGTGGCCAGGGCTGCCAAAAGCCTCTATATTTGCACAATGCTGGCATAGGTGTGGGAGTGTGTGTCTGTCTATCCAGTGTGTGATGGCTGCCAACACCTTACTCAGCCCACACTGCTTGCACTGTCTCCAGTGTAAGGCTGCCAATGTGCATAATGAGGAGCAAGGTACTGTGGGTATAGCCCAGACAGGGCGGCCTGGGCAGGATGCATCTGCACAGGGCATAGGGCAATGGCTGGGACATTGTAGTGCCCTGCCACCACTTGCACGGATAGGGTGGCCACAGCATGTCCTGCTGGGAGGTCACTCTCACCCTGACTGAGCAGTGACCACGGCATGGCTAGGTATCCCCATAGTGTTATATAGTATTTCTTTCAAGTGATATTTATGGGTTCTTTGTTCTGGGGCCCAATCACTGACTTATCTGCTTGCTTGGTGGGGGTGCACACATCTCCTCCAGGAACATGCACTATGGACTAGCTAGCAGACTGTCTGCAGTTAGTATGTGTATGGCTGGAATGCCTTGCAGGGTGCAGTGACTGGTAACTCACTGTGTTTGCTGCTGGAGAATGTCAGATAGTGGTGGGGGGCAGCTGAGCATTTCCAGGCCTACTGTCTGTCTGCTGTTGCCTTATGGATGTGTACAGATCTGGATGGATTGCCCTGTAGGGTGTCTGTTTCTCAGCAGGATTGGGGTTGATGGTCCCCTCTACTGCCACCATTGCAGGGATGTAGAATGTGGATCTGTTGGTGGGAGATCCTGTTCCCCACCCTGACAAACAGAGGGCAGGTTGGGTGGTGGTAAATAATCTGCCTATGGGTCCAAACACCCCTCCCTTCACTTAAATCATGTGACCATGGCAACCACACAGGATATGCACTATTCTGGGTGCATCATTGTCCATAAGGGCTAGACATGCCTGAAAAATACAGATGGACACAGGTGTATCCTAGATGTGTCTGCAGGAACTACTTATCACACACTGCCACTGATGGGAACCTGCAGTATGGCCTGTCTCAGCCATGCCAGGTGCTGCGGACCTGGTGCTGGGCACCCCACCTCACCCTCAGGGTGAGTACAGTACCCCCACAATGTGACGTTCTGTAGTTACTCTGTGCCAGTGACACACGCGGTCAGTTCCCTCTACCTGGCCGAGGTGCTGTGGGGGTGCATATCCCATCTTGTGATCATCTGTAGACTGCTGATTTGCATGTGCAGTGCATCATGGGTATGGGTGGGTTAACCCTATCCTGGTAACCACAGCAGACAGTTTGTGTGGTGACTTGCAGTTCTTCTGTAGCCAGCCAGGGGCTTGTTAGCAGCTATAGAGATGTAGCCCACTGGTTACTTCATTGCTTGTGGAGCCAAAGGTCTTGGGTTTAATCCCACAGTGGTGTTATTTGCTAGGGCTGTCTGAGGAATTTCCTTTTTTAATTTAAATTAGTGCTGCCAGCAAAAACACCCTCACAGTGCTGTAACCTTAAGGTGCCTCATAAGGCGCCCTATAAAGCATCCTATAAGGCGCCTTATAAGGCGCCCTATAGGGAACATTATAAGGTGCCTTGGCGGACAGTGTACTTTATAATGTGCCCTCTGGAGTGCCTTATAGGGCGCCTTGGGCAAAACCTTAGGTTACGGCACTGTGAGGGTGTGTTTGCTGGCAGCACTAATTAAAATTAAAAATGAACATGCCTCAGACAGCACTGATTTAAAGTAAAGGGTAATGCCTCAGACAGCCTTACCTCATTAAGCCCACTGGGGGATCAAACTCATGAGCCCTGTACCATCAGTCAATGTATTAACCATTGTGCTACAGCTCTGTTGCTGTGTTTGCAGGTCAGCGCGCCTAATTAAGGCTAACGCACATTAACATGCACAGCTCCCTCTATCGCCTGATAATGAGTGCAGTGCACGTTATCGCGCAATAACCCGCGCTTGCTATCTTAAGACCAGAACGTCCACTCCTTTTATGGCATCCTGCATATTATCGCTGGGCGCACGTTAAGACGATTTAGTAAACATACACCACAGTTCTCCCAAAGTCTCCCCCAAAGTTCCTTCACTCTGGGCTCCTCAACAGTAGTAGAGAAACAGTTCTCCCCTCCCCCAAAGTTCCTTCACTCTAGGCTTCACAGCAGTAGCAGAGAAACAGTTCTCCCCTCCCCCAAAGTTCCTTTACTCTGAGCTTCACAGCAGTAGTACCATAAGCCTGCTGACCAATGTGGAAACACCCCAGCTCCTACCTTCCCATAGGATCTCCTTAGAGGTAGGTGGTCACTCCCTTCTCTGGAACACCTCAGGCTCTCCTCTCTCCTCCTTTGTCTCTTCCCTCCTGGTTAAAAGGGTCATCCACGACCACACCCTTCCCAGATATATTCAAGCCAGGTTCCTTAATGGGGGGCCCAGCTTCTGGTGCTTAAAGGGGCATGTCCTTAGTCTGGCTGGAGGTATTTCAGTACAACCGATGGGGAGCTTCTCATACACCCCATCACATGGGGATATTGGAGATTAGATAGTCAGAAGGAGTAAGATATAAGGGAACTGAGAGATAAAAAGCTGAAAAGAAAAGATCAATGGCAGAGATAAATGTAGGAAAAATTGGAGAATACAGGAGGAGAGAGAAGTGTGCAGATGATCTGGAGATCCTAGAGAGAGAGTTAGAAGAAGATAGAGGAAAGCAGAAACCAAAGAATGGGACCAATATAGTTAGAAATATGAAATGGCCAGAAGCAAAGGTAGAAAAACAAATTTTATTTTTTCCTTTAGTGACTGGAACATATCAGTGTTTGGAATCTATATCTGCTTTCTTAATATTTGTCACAGTACATGGGAAAATGAATCACTGTTTCTATTTCTCTGATGTTGCACTGCATGTACAGTCTGGCTTTTGGGGGTTTCAGTTCAATTTTTGTCTGGTGAGGGTTTATCAGTGTTTAGCACATGTGACTGAGGCTAAGCATTCTGTTAGCTCTGGGTGTCCATTTAGGAATCTGTAGTAATCTAGCTTGTTTAATTTTTCCAGCAGATGGTTTTTATGTTCTAGGGCTCACTGCAATACTTAAGAGTGCTGCCTTTAATTAGGTATGTTCTCCCTGGTGCTGTTATGGCATAGTAGAATTGTTCTATCCTTAGCGACTTTTGCAGGGGTTTGTATTGCTTCACTATGGGTTCGATTCTTTGAGGTGAATAGTGGGGCTGTAGGTCCTGGTAGGATATGCAGCTCCGTTATCCATCCAAACCATATTCTGCCACATACTCTCCCCACACGCTCAGAGCCGCAGTGCGGGGAGAGCCGGATGGGGGCAGGAGGGGGCAGAGCAGGGGCAGGCCGAGGTGCCAGGATGTACAGGGCCGATTCAGGTCACATCCCTGTACATCCTGTGGATAGGGGAAAGATGTACTGCTTACTCCACCACAGAGGTGGACTAAGCAGCGGTGAAGGTGGTGATCAGATCCAGAAACCCCACTAAGGCAGGGATCAGCTGCACGTAGGTCCCCGTGCTGCTCTTGCCAAGAGCCAAACGGTGGGGAAACAGGGGTCAGCACTGCGGCAGGCTGGCTGTGAAGCTGGGAGGACGTCTACCGCAGGGTTGCAGGGGCATGCCGGGCCATCTCAGTGCCCAAACCTGCACCAACGGGAACATTTAGCTCCCGTGGTGCAGAATTGGGTACTAATGAGGCCGTCCTGTTCATGAGTGTCCAGGCAGCCCGGATATGCCCCTTATAGAATCGGGCTCCACATGTCTAGTACTGAATCAGACTTTTATTTGGCATGTTGAGTTCACAGGGAAATGTCCTAGTTCTGTTCTGGAGGGAGGGAGTGAAAAATGACGAAATAAAACCAAAGAAAACAAAATATCATTTTGTGTTGCTCCTTTCATTTTCAGAACCACCGTGTGAAGATTAGACCCACAGAAAGAGCAGATATACAAAATATTAATTTTTTTAAAATGTTTAAATGCTGCACCGTTTGTTAAGAGAGAAACCAACTCTCAAGAGACAAACTTTCTTTTTTAATCTTTTTTGTAAAATGCAAGTTGAAATCAATTTACTTAACTTCAGTCGAGGTGATCAACCTTAAAAGCAGATGTAGTCAACAAAGAAGTGGACAGCCAAAGCTTTTTTTTGCAAATGCCAACAAAGTTGTGAGCCGCCAGAAGCTTTTCTTTTTTTGTGTGACCCAGCACTGTGTTTCGAGCTTCAATCCTTTCAAAGAGATCTGCTTCAGACGTATTGAGAAGCCTTCTCGCTCACCCAGCATTCAAAAAGAACTTTCAAACTAACCAAAGCGTTGCTCTTATTTATAACCACAGTAACGTATGACTTCATTGTCAGCTGATAATAAAGAAACACCCATTTCTTAAAAGCACAGCGACACCACAATAAATGTGTGGACGCTGATCTGTCAATCAAACCGGGCCCACCAATCATTTATCACAAAACTTATAAAGGTGTTGCCATTCATAATTTGATCAAAAACTAGGTGATGTTGCCATTCTTATTTTTTATAAGAAACTAAAATAGTCACAGAAGGCTCCACCTGCCAAGCTCTAATTAAAGACCAGAAGGAGTTACCATCTTTAGTTTGAAAATCCAAGATTGTTCCAGATTTTGTATATGATCCTCAAGATTGCCCCTCCAGGGATCCAGTGGAATATAATCAATGGCATGTCAGTGGAAATCCTGAAAACAGTAACCTTTTTGTACAGAATGGGAAACTATAGGAGTTGTCATAGTCTTTGTGGTCAGGGCCGGATTTACCTTGAGTGAGGCCCTACGCCAACAAAAATTGTGGGCCCCCAGCAGGGGCGGCCCAAGGGGGGTGCGGACCTCATTTGCATAAGGGGCCTCATTTGCATAAATATTTGCATAATGTTACCATATACTAACTTTTAGTAAACGTGCCTCTTAATGAGTGTATGGATAAAGAAAGACTAAAAGATTTCTACATTACTATAATCCAGTGCCAACTGCCAGACACATTAGGAACTACTACAAACACTGCCCATAGTAAACCCGCCGTATCCTAACAGCACTACCAGGACTCACAAAGCACCATACTCTACCAATCAAAAGGCAACACTGCAAATATTAAACCAATACATTTCAGAGAACAACAATACATGACCTACTGGGGAAAGAGAACAAGTGGCAATGTCAAATAGGAATTATATAAACAGAACACCTCAGCTCAGTTACACATGCAGAACATAGACCATCACCAAACAAGTAATCACAATTTAGAAACAGGAAGACAATAATTAAACTGGGAATCCCAAAAGCCAAACTTGGAATGTACAACACTGTAGAAATAAAACTATACATTAATTTGCTCTTGTACTAAACAAAGCGCAGATGTTAATGATGCACATTTACCAGAGCTGACATATTCCAATTAATAAATTCAAAATAAAGAGATATTTTTCTACCTTTTGTGCATTTGTTTCAGCTGCAATTGCTCCAGCCACTTTCTTCTGGTTTCTTCGTGTCTTCTGCTAACTCTCCATCGTCTGCTGTCCATTTGTCCTTTCTTCTCTCTTCTAGATTTTTTTCCATTCTCTCTCTACATCTGCTTTAACATACTAATCTTTCTCCTTTTGCTCTTTCCTCATTCCTATTTCATCCACTCAAATTTTACCCCTCCATCCTCAATCCCCACTTACTCTCCCAATACCCGGCCAATTGTAGATTTTTTATCCCTCCCACACAAAATATTTTTCCCTTCTCCATTTTACTCTTCCAGCCCCATCCCATTCTAATCCTCCCCCAACATCAGCTCCCTTCTAGTTCCAGCCTCACCCAGCATCCATTCCCTTCTAGTCCCTGCATCAGCCCATTTCCAGTCCTAGCCATCCATCAGCCCATTTCCAGTCCTAGCAACCCCCCAACCCAATACCAGTCCTAGCCCCCCCATCACCCCACTTACAGTCCTTAACCCCCCATCACCCCATTTTCAGTCCTTAACCCTCCATCACCCCATTTTCAGTTTAAGCCCCCCCTATAACCCATTACCAGTCCTAACCCCCCATCAGCCCACTTCCAGTCCTAACCCCATCAACCCATTTCCAGTCAGCCCCCCATAGCCCATTGCCAGTCCTACCCCCCCCCCATCAGCCCACAGCCCATTACCAGTCCTAACCCCATCATCCCACCTCCAGTTTTAACCCCCCAGCCCATTTCCAGTCCTAGCCCCCCATAGCCCATTACCAGACAACCCCCATCAGCCCACAGCCCATTACCAGTCTTAACCCCCCCAAAGCCCATTACCAGTTCTAACCCCCCCAACAGCCCATTACCCGTCCCAACCCCATCCTCCCACCTCCCGTTTGACCCCCCCAGCCCACATCCAGTCCTAGCCCCCCCCATAGCCCATGCCCAGCCAGCCCCCACCAGCCCACAGCCCCTTACCAGTCTTAACACCCCCCCAACTGCCATTGCCAGTTCTTAGCCCCCCCAACAGCCCACAGTCCATTACCAGTCCTAACCCCATCAGCCCACCTCTAGCCTTCACCCCCCCCTGCCCAGCCCATTTCCAGCCCCAGCCCCCCAATAGCCCATTACCAGCCCTACCCCCCCCATTCCATTTCCAGCCCCAGCTCCCCCAATAGCCCATTACCAGTCCTACCCCCCCCCCCCATAGCCCATTACCAGTCCTACCCCCCCCCAGCCTAAAGTAAAATTTAATTAAAAAAAAAACCCTGGTGGCTGCCGCTGCGGGGCCCCCTCTGCTGCCGCGGGGGCCCCGTCTACAAGCTGAAGCGGTCCGGTCGGGTTGGGTCGGGTCTCTCTCTCTCCCTCCCTCCCTCGCTGCAGGCTGCGAGAGACGCGTAGGGAGAGCGTCTCCTCGCGTCTGTGTTAAGCCCGCAGGGGCTGATGGGAAATCCCATCAGCCCCTGCGGGCTTAACACAGACGCGAGGAGACGCTCTATCTTCGCGTCTCTCGCAGCCTGCAGCGAGGGAGGGAGGGAGAGACCCGACCCGACCGCTTCAGCTTGTAGACGGGGCCCCGCGGCAGCAGAGGGGGCCCCGCGGCGGCAGCCACCAGGTTTTTTTTTTAAATTGTGTTTAAAAAAAATTAACTGGTTCTTTTTTTGTGGGCCCCTGCCGGCTGTGGGCCCTACGCCATGGCGTACATGGCGTATAGGTAAATCCGGCCCTGTTTGTGGTGATTCAAGATGAATATTCCCCCCAGACGAATCCTTAAAATTGCTCATATACTTCAATTACCACCCAGTATAGTAATATACCAACCATTCATAACCGTGCTCAACATAGCAATATTTCACTTCCTTATAAGACAATAAATGGCAATAAACAACATCCACAGCGACTGATCTATATTACTCCACACAGACCTCAGCTGTAACGCAAGTGTTCAAACAACTCTAAGACAATTAAATGCCAATTAAATGCTACCTATCCAATTCAAGATTCGCTTGGAATAAAATCCCAATTATAATAGACCTTATCAAGAATAATAGCCCCAATATCATCTGCATTACTGAAACTTGGTTAACAGATACTGATACGGCATTAATCAAGCAACTACATGCCCCGGGACATGACCTTTTTCAGTGTCCCAGGAGCACAAAGAGAGGAGGGGGTGTCCACATAATAATAAAAATAAGACTCAATACATCCCTCCTCCTAAATAAAGATGTAGATGGGATGGACATCCTTACTATAGAAAATAAAAATCTATCGGTCTACTCTACAGGCCACCAAATCCTAACCCTGATGGCCTCTCCACAATAATTTTTAACTGTCTGTTCTTCCTCATTAAAAAAAGCCCTTTATATTACTGGGTGATTTTAACCTCCCATCACTTCACAATGCTCACTCAATGACATTCCTCAATTCCATGTCTGATACGGACTTTCAGCAGGTTGTAAAATTTTTTTAAAAATGTATATTTTGTAACAACATGCAGAGCTTTCCAAATTTATACTATGAATGCACCAAGGTTTTAGCCTTCATTCTCATTCATTGGGATGGACCACCCTTGACATCTCTGCAAACATCTATATCATAACTCCCCTCTTCCAAAGTTTACATATTGAGATCTTTAAATCTGTCCCTTGTCCTCCCTTTTACCCTTGATCATCTAATGACTCCTTCCCTGGCTTCTTGCTTCATATCTAACTGAAAGGTTTTTATTGTGATTTTTTTAATCTATTACACGTTTATTTTCAGTGCCTTGCATTTAACTTGCCAGCATTTATACTGTTTCCAATTTTCTTTGTTTACTTCCATTTCCCATTTTTTGAAAGATTTTTTTTTTTTACTCCAATAATCTTTCATCCCAATTTTTAATAATGCTGCCTTTCTTAATGTTTGGAATACATATGGTCTGGACTTCTAAGATTATATTTTTAAGCAACATCCATGCCTGATGTAAACTCTTGACCTTTGCAGTTGTTCCTTTTAGTTTCCTCTAACCATTTTCCTCATTTTATCATAGTCTCCCAATTGAAGATTAAATGCTGACACTAGATTTCCTTTGCATATATGTAATCATATTATAATTATTAGTGCCAAGTGGTCCCAATACAACTAGCTCTTGTACCAAATCCTGTGTTCCACAAAGGACTAAGGGGTATGTTTACTAAACAGCAGTAAAGGAGCAGTCTTTTCTATGTGTTAATGGCAGAGATAAGGGGTTCAAAATACAAATCAAACCCTGTACTATGCTTTACTCAAATAGTAACAACCAATATTAAAGACATTAGAGATAAGGGGTTACCATGTGGTAAGTGTCCTGGGCGTATCAGAGGCATTAGTGGACACTTACCGTGTGGTAATAGAATATTCTGCATTAAGGGGTGGTAGTGGACACTTACCATGTGGTAATAGCACCTGCTGTGGGAAGGTGTCTAGCATGCACCTTAATGCAGAAAAGTCACTGAAATGCTGAAAGGGGGGCAAGGAAGCCATTGGAGAAGGTATGGATGCAAGCACAATTGGTAGCTGATGGAGTTGACTCACCTGATGCCTGGCAATGCGGCAGTATGTGTGATGAGCATGTCTGACTGTACAGCAGGCCTATGCTGTTGACTAGTTGAGATAGGCAGCTGCCTAGTGATGGTGGTCAGTGTGGGTGTTGGCTGTGTCATGGATGGGTGGTAACGGCAGCGGAGTCAGTAGAGGGGATGCAGCAGCAAGGGGAGCTGTGACAGGCATAAGTCCAAGATGCACCTGAAAGCATACACTGTACCATAAACTACATTATAGTGTCTGTGAGGTGTGGACATGTATCCAGATGTACTGTCAGTGTGTGGCATGCCATAGGCCAGGACAGTGTCTGGATGGAGGCAGCATGTGCCTGATGTGGGCAACGAAGGGAGTATTGTCCATAAGTGCACATGTGGCGCAGTCACAAGAGAGGTGTGCATGATATGGCTAACTGCTACAAATGACCCCTAAGGGCCATGATAGGGCAGCTTACTGCCAATAAGCTGCCCCACCATGAATCTCACTGATGATCAAATGGTAACTGCAGGGCTGTGCCATGGATCATCCAAGCAGAGAATTTTTATTGTGTGTGATGGGTGGATGTATGGGATCATACAGAACAAAACATTTGGTGTATGTGAACCAAAGGTAGCAGTGCCATGGGCTACATGAAACACCATTTGTGCTGGTGGGACTGGTGCCTCAGCCTGTGCAACTGCAAGACAATACACCCAATAGAGTGTCATGATAGAAAGGGACAAGTTGAGTCCATTTGCTCCATGTGGGGCAAGTAATGATGGCAGAACAGTGCAGAGGGTAGCTATGCAATGAGTGTTAGGTACCTGAATGTACGAGATATATCCTCTTTACATAAAGCTGGAAGGTCACAATGATGGCATCCATACCAGTTGACCCAGATAACTGCTGCATAAACATCACTGACCCGTGGCAATGCAGTGTGGCAGAGCCACTAAAGCCATGCTCACAGATGTCCATTATGGGGAATGCCATGTTGGGCTATCCAACATGTAACCATAATGCATGGAAATGTAGAAGAATGATTGTCTGCAGGTCACAGCAGAGCCAGGACTGTGCATGCACACCCAGGCACAAAATGTGAATCAAACCCTGGACCATTGATCATAGAAACATTGCACCAACCAGCATGCTACACCTCCACACAGCTCTACATAGATGGATAGAGCCTGCAGATCTCTGATCAAGCTCTTTGTTGTCTGTGCCAACATAGGTTGGGCTCTCCACTACCCATGAGGCACTGCACATGCAAAAAAGAGGTCAGCAGCTGAAGAACCAATGGAGAATGCACTGATACAGCATACCAGCTCAGTAAGATGCATTGGCTGTGTGTGTTACATGTACATAACAAGAGTAAGCTGTGCTGCAGAGCGGTTTCAGATGTCACCCCAAGGACGAGGAGGGGTGTCCTGCATCTGGTCCACTGAAACTGCACTATTAGAGATGGTCTCTGCATCACTGTTAGTGTGTTATGCTCTTCTCCTTGTTTTTTTTTTTTTTTTTGCATGATGTAGGCAGCAGTGATAGCCACAGCTCAGCCCTCTGTTTTTCCCATATTTGACACTAAACCTGTGATAGCAGTGCAGGTTAGTGGCCAGTGTCAATATTTTTTTGCCATGAATAGCCACTACAGACTGGTGTGGGGCTATACTCCTTTCAGGAATCCTGCTGGTGTAGGGCATGAACCGCTACTGCCCCAAATATTACAGACTAACAGCTAACTACAGCAACTGCATTAAGATTACCCCTGCTGCCCTTCACTGGGCTGTGTCAGACAAGCATTAACCAATTGCAGTTGGTCTGCTGGTCAGCATGCGACCACAAGCACTCAGTCTTGGGATACTCAACATTAACACCAAGCCATTAACTCAGCAATTAGCATCCCCAGACAAAGAAAGCATCCATATAACTTGAGTCAGATATCATAATAGATCTATGTCGATACATAGCTATGCCATGGTCACTTTTTGGTCATAGTGAGAGTGCCATCTCAGCATGACATACAGTAGTGCAGAAGAATTGAAGGAAATATCGATACATCGGGAAGATGTATTACAACTATTAGATAAACTGAAGAGTAGCAAATCACCTGGGCCAGATGATATACATCCAAGGGTGGTGAAAGAACTGAAATATGAGATTGCAGACCTGCTATTAGTAATCTTTGAACTATCATTAAAATCATCTGTAATACCTGAAGATTGGAGGATGCCGAATGTAACACCAATTTTTATAAAGGGTTCCAGGGGTGATCCAGGAAACTACAGACCGGTGAGCCTGACGTCAGTACAGGGAAAAATGGTAGAAAACATCATAAAGAACAAAATTGCTGAACATTTAGATAGTCATGGCTTAATGGGAGACAGCCAACATGGCTTTAGACAAGGAAGATCTTGTCTTACTAATCTGTTATGTTTTTTTGAAGGTGTGAATAAACAGGTAGGCAAAGGTGAGTCGGTTGATAAAGTGTATTTGGACTTTCAGAAAGCCTTAGACAAGGTCCCTCATCAGAGACTTTTGGCAAACCTAAAGAGTCATGGGATAGGAGGCAGTGTATTACTGTGGATCAGGAACTGGTTAAAAGATAGAAAGCAGAGGGTAGGGCTAAATGGCCAATTTTCCCAATGGAGAAAGGAGAATAGTGGTATACCCCAGGGATCTGTGCTGGGTCTGCTGCTTTTTGACATATTCATAAATGACCTAGAAAAGGGAATAATGAGTGAGGTTATCAAATTTGCAGATGACACAAAACTATTTAAAGTTGCTAAAACCCAAGAGGATTATGGAAAATTGCAAGAGGATCTTGATAAACTGCAAGAATGGGCATCAAAATGGCAGATGAAATTTAATGTGGACAAGTGCAAAGTTATGCACTAGGGAAGAACAACCAAAACTATGGTTATACGATGCAAGGTTCCACATTTGGAACCACCACCCAGGAAAAAGATTTAGACGTCATTGTGGATAACATGTTAAAACCCTTGGCCCAGTGTGCAACGGCGGCCAAGAGATCAAATAGAATGCTAGGTATCATAAGGAAAGGAATGGAATATAAAACAAAGGATATTATTATGCCTCTATATCGTTCCATGGTGAGACTGCACCTTGAATATTGTGTGCAATTCTAGTCACCACATCTTAAAAAGGATATACAGTCAAACCTCGGTTTTCATGATTAATCCGTTCAAAAAAGTCTGACTAAAACCGAAACGGACTAAAACCGAAGCAAGATTTCCCATAAGAAATAATGTAAATTCAATTAATCCGTTCCAGACACCCAAAAATATTGACAAAAAATACATTTTATAGAGAATAACTCAGCCAGCAGTAGAACAGCTCCTGTCACTTCTCTCAGCTGCCCGATCGTCCACAGCACAGCAAACACACAGATACTGTAGGACACTAATCTTATCGCTGACTCCGTCTCAACAGCGTACCCCGCAAGAGAAAGAACTGCCTGCCACATTCATTTAACATCTCCTGCTTACCCATTCAACATCTCCTGCTACCCTGCTACCTCCGAGCCTGAGGGGGCGCTCCAGAGAACAGGCAGGCGGTGGAGAGATCGGGGCCTTCCTCTCTGCAATCCTTGCATCTCTGACTCTGGCTCGAGGATGTTGCTCACCTGACTTTCGCATCTCAACACGCGATCGGTGAGTCCGGGGGGGGTAGTGCTGCCGGGACTGGGCAGGCAGTGTATGCAGACCAGCGGAAGGTATATGTACACTATTGCAGTACTGTTGCTTTTCAGATCTGGCACACGCGATCGGTGAGTCCGGGGGGGGGGGGGGGGGTTGTGCTGCAGGCAGTGTACGAAAACCGAGGCGATAGACGAAAACCGAGACAAGATCTCAGTCTGAAAAGACGTCGAAAACCGAAACCGACGAAAACCGGGGCAACCGAAAACCGAGGTTTGACTGTAGCATTATTAGAAAAGGTTCAGAGAAGAGCCACCAAAATGGTAAATGGGATAGAAGGATACCCCTATGAATAAAGGCTAAAAAGGTTAGGGCTCTTTAACCTGGAAAAGAGACGGCTGAGGGGAGATATGATAGAAGTCTATAAATTAATGAACGGAATGGAAAGGGTAAACCTAGATCATTTGTTTACATTATCAGAATATAGAAAGACTAGGGGACATGCAATGAAGCTACAGGGTAAACTATTTAAGACTAATAAAAGAAAATATTTTTTTCAGTCAACGTGTAATCAAACTCTGAAATTTGTTACCGTAGGATGTAGTAAAGGCTGTTAGTGTAGCTGGGTTATAAAATGGTTTGGACAAGTTCCTGGAGGAAAGATCCATAAACCATTATTAAGAAGGGACCCAGGATATCAATGTTTGACCCAATACAAGCATTGTGGAACCTGTGTCTTTTGGGGAAACTGCTAGGTATGTATGACATAGATTGGCCACTGTTGGAAACAGGATACTGGGCTTGATGGACCTTGGTCTGACCCAGTATGGCATTTCTTATGTTCTTATGTTATGTTCTTATGGCCACCCAGGCAATGCATTTGGCCTATTGGGAACAATGGCTTCTCAACCAGTGACCCATATCATTGTGGAAGACACATCCAGGCCAATCTGTGCTGTTTCAGGAGATATCCACAATGTTCTGCATAGCCTTATTCGCATTTTCCAAACAGGCTAGGAAAAACTCAGACAACGTGAGCCAAAGTGCAGTGCAAAAAGCCACAGGACAAACACTCATTGGTGCCCTGTGCAAAAGTGGAGATGGTTGGCATTCCCGTTTACACTCTTGTCTCATTGTCAACTCAAGGACTGATAATGTGTGCTCTGTTTGCAGACACTATTACAGTTCCTTGGCCTTACCACACATTGTTACCGTGTGCTATTAGCCTCCAACCAGCTGTGGATAGTGGAGCCTGTTAGTGCTGCTGGTGAGTGTTTCCACCCTTGCTGGCCATCTCCTTGGAGGTTGCACATGCTGGAGTTGTACTTACACTGTCAGCTAAACCTTGTCCAAAGGAAGATGCAATACAAATACTGCAGCAGGGACCTGAACCTGTCACCCTCCACATACATACACACCAGCTGTGTGTGTTACACCAAGTGCTGCCTTATAGGGATAACAGCTCCTGTTGCTGGCATGCTTCCCTTTGGCTGACATTTGGCACTTGCTGCAATGCACATGATGCACACAACTAGGACAACTGTCTGTTACAGGCTGGTACCACTTCCCATGCCACCACCAACATGCCACCATGCAGACATGCCCATGCATTGTCAGTGGTTATGGTCGCAGCCCCAGCATGTTGAATATACGGGTTTGGTAGGTGCCTTTGGCACAATGGCTTGATGGGGGGGGGGCAGGGACACACATGGATGGCCCCGCAGACCCCCACCAGTTGCCCTTGCAGGGGCCCCATCACCACCTGTCACTGATACATCTCAGGAGGAGGATAGCAGCCACTGCTGTGGGATTTCCCCTGGCACCTGCATTTTTCAGCTACCTGGAGGGCTACAGCATCTGGCACTATCGGCCTCTTCCCCCACAGCTGGGTTCTGGATCTCTGCCTGGGGTGCCAGGACCCTTGGACAGCCCCATGTGGCACATTGCTTTCTGCAGCAGTAGCAGGACTGTTTGCTGCCACTGTCACTGTGGGATCATGACAAACATCACAGATGGTTCTGCAGATGGCAGAATACCCCTTTGTGGAGAGGCTAAAAAGATTGGGACTCATCAACCTGGGGAAGAGACAGCTGAGGGGGGATATGATGGACGTCTATAGATTATTGACTGGAGTGGAACAAGTAAACAAACGTAGGTTGCTTTTGTATGCCATCAGACTGTGGACAGACTAGGGGACTTGCACCAATGTAACTCATTTGGGTCTTCTAGGTGAAAATATTTTTTTCAGTCAATGCGTAATCAGACCCTGCAATCAATTACCAGAGGATGTGGTAAAAGCTGTCACTGTAGCTGGGTTTGAAAATGTTTGGACAGGTTCCTGGGTAACGGTCCATAAACCATTGCTACAGAGGACCCAAGCTATGCACTGCTTGCCACACTACAGTTATTGGGGATTCTGTGTGTCTTTTGGGGAAACTGACAATGATAATACAAGATTTCAATTACTCCAGTATTGAATGGATAAACATCTCAGGACATGCAGGGAGGTAACATTCCTAGATGAAATAAATAATTGCTTCATGGAACAATTGGTTCAGGAACTGACTAGAAAAGGAAATATGGTAAACTTATGTTTACTAAACAGCAGTAAAGGAGCAAGTGTGCCATTAGCGCATGCTAACTATGCACATACACACTTAGCGTGTGCAAAAAGTCACTTTAGCACACGCTAACAGTACCAACCACTTTAGCATGCACTAACGGTACCTGTGGGTGGAGAGAAGGTGTGCACGGGGCACAGAGTGTGGGTCAATGATCGAGGAGTGGGCAGGAACAAGGCTTGCTCCCTTAACGCAGGCACCTTAATGGCAGGAACCCTAACGCAATTCACAACCTGGCGGAAAGGATGTTTTCTGAGGAGAGAGAGCCTATTTTCCATCTGCAATGTGATGCACAGACAGGGGAGCCCAAGTGAATGATACAGTTGGCATATTTTGTAGTCTTATGTTCCTATGCTATGTGCCATCTAGGTAGCCACCTGATTCCCCCTGTGCATCAATGGTCCCCACTGCATGACCCATGTGCCACCTCCTTTGCCCCCATTTGCACCATCAACATAGTGCTCTTTCATACTTGGGCACTATGCTGTTGCTGCTAATGGAGCACTACTATCATTCACTTGGGCTCCCCTGTCCATGCATCACATTGCAAACGTACAGCACCAGCATGTACAACCTCTGATGTATCGGCCAGTAAGGGTCCAAATAACCATTAGCCACACAGACAGGCTCCATTATCCACAGCTGGATGAAAAGGCAGACTGATAGCACCGGAACACTGAGAGAACATTAACGAGCATGAATATCAGATTGTGCTACTAGCACCTGCATAATGAGCACACATTAAGAATGCCTGATCTGATATGGAGACCAAAGTGGCAGGCAGGAATGCCAATAATCCCCACTTTTGCACAGTGCGGTGATGTGAGTGTGTGTATGTGTTTATGTCTCTCCATTGTTCTGTGGCCTTTTGCACTGCACTGTGCCCAACATTGCCTAGGCTGTTGTGGAAATTGTGTCTCTTGGGGAAACTGCTAGGTACATATGACCTAGATTGGCCACTGTTGGAAACAGAATACTGGGCTTGATGGACCGTGGTCTGACCCAGTATGGCATATCTTATGTTCTTATGTTCAGCGTTTGTCTGCAAATGTGCATGAGGATCAGAGGATTGTGGGTATGGCCTGAAACAGAGTGGTTTGCCAGGATGTGTCTGTATTGCAGGTTAGGTCAATGGCTGAGACTCTGTAGTGCCCGTCTGCCACATGCAAGGTCTGGGTGGCCACAGTAGTTCATGCTGCGAGGACACTCTCACTCTTAACAAGTTGTGGCCATGGCATTGCTATGTATCCACATAGTGCTCTGTCGTGTTTAGCTCAAGTGATGTGGATGTTTTCTCCTTTCTGGGAGCTCAAATGCTGGTAGCTTTGTGCATGTGCATTGTGTGTTGACCAGCCACTGGTGATATATGCATGGCTGAAGCAGTCCTGTGGTGGATTGGTATTTCCAGATGGTTGCGAAAGCAGTTTTCCTGGCATACTCACTGCAGTCATTGCAGTGTGGTTGTAGAAGTCCCCACTGCATTTGGTATGCATGGCATTAGCTGCTGAAACACTGATATGCACTGTTCTAGGAGGATCCTTATCCAACAGGGGCAGGATACAGGGCCAAGATGTGACAGGCATGCTGTAACTGTGCAGGAAACAAAGGTGACTAGCATAATAAGCTGCAGACAATGTCTGCCACACTATAGCAATGATGTGCATCTACAGCACAGAAAGTAGAGACCATCTCTAACAGTGTAAGCTCTGGAGACCAGGTTCTGGGCGCCCATCCTCACCCTCCAGGTGACCACTGAAACTGTTGCTGTTCAGTGCTTGTAGCACACACTGTCAGTCGTCTTACTGAGCTAATGTGGTGGATCAGTGCAGTCTCGATTTGATGAAAAGCTGCAGATGGCTGTCCCCCATGAGCAGTGCCTCATGGGTACTGAAGGGGCTAACCTATACCTGCACACACAGCAGACATTTTAGGCAGAGACCTGCAGTCTTTTTTAATCCAGACATTGCAGTGCAAAGAGTCTCCATAAGCAAAGAGCAAGGGTCTCCAATAAGCAGAGAGCAAGGGTTCAATTCCCCCTTGTTCATTTTGGGCCTGTGTGCTACTCAAGTCATTTCCCTGCCTGTAATGGTCCAGGCTCTACAGTGACTTGCAGACACACATCCTTCTACTTTGTTATTCGTTCTAGTCACACTTTGGGTCAGCAAACATGCTATTCCCCATCATGCCCTTCTGAGAGCATGGTTTTATTGATTCTGCTGCAGCCCATTGCAGGGGGTCAGACATGGTCATCCTGCAGATGTCAGGTACCTGCTTCGAGACATGGTGTGATGGTCATGGCAATGGCTTGGGGGCCAAGATATCAGGCCCACTACCACTCCTTATGTGACATTTCAGAATGTGTTACTGTCACATTTTATGTCTGCCACAACCTTCATGGACTGACAACACCTCCTTGTGACCTTGAGCAGGTGACTTAACCCATCTGTGGCTCAGCTGACTGCATGTCTGTACAGTCCCTGTTTATCATCTAACATTACCAATTCATCAGTAAGATGTATCCCGATGTGATTGTACTGATACAGTGGTATAACAGGGAGTTACATGCTTACAGCTGTAACCTACATGTGAGACATGAGTCATATATGACATCATGACTGTGACCGTACAGCTTTGGCTCTATCACATATCTGCAGTACAGGCGGACACATTCTACCCCACTGATAGGCACCTGCAGGTATCACCTCATGTCCATACATGCCCCATTTGCCCGGTTTGGATGATACCTGTTCAGTTGATATCCTCACATTTGTCTGGGGTGTTGTATGGTGTATGGTGGTTGTGTGACTGGGACAGGTGTGAGACCCACATGTCTGGTATCATGCCTTCCACGTGGCACTGACACACATTTTCCCACATAGTACAAATACACTGGGGATGGCACCTATGGAAGTTTGGTGCTGTCAGCCCATACCACCCTCTCCTCTGCTGCCATCCTTCCTTCAGCCCATCCATCCAGCTCTGGTGGCTGTGTGCAGTCATGTCTTCTCATGCAAGCTGCTACACCATGCCCTACACATGTACTCTTTCCCGCATTTTGGCTCTTCATGCACGCCTCTCCTGTGCCTGATCTGCATGTCACCACTCCTGCTCTATCCTCCTTTTCCAGCATACATCCTGCCACTTCTGACTCCACTGGGGGACACATCTCCCCATCCTGTGCCACATACTGACATTCAGCAGATTGCTAAAACCTCTCATTTCTTTTTGTTTAGCATTAGCAAAATTTGGCCCTTCCTCTCTGAAGACACTACTAGGACCCTTATTCACGCCTTAATTATCTGTCGTCTTGACTATTTCAACCTGCTCCTTTCTGGTCTTCCTCAGTCCCACCTAGTTCCTCTTCAATCTGTTCAGAGAGAGCTCTGCAGCATGACTGATTTTCTGCAGTCGCGTTAATCTCATGTGACCCCTCTATTGAAATTGCTTCACTGGCTTCCCTTTTAGTTCCGTATTCATTTCAAACTACTTCTCCTAACCTTTAAATGCATTCACTCCATGGTCCCACATTATCTTTTCTTCCTCCTTTCTCCTTACTACCCCCCTCGTGAACTTTGCTTCTCCTCTGGTCTCCTTCTCTCTGTGCCCTTCTCTTCTAATGTTAACTCCAGACTTCGATCCTTTCACATTGCTGCTCCTTATGCCTGGAATAAGCTTCTCCTATCTCTATATCAAGTCTTTTCTCTCTCCCTTTTCTAATCCTTGCTAAAAACGGACCTCTTTGAGACCGCTTTTGGACCATGATGTTTGTTTTCCTAGTGTCTTCTCTTCCCTTTGACTTCATGTTTCTTGTATTGTCACATCTGTTTGTCTTTTAGATTGTGAGCTCTTTGAACAGGGACTGTCTTTCTTTGTGTTTGTATTGCACTGCATATGCCTGTAGCGCTTAATAAATGAATAATAATAATAAATTGTGCCATTTTACATAGACATCTTCCAGTGCATTAGTACAGCTGCCTCCCACATGCTCATCCATATTAGTGGCTGCCATGTAGGGTGCCCACAGATCTGGCAGGTCCATCAGCTCCCACCCGTCCTTCAATCCATCACCTTTACTTTGACTTTCCTTGGTGCTCCCTTATCCAGCGTTAAGGTGACAGCCATTTTCTGACATTGAGATGCATGCTTGACAACTTAATGCCTGATGTTCTGTTAACGCACGTCAAATGGCTCATTGTGCCCTTAATGCCGGAACGCTTCCTAACCGCTCAGCGACCTTTATACATGTAAAACTCCTTATCACTGCTGTTAATGCCTGCTACCTTAACGCCCTTTTTTAAACATACCCCTTTGTCAGAAAAAAAGAGCAAAACATGCGAATGTTTGTGTTTTTATGGGGATTTTTCAGGTGTTTTATGCTATTTTTCTGACAAATTATACTTTTGCAAAGTCACTTCATAGTAACGAACATGCATAGTTTGCCTCACATGAAATTTTATTAAAATTTGGTATTGATGATTTCCTTGTACCTTAATGTATGAGGCCTTATATAAGAGTTTAAAGGGCTAAAGGACTTGTTTACTAAAGTGCAGTAAAGGTTTGCAGTTACTATGTGTTAAGTGCAAAAACTAAAGCATTGTATCTGCAAACTGCTGGGAAAAGGGAGGAGGGAGTGGCCGAGTGCGGTGGGAGTGGAGGGAGATGGGAAGTGGGCACAGAAAAGAGGAAGTGGTAGTGAGTTAAAATGAGGGTAGTGGGGAGAATACAAGGTTAAGGGGTAAGTGCATGGGGGAACAAAAAGGATAAGAGAAATGGCAAGACCCCAAAATACCTTCTCACACTTCTAGACCTCAATACCTTGACATCTCCAATCCAATGGGTGAGAAAGTAATATTGAAATTCTAGGTTAATGAACAGAAACAACCATTTCAGTGCTGGAGACAATGCATAAGACTACGACAGCACAAGTCAAAAAACACAGTGGGTACTGTACAAATACTTTTGGCTCCAATTTGACCTAAGAATCCCCAAGGTTTAGGAGACTAAGGAATATCACAGATCAAGCAGGTCACGGGCAGAGTGCATGACACAGAGGAGTGAATGGGAATGTCAGAGTGATACTGTTGTGATAATTGAATAAAAATTGTGTCTGTGACAGCAAGAAATGGGAAAATGAATTAATAATATATGTAAAAAAGTGATCTCTTCATCTCTCTTTTAAAAAAACCCTGACATTTAACTAAGGTTTACCATTTCTGCATGTAAGGTTCTAATATGAAAATTAAGGTGGGGGGGGGGGGCGTGGTGTGAGGAGCATTATACAGTATTCACAAATGCTCATAGCTGGATTCTGAATTCCTTTCTACTTATCCCTTTAAGATGGGTCTTTATTAAGAACAAGTTCTTTTCTACCACTGACATTTAAAACCTTGAGCATACATTATTATCTCCTTTCAAAGTGTCATTGTTTTAAATGGAACACCGCAGGTTACATGATCAACATATCCATCTGGGGATTCAATATAGAGAAATCTCGGCAGAGTAAGCTGTCACTAGCAAATGATTAATGAACAGTAAGGAATCCTAACCACTGTGAATGACCTAGCAACAGCTGGCAAGTTAATGTATGTCTATAAGCCTCTGAAAACCTGGTTAAAATAAGTAAGCTTTTGCCATTGTTTCTTTGCGCTCTTTCCTTTGATAAAGATAGAGCTATTCATTACAACTGTTCAGAATGATCTTCGAGCACCACTTACGAAAGGAGTATTCTAATTTATGACATTTATTTAATTCCATTTTTCTAGCCTGTCTAACATAGTAGGCCATGTAATTTATCATTCCATTCCTTGTGGATATATGCTACAGTAATTGCAAATTAATGAAGGCGATTTCTTATATATAATTCCAAATTTGATAGACATCACTGAACAAGTACAGATTGAAGTAATATAGTAATGTAACGCTCTAGATTCAAGGCAAATGTCTCAGTATTCTGTGAGAAGTGTGCCATGGTAGAATACAAATTATCATGCCCCAAAGTCACTGTTTCCTAATGGAATATACTTTGGAATATTATAACCGCAAAATACTGCATGGCATATCAAATGTATTCAATTTATGCATTTCACTGCTAACTTTATGTATGCTGACCCACTAATTGTGCCGCGGCATATGCACAGGAACTGATCTGCATTGCATGAATTAAGGCCATGGACACTTATCAATCTTGAAAGGAAATTGCTCAATCCATATAGTTTACCTCCCATCAAATAGCTCGTGTTCAAGGTTTAAACTTAAGAAAGGAGTTAATAAGTCTGAGGGCTCGATCCTGCCACATTCAGAAGATGCACCCTGTAAGGAGCTAGACAGTAGACACTATTTTGGCTTTGAAGAGGTTTTTTTTTCATATAGAAAAAAAAAGAGACTCAACTTGATTCTTACACTGGATGGTAGGTGCCATCCAAAACCATTCAGCCTGCATAATGTAGCAGCGTCTGTGGACATGTGGAGGGTAATTTCATAAGAGGGTACAGGGGTAGGCGTGGCAGAAAAAGTGCTTTGAATGTAGGCACGATCACTTAAACCAGCTCGTGAGCAGTTGTAAATGTCTGCACATACTTTATGCAGGCACACGTGTAGATTAAAGTATTTTCTAATCTATGCGTTTACATGTAAACTCTGCCCACGTTCCAGCCAGACCGTGGCCCCAGTTACAGCTAGCGGGGAGGTACACACCTTCATGCCAAAGTGCATACGTTTACGTGGATCAGTATTTTATAAGAGGTCATTGGCCACATACACATGGGAATGAGTTTAGAAAATCACTTCCTTGAAGGGCAGCTTTCCAAGCCGTTTAAAGGTATAAATAGCGATCCCTAAACTGGCTCTAAGACAATGTTTCACAGCAGGTGTACTTTCAACTACATTGCAGAAGGCATTCCTAGGGCTGTGTTTAGTTTGGGGGAGGAAAATCATGTCCATAGATTTATTTTTCCAATCTATGCATCTTCTTTTCCGTGAAAGAGCAGGTGCAAATGCCCAGAGGCAGTGAAGGTACGTTTTGATCTTCTCTTTAGGACATGATGAAAAAGTCCAAAGTCTTGGCTGCAATGTGGATAGTTTTAAAATTGCCTCCTTTACAGGCAGCTCCAACTCTGTCTCCTGACAGGGAGTTTTGATATGTTTCGGGTGGGGGGAGAGGAGGAGCTGATAAATGTGGTAGGGTGTGCTTATCTGCTCAGGATGGCTGAGAACCAAAGATGAAGCTGACAAAAATGACCTTGGATGAGGAACAACATCCCCCAAGTGGCTCAATTTATATGACTGCAGCTATGATACATCCTCATCTATATAACAATATGATCATTTCTTCTTTTATCCTGTCTTTCTGAATAATGCTTGAGATACATGTAACAATTCTGTTACAAAAGTCCCTGACCCAAATGGCTTACAATTAAAGTGAATAGAGTGAGTACCTAAGGCAGATGGCCACTTGGTCTTTTCTGACATCATCTACCATGTTATGAGGTTACTACAGGGCCATTATAAAAAACTGCCCTACTTCAAAAAACGGTGCTATATTTTGGGTTTAGCACAGCTCTCTTAATTAAACTTCAGATATAAACAAAGACTCTTGCACACAGAAAATCGACACGAAGCAGGAAGCAAAGTATTGCACTAAGCGTAGCTCAATGAGCATGGAAGTGCATGCTAATGCTCTGCATACAGAATTATTTCTAATGTAGGAAGCACGGTGTTATACCTCCAGCTGAGCACTTAATCTCTGCTTCATCCCTGTAAGTGAGATGTACTTAACACAGAAGTTATAAACTCAGCTAAAGAACAGGTCTGACGATTGGCAGAAAACATGCAAAAGGCTAGGTACCCTGGTGTACCTCATCTCACTCAGAGACAAGGAAAGTGACTTGTGCCCCACCTGACTCAGAAGGCCTAATCAGTGCTGCTTCTGAAGTTCCTATCCAAGCAATGCTGGAAGTAGCACTGTAAGCCAAGGGTGCCTCCTCTGCAGGGCTTGCATACCTGATTAGCATTGCTTTCAGGTTTTTCTATGTGAGCAGCCATGGAAGCAACATTGTAGGCCATGGATGTTATCCAAATCAGGACAGGCAAACCCTCTGGCCAAGACATATATGCCTTTCAGGCATGGCTTTTCAGGAACATCCATGGCAGACTTGGAAACATTACCATAGGCCATGAAAAGTATAACCAGAAAATAGAATAGAATAGAAATAAAACACAGGCAATTTTAAGTTAACATGAACTGTAAAAAAATGTGCAAAAAACCCCCCACAGGAACATCTAGATTCAGACATCTGGATGTGCCTGGTTTATTAAAAGGTGTTAAGGTAAGTGTTAATGGCAGCAATAAGGGGCACATCTGCACCCTTAGCGCATCCAAAAAGCCACTTTAGCACATGCTAATGGTACCGGCCACTTTAGCTAGCGCTAACAGTACCTGTGGCTGGAGAGAAAGCATGCACGGGGTGGAGAGTGGGGGTCAATGAGTGGGAACAAGGCTTGCTCCCTTAAACAGGCATCTTAACGGCAGGAACCCTAACACAATTCAAAACCTGGCGGAAAGGGTGTTTTTTTAGGAGAGAGAGCCTATTTTACGTCTGCAATGTGATGCATAGATAGGGGAGCCCAAGAGAGTGAAAGTAGTGCTCTATTAGCAGCAACAGCATAGTGCCCAAGTATGAAAGGGCACCATGTTGATGGTGTAAATGGGGGTGCAAAGGAGGTGGCACATGGGTCATGCAGTGGGGGCTGCTGGTGAACAGGGGGGACAAAGCAGCTGCCTAGATGGCACATAGGAACATAAGACTACAAAATATGCCAAACTGTGTCAGACCAAGATCCATCATACCCAGTATCCTGTATCCAAGAGTGCCCAATCTAGGTTACCTAGCAGTTTCCCCAAAAGACACACAGGATCCCCAATAACTGTAATGGAGCAAACAGTGTATAGCCGGGAGTCCTCTTTAACAATGATTTATGGACCGTTACCCAAGAACCGGTCCAAACATTTTAAACCCAGCTACACTGACAGCTTTTACCACATCCTCCGGTAATAGATTGCAGGGTTTGATTACGCATTGACTGAAAAATATTTTCACCTAGAAGACCGAAATGGGTTACACTATAGCCATATTGCAGGTCCCCTAGTCTGTCCACAGTCTAATGGCATAAAAAAGTGACCTACGTTTACCTGTTCTACTCCAGTCAATAATCTATAGACCTCTATCATATCTCCCCTCAGCTGTCTCTTCCCCAAGATGATGAGCCCTAACCTTTTTAGCCTCTCCACAAAAGGGTATTCTGCCATCCACAGAACCATCTGTGATGTTTGTCATGATCCCACAGTGACAGTGGCAGCACACAGTCCTGCACTGCTGTGGAAAGGCAATGTGCCACATGGAGTGGTCCAGGGGCCTGGCACTTTAAATTTTTAGGCATGCAACCAAACCGAAAGTACCTAGTCAACTCCAGTCTATACAGCTTCCAGAGCCTCCACACAGCTAAGTTTACAGCTTTCTATCTTTTTTGCCTGTTGCTAATATAGAATTTAACTGTTGGTTGATACATTACTTTTTGGGATTATTCTGACTGCCTACATTCCTTGTGTAGCCCTTAAATCAGATATCTGAGCGTGCCCACTGTTCATGTAAGGCCTAATGGCCAGGGACACTAGTGATATAAAGCTGTTTGGAATAGAAATACTTAAATTGCAGGGACCTGGTCTTTTACCTGAGTCTCCCACTGACTTTAGAAGCAAAGGTATCAGTTAAAGTTACAGGGACCTTTGCACAGTTGGCAGATACAAAGAAGGAAAAAGATTCAATTTGACTATTTCTGCTTCCATTGTTTGAATTTTCTGTTGCAAGCCTGCTCCCAGGGAGGGGACAATTAGATTATCTTAAAGCCTGCCACAAGTACCTGGTCAACTCCAGTCTACAAAGCATCCAGAGCCTCTATATCGTTCCATGGTGAGACCGCACCTTGAATACTGTGTGCAATTCTGGTCGCCGTATCTTAAAAAGGATATAGAGTTATTAGAAAAGTTTCAGAGAAGAGCCACCAAAATGGTAAAGGGGATGGAAGGATACTCCTATGAAGAAAGGCTAAAAAGGTTAGGGCTCTTTAACCTGGAAAAGAGACGACTGAGGGGAGATATGATAGAAGTCTATAAATTAATGAACGGAGTGGAACAGGTAAATGTAGATCGATTGTTTACGTTATCAGAATATAGAAAGACTAGGGGACATGCAATGAAGCTACAGGGTAAACTATTTAAGACTAATAAAAGAAAATATTTTTTCACTCAACGTGTAATCAAACTCTGGAATTTGTTACCAGAGGATGTAGTAAAGGCTGTTAGTGTAGCTGGGTTTAAAAAAGGTTTGGACAAGTTCCTGGAGGAAAGGTCCATAAACCATTATTAAGAAGGGACCCAGGATATCAATGCTTGACCCAGTACAAGCATTGCGGAACCTGTGTCTTTTGGGGAAACTGCTAGGTACGTATGACCTAGATTGGCCACTGTTGGAAACAGGATACTGGGCTTGATGGACCTTGGTCTGACCCAGTATGGCATATCTTATGTTCTTATGGTAGTGCAGAGTGAATGCATTTATAGGTCAGCAAGAGAAGTTTGAACTGGATGTGGAAATGGATAGGGAGCCAACGAAATTACTTAAGAGGGATACTATGGGCATGACGAGGCTGGAAGAAGATTAGCCACACAGCAGAGTGCTGAACAGATTGAAGGGGACATACTGTGGTCACTGTAGAGCAGGTGAGCATGTTTTAGCCCCACAGGTGCATGCCTGTAGGTGTGATGTTGCCAATGTCTGAACACCTCTCTGCATATATGGAGTGAAAGACACCCTAGCAGTGCACACAAGAGGGTGTACTGGCTCCTAATGGGCATGTCCACAGGTAGATATGCAGCCATGCAACAGTGTGTAGTGGACGGGCCACCTACTGGGTGCCCTGGTACCATGTGTGCAGGACCAGTGGTGTGGTGCATCACCTGTCCCCCTGCCACCCACAGGGGGTATGGGGGGAAAGTTGGTGGCATTCCCCTGGGTCCCAAACTATCTATTGACCACAGGTTCCAGGGGCAGCAGCCAGGAGTCTGAGGATGGTACAGGACAGGACCAGAACCGTGATTGCCACTGCCCTTCTGGTGCTCGCTGACCATGAGCACCGGTACACCACATGCCACCACCCATTATGCCAGGTCTCCAGGCCCTGTGCCCATTACCTGGACCTCAGTGATGAGCTTTGCCAAACATGGTACAGGTTTGGCCATGAGGCGATACATGACCTGTGTCAGGAGCTGGGGCCACAGCTCACTGCACAGGTACACAGACAGGACACAGTGCCCATCCATGTGAAGATGCTGGCAGCTCTGGCATTCCTGGGGACCGGCATATTCCAGCCTGTTGTGGGAACAGCTTCGGGGCTGAGTCAGGTGGCAGTGTCGTGCAGTATCATCAATTTCCTGGATGCCTTCGTGGGATGTTCTACCCATTACATCTCCTTCCCACAAACCCACAGCAGTGGCAGCAGCAGACCATGCTTGCATTCAGTGAGGTTCCTCCTCTGTCCTCAGGACCATCGACTGCACCCATATGGCCCTCTACCCACCATGCCTGCATGAGATGGCCTTCAGGAAATGGAAGGCGTACCACTCCATGAACATGCAGGTCATCTGCAATGCCCAGATAGAGATCCTGGATGTTGTGGCATGTTTCTATGGCTCATGCCATGATTCCTACATCCTGGGACAGTCAGGGATACATGCTGACTTTGAGGGGGGGCATGACTTTGAGGGGGGGGCACACATGACTGTGGGTTGTCCATATGTGGTAGGTGGGTCACAGTCATCCCTACCATTGCATAGTAGGGGGGCAGCTTATAATCACAGCATGGATTTGGTGGGACTGGGGATGCACCCCATCTGTGGATGCACAGGGGTCAGGGCTAGCTGGCCTCAGGCATGGGTGGTGGGGCACCACATGGCATGGGTCAGGCACACATGCATGTTGCGCCTGGTGGGGTGGCACCTGGTGCATGGGTATGATGACACTGGCGTAGCTGGCCATGGTGCTACTTGTTGACATTCCTGCCACTGTTCTTCTACACAGGTAACAGGGGCTACCTGTTGAGGGAGTGGCTCATGACCCCCCTTGTCAACCCTTGCACCCCAGCAGAGTTGTCACACAACTTGTCACACCTCCTGACATGCTCAATTAAAGAGCTGACATTTGGTCTTCTCAAGAACTGCTTCCGCTGCCTTGGCCAGTCTGGTGAGGAGCTGCTCTACACCCCAGCAAAGGTGTGCAGGATATTCTTGTCATGCTGCATGCTGCTTAATTATTTCCTGCATTGAGGCAGCCTGTGCAGGATGCAGCAGTCAGAAATTTTGATGGCTAGGAGGTTGAGATGGTGACCCCCCAGCTGTTGCATGCTACCTCACACCGATGTGCAGTGGAGACTCGGAGAAACCTTGTGAAGATGCACTTTGTGTGAAGTAAGCTGCCTATGCTGGTGGAACTGGAGGGTGGATGTCAGGGCTGGGCATCAGCGGGCAGGCCCCACCAGCCCGATTCCATCCTAGATATCCAGACCCTTTGTGTGCCCAGTGGGAACTGGGCACACAGAGGGAGTTGCAATTCTGATCCCACGGGGCATGCCTAGCCCCACAGGACCAGAATTGCGAAGAGGCCTGTACATGCAGGTTGTGTCTGCGATTCAGCCCAGCCTGCATGTACAGGCCTTCCTTGGCTAGCTCAGTCTGGCCTGTACAATGGAACTACAGCACCATCGCATCCAGTTGACATGACACCATTAATCCTTTGTACAGCCATGATCCCCAGCCGCCAGCTCCTGTACTGCTTTCCCCACAGCCTGATCCCCAATCCAGGGGTCAGGCTGCAGGGGAGGCTCTCTGCCCCTACCCACCGCTTTACAGCCCCAGGCCTATGGTCCACTGCCGCATCAGGAAACCTATTCGATCCCAGTGGTGGAAGATGTTCCCTGTCTACACCATTGGCCAGCATTGGAATAGGCCCTTTATGTCTGGGGCCAGCAAACTCCTTCCACCCACCTTAATACCACCCCAAACTGCCCCTCTCCTGCCCCAGTCTACTTCCCCATATAAAGTGTGGGGATGCTAGAATGGATTGGGAGGGGGAATGGATAGCAAGGATGGACATCCTAATGGGGCGTCCATCCCCACTAACCATGGCATGGACTGGGCCTGCATGTGTACACATCTTGGTCCACCAAGCAGTCACCACCTACCCCCTCCCCCCACATCTGCACTACATGACCTCCGGCCCCAGATGACCTGGCCCAACATACGTATCAGCCCTCTATGTCCAGGACCACAGACCACCCACTGCCCCTTTCTCCACCACCACCCCTCCCCTTTCCCACCCCTGGCTAGCCTCTCGGTATGGCCACCATGTACATACTGAGAGGTTCATCATGGTCGGCAGAGGTGGCTGGTTTGTGGAGATGGATGTCCACATGGGACTCCCATCCCTGCTATTCAGGACTCAGAATGACCCCCTATGTGGATATATACACAGACCCAGTGTTCCAAAATTACAGGATATATTTGCAACATATAGAACATTGTACCCACCTCAATGTTATGAGGGGCAGCATATCACACATAAACATTAACATATAAACATATAAACATGGCTGGAAACATTGTCCATACAGCAGTGGCCATCGTGGCTGTGTGACATCCTGGTCCACCCACTGATGGGCACCTGGTTCTGGGCATCCTCACTCTGATGGCCTAGGTGGGGACAGAAATGCCTCCATCAGCAACTGCACAGCCCGTGTGAGGGTCAGGAGGTCACACCTGATGCCCCTTAGGTCCACTGCTATCTGTTCCAGGAGTCCCTCCACCGCCCCATATTCCCCCTTATTTATTTATATTCTCTTATATAGCACGCTATTCTGCATCAGTGCGGTTTACATTGAACAAACTGAAATTACATTGAACGGTATTATAACTTGGAGATAACTATTTTACAGGGAACATGGGCTATGGAAGGTTAAGTGGCTTCCCCTTCCCTCCCTCTGCCCCCTGCCCCCTCCCATCCCCTTTCTCCCCCCCTGCCCCTCATATCCCCTCTCTCCACTCCCTGCCTCCTCATATCCCCTCCCTCCTTGCTCCCCCTCCTCCACCCACTGGGTGGAAAGGCCCTGAGTTCCTCCTCTCCTTGCTCCTAAGGGCCACCCACCCAGGGGTACCCTGCTTCCTCACCCTCAGACCCTGCTATGCCCTGGGCCTCCTGCTATGAGGTGCCCCACTCAAATACCATAGTACTGTCCAGTCCCTCACCCTTAGGGGAGTGGGGCACCTCCATGAGGTTGAGGGTGACAACCTCTTCCCCACTCTCCCCTAAAGGAGAGGTGCTGGATAGCACTATGGGGCTGGTTTGGATGGGCTGTCTGCCATGGAGGGGCTGCATGGGCCAGCTGTTGGTGGCCGCTGCTCCTCCCCCTCCTCTGCCTCCATGTCTTCCTCCTCCTCTCCGCTGTTGTCATCACCGCCATCTTCCTCCTCCTCATCCTCCTCCTCTGACACGGGGGGGGGGGGAGGGGTGTGTCCTCGACTGGGATGCTTATGGAAGGGATGCAGAGAGGTGGCTGTTAGTTTCAGTGGGTGAGGGTGGCTGGCTGCCATATCCCCTTTGTCAGATGCCTCCCCATGCTCTGCCTCCTATTGCCCCTGCGATGACCAGCCACTCCAGCCCTGGGCCTTGTTGGATATCATGGCCGCATTCCTGTCCTCTGTACTCACCTTTCTCGTGCTGCAGCTGCCACGGGATGCGTGACAACAGTTGTGGGTGTGTGTATCGTATGGCATGATACCGCACCCTGTATGTTTCAGTCTTCCACGGGACATGGAACCATCTGTGGAGGAAGGATGGAGGTGTCTTACATATGCATGTTTCTTTCTCCCCCTTCAGATGCCCACATGCCTGCCATACCACCACCTGCTGACACTGGACCCCATCACAGCATGCTGCCACATCTCCAGTGCTGCCTCACCCTAGTCCATGGCTTGCCCTGGTCCCTTGGACCTCCTCTATCCTGTGTGCCTACATTGCTGACTGGCCAGGCCATGGGTTGAGGGGCCACAGGAACAATGTTGCCTGTTATATTCATCTGGGACTCTGCCTGCCCTGTGCTACATATCGTGGGCTTTGTATGCTGGTGTCAGATCTGGCAGCTGACATGTCCTGTTTTATAGTTACTGTGCAGACATTTGGGCTGCTACTATCCAGGTGGGCACTATCATGTGTGTGGTATGGTACCTCTGTACACAATTCAGGAGTGGGACCTGACCATGATCGTGTTTTCTGCTCTTACTAGAGCTTGTCAGGTGGGCTGGGCAAAAGTGGATGGTACTGGGATGCCTAGGTGCATTGGGTGAGGTATGGACAACAGTGGACAGGTGGCGAGTGTGCCTCTGTCTATAGTGCATTGCAAAGGTATTCCTTCCCTCTGTGTCTGTCCTGTTTTGTCACATTCTACCTTGTGGATGGATACTCCCATCTCCACTGTGGATCTTTGCAGCTCCTTCCATGTTCTCCTTGGTGACCTTAGGGCATCTCTGCTTTATGCCGTCCTTGCCTAGTCTGCGGGTTTTGATGGGCAACCTTCTCTTGTCAGGTGCATCATGGTGTCATGTTTGTTATATTTTGTTTTAGTGCAGTTCCTGGTGACTTCATGGCATCCTCTGTCTTTGGGATTGTGATTTGTGCTGCAGGCCTGGTCTCTACATCTCCATACCTTTGTCTCAGACCTGTTTGGGGTGTTCCTTGGTCAACCTGTTGCTTGCTTGGTGGTGTTTCAGGGTTTGGGTCTTTTGTTACAGGTATGTTTGTGGGGGCATCATGTGCCACTGCTTGCATGCAGGTGGTCCCTGCTGCCCTCATTTTTAGTCATCTGTGATTCTTTGGTTGGACCTGCTCTTAGTTAGGGGTTTCATGGACAGAGTGTTGGTGACATATGCGTTCACACCTTTTATGTTTTTACATGTTTCTTTCTGTATACAAGGTGTTGTATTGTCCTTTCCCATCACCTGTTTTCTAATATACTATCAGGTCCCTTACCTAATGTCCATATGACCACCCCATCTTCTTTCCAAGCTGTACATCCTGCTACAGACCAGAACTGACACAGAGGGGATGGATAGTTTTTCAGGCCACTGTGGGTCTTCTATTCATCCACAATTATGGTTTTTCTGTGCATTTCCGGTGCCTACCCCTCCAGACAGATGTTCACAGATTGGGAATACTAGAAAGGGTGGCTACGAATGTGATTGGTAGTCTGGGTCTTGGACATCTGCAGATGGACCTATGGATCTTTTCTGTATACACTGGTGGGCTGGCAGGTTGGCAGTGCTGTGATGTAACCGTTGTATGCACAGGTTGGGTGCCTCCTTTGCTTGTCAGCATGCTCTGCTGCACAGTCTCATTGGATGGGGGTGGTAGGGGTTATATTCAGGTGTCATACGCAGGGATGTTTCTTTGCAGACACAGTAGTGGCTGCATGGGGCAGTTTCCAATTGGAGATGTTGCTGTTGTGGACTGTATCAGACTTCATGGGGCATGGGGCAGACACAGGGTTCTCTCAGGGGACTGGTATGGTGGCTGATAGTGGAGGCAGCCTAGTTCAGCCATATGTTTTCTTTACTAGCATCATGCATCTATTTTTCCACTGTGCTGTGTTTTGGCTGACAGTATTGGGCCATGTTGCTGCACCTTAATACACAGTAGGGTTTTTTTTTTCACTGTGTTCATATTTCCTTTCCATATGTGCTTTCCCTTTTGTCCATTTCTGCATTTTTTCCACCTTGCTTTCCTCTTGGCCATTGCGTTTCTGTTTGCCTGTTTCCTGTGTGGGCCCTGTTTTGTGTGTTTACTGTCATTTGGTTGTGTGGTGGGTCCATCTCATCCCCTGCTCCTTTTGCCCTTTTACTTTGCTGCTACTTCCTGGCTCTTTGCACTGTTCTTGCCCACCATGTGCATTTCCCCTGCCTCCTTCCTTTCCTGCTTTGCCCTACTTTAACATCTTTGTTAGTGATATAGCGGAAGGGCTGTCTGGTAAGGTTTGCCTCTTTGCGGATGATACCAAAATCTGCAATAAAGTAGACACCCAGGAAGGTGTAGATAACATGAGGAGGGATCTAGCTAAGCTTGAAGAATGGTCTAGAATTTGGCAGCTGGGATTTAATGTTAAAAAATGTAAGGTCATGCATTTGGGCTGCAGCAATCCAAGGGAGCAATACAGCATAGGAGGTGAAGTACTTTTGTCCACTAAAGAAGAGCGGGACCTAGGCGTAGTTGTGTCCGATGATCTTAAAGTAGCTAAACAGGTAGAAAAGGCGACGGCAAAAGCTAGAAGGATGCTTGGGTGCATACGGAGAGGAATGGCTAGCAGAAAAAAGGAGGTGATAATGCCTCTGTATAAGTCTTTGGTGCGACCTCATTTGGAGTATGGTGTGCAATTCTGGAGACCGCGCCTTCTAAAGGATGTGAACAGGATGGAGTCGGTGCAGAGGGTTGCTACTAAAATGATTAGTAGTCTTCATTATAAAGCATATGAGGACAGACTTAAGGATCTTAATATGTACACCTTAGAGGAAAGGCGGGATAGAGGTGATATGATTGAGATGTTTAAATACCTCCGTGGCATAAATGTTCAGGGAGAGAGCCTCTTTCAATTGAAAGCAAGTTCTGCGACGAGGGGACATGGGATGAGGGTGAAGGGAGATAGATTCAGGAGTGATATGCGGAAATATTTCTTTACGGAAAGAGTAGTGGATCCGTGGAATAGTCTCCCAGTGGAGGTGGTAGAGATGAGGACAGTAACTGAATTCAAAAAAGCATGGGACCAACACAGAGGATCTCTAAAGGTAAAAAGTGGACTGTTGTAGTTGTTATGGAAGGACAGACTAGATGGGCCTTGTGGTCTTTTTCTGTCATCATGTTTCTATGTTTCTACTTACTGCGCAAGGGTGGTCCTGATCCTTTCCCAGCCTCTGCATGCTGCAGCTGGGGCTGGTTGTCGATGTCTCTTGGGAAGCAGCACACCTTCATCTTCTATTACCAGCCTGCAGAGCAGGCAGGTCCCACCTCAGAAAAATTAACTTGTCTGGTTGCCATTTTCCAAGGGTCTGGCAGCGGCAGAGGGGGGGGGTGTAATTACTGTATCCTGTTTGCTGTCGCACATGGGCAACTGTGCAGGTGGACACATTTTCAGACTTACACATCCACAACATAGCAGCATAGTTATATGCTTTACTTGCACATAAATAGATCCCCCCCCCATTCGTGCGCATTTTGGACGTTTAGCGGCACAAATGTACAATCCCGTATTCCGATGCGCTGCACATCTAGTCATCTGGGTAGAGAATCCTGTCTGTGTCGGGTATGTACACATGTTGTGCACCTACATCCGCCCAGTATGTCTTTCTCAGAATCAGCCCTTCATGAGTACCTCCACTTTGAAAATTACCCCAGGAAAACCACCTGCTTACATTTACTCCTGTTATTTGAGGTGCATACATTTTCTGGGTGAAATTACACACGTGCAATAAGAATTTTCAAAAGCATGCAAGCACAATCTATCCTTGGGAAAGTCTCTTCACATAGTGGATAAACTTACACAAATAAAGACTGTGCATTTGTAGATTTACTCACATATCTGGAATAGAATTTTGTAACAAGTCATTTGTGTGTGTACAGCACACCTTTACCCATGGAACTGTCACTGAAAGTTACTGTCTATGCCAGCAGTTGCTTTAATATTTTTTATTAACTGTTGGATATAGATTGAATATAGTCACCTTTTACTATATATTTATTTTTAATCTTGACTAGGACTATAGAATGTGTGAATGGAATGAAAAGCACCTGCTTGCACCTGATGCTGGAAGAAAATCTATAAAAACACAATGAATTGCCATTGATTTCTTTCTTAGTCTACTTTGCATCATTCAAATGATTTATAGTTCATTAATTGAAGTTAGATACAACTTTAGCTCTGCTATTGTTAGTCAAAGAATTCAATCCAAGGAAGGAAAACATTCAGCTTCACAGACTCCTTATACTCTTGTCCCCTATGCCTATGAAAGAAGAAATTGTGCTATAGCTGTAATTTAAATTAGAAGATTTTACATGGGAATAATAAATTGATCCAATAGAATATTCTTATCTAAAATCAAGGAGTAAATATTCAGACAGATTTGTGTGCATAAACCCCAGCGGCACTATCCCAATATTCAGTGGCGCTATCTGGATTGTACCACTGAATATTCCCACAGACCGCATTAAAGACCCTGAGTTAATTCCAGGACAGTCTGTGGGAGGACTTGGAGCAGTCCCAGTGATGTTTTCAGTGATGTTCAGCTCCTAAATGGAGAGCTAAACCACACAAAGTTAGGACAGGTCAATGGTTGGCTTAACGTTATACAGATTTGCTATCTGGTTAGTGACCTAATATCGCTGCTAGCCAGATAGCAAATCCAGTCAGTGATAAAGCCAGATAGGATTTAGTGCTGAATATCTGTTTTCACTTCCAGCTGCAGTGGTCAGGCACTTTAAAACACGCTGACCGCATTGGCTGAATAATGGGCCCAAACATTTTAAGGTAGGGTATCACTTCTGGCACTTACTGTTTTTTTCTTACATATAGGGGGTCATTCCAGAACATGAATAAGGGATTTGTATGTGCAGCAGGGACGTTTATGTGCCAAAAACATCCCAGACCGTATTCTGAAACACTTCCGATATGCACATCCACGGTGCTAGCATGGGGATCTCAGAACATGCCCAGAAGGGGTGGAATGGGGACGAGGTCAACCACAGTGATGTAGAAAGTGTATTCAGGAAAGGCCAGTGTATGTATTAAGTGTTTCCCAGAAACGTCCACATTATTTCTGCTAAAATGTGGAATAAGGCCAGGACTTAGAAAAAATTATGCTCTTCTCTGCAATGCGGCCCATATTGAAGTATGGTTGTGATAAGTATATTTTGAACTGCTTTGACTGCAGTTTGGAAAAACACAAGATGCAGTTTTGAGGCACAGAGAGCAGAGGTGAGGAAATGTTGTAAGGTATAGACACATTAATAAACACCCTTACAGAAATATTAAGAAGAGCAATAGTGTTTATTCAGGCTATGCACCAATGTGCTGTTTGTGATACAGGAGTCAATCTATGGGACCCTAACAATTCCCATATGGGACTGCTGATGCAGAGACAGGATTTTTTTTCGGATGAGAAATGGAACTCATATTTGTATTCCTGGTACCTCATGCTATTATGTTATGTCATAGCTGTTATGTATAGATTCAGTAATAAATTCTATAAACCCAAACGGTGATCAATACAATGAGATAAGAAAACAGATCCCGTGAATCCCTCAGCAAATTTACAATTTTTTTGTCGGACATAAATCGTGTAGGGCAGGCATTGCAAACCCTTGCCCCAATACACAATACATATCCCTTTTATTCAAACCAATAGGTTATTCAATAAAACTTCTCAGAAGACCAAATCCAAATGAAAACGGCACTTATCTGGATAACCATGCGCGACGTGCACGTTTCGGGGGAAAACCCCTGTATCAAGCGCTCTCTGATCCACTTGTATAAACTTTTCCAAATCACCTTTCAACTGGCAAAAAACTGCCAGTTGAAAGGTGATTTGGAAAAGTTTATACAAGTGGATCAGAGAGCGCTTGATACAGGGGTTTTCCCCCGAAACGTGCACGTCGCGCATGGTTATCCAGATAAGTGCCGTTTTCATTTGGATTTGGTCTTCTGAGAAGTTTTATTGAATAACCTATTGGTTTGAATAAAAGGGATATGTATTGTGTATTGGGGCAAGGGTTTGCAATGCCTGCCCTACACGATTTATGTATAGATTCAGGGCATCTTTTTGGTAGAATCATGTTTTTGTGCCATAAAGTGAGAGTGTGTGTGTGTGTGAGAGAGAGTGTGTGTGCGTGTGCGTGTGGTTTGAGGGGTGCCCAGGGGGATCTGGTGTGCTCATCTGCAATTCAGGGGGGACATGAAATCCTGGCCAGTACTTGGACAATATGCATGACCACAGCATCACCAGGTGCCAGTGTGATTGGGCAGTCAAACTTAGAAAGGATTCACTATAGTTAAATGTCAAAACATATCCCTGTCAATAATAAGGGACCCTCAGACTAGGGGCATTCAACACTGAAAACAGCACTAATGCATGCCCATAATGCACATTTTGTGGGACCATTGGTGTTGCGGTTGAGCATCTTTTAGTGCTGTTTGCACTGCTAAATGCCCTTATTATGAGGGTCTCTTATTATTGACAGGGATATGTTTTGACATTTAGCCACAGGGAACCTAGGCTGACTCCTTCTGGATTATTTTACTGTACATGGGGTATTCTAATAAGATTGGATATTATTGGCAGTGGGATAGGGCGGCTATACATCCGCTGTGCCTGGCACTGGGGGGATACAACTGATGTAGTGGCAACATTCCCAGGATTGTCCCATATGGTCTACATCCCTACCCAGGCCAGGATCAATAAGAGCTGCAAGAGTGATGATATATCAGGAGTCTGGCTACTTGGTGTGATGGTACAGAGATCTCCCCTCCCATGTCCACACAGACCTGACCAGAGGAGCAGTGCCACAAAGCTGACTTTGGGAAAGCAGACAGGGTTGCTCCATAGATAGCGGATATATATAGACCGACATATGCTACGATGGAACAGATATAGCTGCTGTAAGAAATGTCAGTACCCAGATAGGTGGGCCTCAGATGCCATAGCCAGAAGGCCCTACTACAACTACTATTACTCCTACTAATCATTTGTATAGCGTTACAAGGCATACAGAGCATTGCACAAACACACATAAAAGATGGTCCCTTCTCAGTGGAGCATACAATCTAGTCTAGACAGACAACACAGAAGCTGTGGACAGGATACATCCAGGTGGAATGGTCAGGAAACACAAGGGAGCCTAGGCAGATCAGATTCAACAGCGGCAACGATGAGGCGAGTGCTGAGCCTGGATTTGACAGGGGCCAGAGATGTACAGACTCAGGTAGTTTGTTCTAGGCATAAAGAGTAGCAAGGTGAAAGAAGTGATGCCTGGATTTGGCAATAGAAGGGCACAGATAGAAGCAATCTGACAGAAGTGTGGAATTCCCGGGGAGGGGTGTAGGGAGAGATAAGAGGGAAATGGTAGTGTTGAGCAGCAGCAGAATGAGTGCACTTGTAGGCCATAGGCACGAAAAGGGCATACATGTGTAATGAGCTGCTTAGATGATTGCATTTTTCCCAAGGGCTGTGGCATCTATTGGTACATAGCAGGGATGGGCAGGATCCGGAACGTGCAACTTTTCAGAATACAGTGGGTGCAGGGACAACCAAAATGTTTACTGCATCCAAGGCATGGGGCGGCTGAATAGTGCTTGCACGCACCACACTGAACACATCTGTCTCCACGATTCCAGACCGATGGGCATGTCCAGACCTGCAGATGCAAAATTAAGTTCAAAGGGGGCCCATTTTTCATTTAGACATGTCCATGGGCCGGACATGCACATTATGGAATCCCGCTCATAATGCATGTTATTTAGATTTCTTGATATTCTTTGTTGCCCAGCACTCTTCTAGTTTTCTGATATATTTTCTGCAATTTAAGTTTATCCTCTTCCTTTTTCACTTTTCTCAAAATGAATTTCAGAAACAAAACCAAATGTCTTTTTTTTTATCAGCACAAAGAATATTTGTAAACCATGGAGAATTAGATAGATTTGCCTTCCTATGGACCTCCCGAAATTGGCAGAATCAAGCCCTAACTATATACTTTTGAATCCATGGATATAAAATCCTGAAGGATGGAATTTGTCTTCTCTCTGCAATGAGAGGTTTTCAACATTATAGTGATGGAGTGTTAAGTTTGAAGCATCTTAATTCACAAATGATATATTGTTTAAAATGCAAACTCTTAATTTGATTGTAGGAAATACTAAATACTGTAAAATAATAAACTGGATAGGAATATTATCTTTCTGTTTATCCAGTTACCAGTCCTTCTACAAATGTAGTGCTTCCCTCAGGTCCGTCAAGATATTGGCTGCCAAAGGGAGCGTGGGAACCGTAGAAAAAAAGGAGAAAGAAACACAGTTTGCCAGCCCTCGAAGAAAAAATGTGAAAAGGATTGGAGAATTAGGGATTTGAGAGTTTGAAGGTGAGTGGCAAGTGTGACACTGACCCCTAGTCTGTGCCCTATATTAGTGTTTTTGTGTCACCACCATAGCTGCCCTGCCCCCCATACTCATAGAATGAATGATTTCACAGAACCAACAGGGAAAACCAGCTCTTTATTCAGGTTTCAGAATGTAACTCAAAAATGTTCAATATGCAGCACAAAGACATTCACTTTAAGCCTTATCTTAAAAGATATATAAGCAATGGACATACAGAAATAAAACAGAAGTTACAAGAATAATAAGGCAATTTTCATATTTCTACTCCACTCCCAAAATATGCAGACTTAGGGGTATGTTTACTAAATGGCGACAAGGGAGCATGTGTGCCGTTAACGCAGGCTATTGGCACACTTGCTCCCTTAACGCCGAAAAAATGTTGCTTTAAGGTGCTGTAAAGGCATCGGCAATGTTAAGGACACAGAGGGCAGAGAGTGGGTGTGGCTTGGGTGGAGAGTGAGCGGTTACAGTGTGTGCTCCCATACCGCCGATTGTGCAAATAGCCTGAAAAGCCCTTAAATACTGGGAACTCGATCGCTGATTAAAACCTTGCGGAAAAGGTGTTTGTAGAGGGGAAATAGATCATTTAAGCATCAGCAATGTGATGGACTGACAAGGGAGCCCAATAAAGTGATAGTAGTGCTCCATTAGCAGCAATAGTATGGTGCTCATGTAGGAAAGGGCACCATGCTGATGGTGCAAATGGGGCACAGGGGGTGACACAGTGGTCAAGTAGTGGGAGGTGCTGGTGGACATGGCAGACCAGACAGCTGCCCAGATGACACAGAGGGGTTTAAGAATATAAATTCAGAATATATGCCATACTGTGTCAGGCCAAGGTCCTTCGAGCCCACTATCCTCTGTCCAATATTGGCCAATCAGGGGCACAGGTACCTAGGTTGGTTCTGAAAGGACACCCATGGTCAAAGAGGCCTGTATTTGGCCAAGCAGCCGATCCATAGTATCCCCTGAATAAACAAATAATGACCTTTCTTCCAGGACCGTGACCAAACCCTCCCAAAGCCCAGCTATACGAGGAGCTGTCATGACATATACTGTCACTGTGTGCCAGTGTTTGCCAATGCACTGAATGACAAACTATATACCGCAATGTGTCTGAAACGCATTACACTGTAGTGGCAGTGCCTGTCCCCCAGTCCCCCCATATTGTGATGGTGTTAACAACTATGAACCATTCCACACCATTCAGTACTATAGAGACCCCTATCTTATCTCCCCCCAGCCATCTCACCAAGAGGTTGAAGAGACGTAACCTTTGTAAGATCCTCATATAGGGGAATCTTTCCATCCGCAGCACCGTGATGTCCATCATGATCATACAGTGACAGTGGTGGAACACAGACATACTGCAGGTGTGGAACGGTGATGTGCCACATGGGGTGGTCCAAGGGAGATGGCAGCCTTGGCAGAGATGCCAGCACCCTTCCTGTGCCACTGAACCCAGCTGGAGGAAGAGGACAATAGCACCTGCAGCTGTAGCCCTCCAAGTAGCTAGAAAATTCAGGTGCCCAGGGAAATACCACAGCAGTGGTTGCCATCCTCCATCCAAGACATATCGGTGCCCAGGCAGTGATGGGGCCCCTGCATGGGCAGCTGGTGTGGGGGGGCTGAGTGGTCATCCATATGTGCCCCTGCACCCCTCATATGGCCCTTATGCACAAGGCACCTGCCAAACCATTATGTTTAAGATGCTGGGACTGTGACCACCACCACTGACAGTGCATGGGCATGTCTGCATGGTGGGTTGGTGGTGGTGGCATAGGAAGTGGCACTAGCCTGTAGCAGACAAACGCCTTCTCCTGGTCATATGTACCATACACATTGCAGCATGTGCCAAAGGCCAGCTGAAGGGAAGCATGTCAGCAGCAGGAGCTCTTCTTGCCCCCTAAGGCAGCACTGTGGTACAACCCACATGGTTGTGTATATGTTCAGAGGGTCACAGGTTGGGGTTTCTGTATTGCATCTTCCTGTGGGAAAGGTTTAGCTGACAGTGTAAGTAGAGCTCCAGCATGTGCAACCCCTAAGGAGGTGGCCAGGGTGGAAAACACCCCGCAGCAGTACTAACAGTCTCCACCATCCACAGCTTGTTTGCAGCGCTATTACCATCCATGCCTTTGCCTCACCCTGTAACAATGTGTGGTGAGGCAAAGGCACGGACGGTAATAGCGCTGCAAACACAGCACACATTATCAATTCTTGAGCTGATATTGAGGCAGGAGTGTCAAGCAGGAATGCCAACCATCTCAACTTTTGCACAGTGCACTAATGAGAGTGTATGCATGTGTGTGTGTGTGTATGGCTCCCCTTTGTCCTTTGGCTTTCTGCACTGCAATTTGGCTCACATTGTCCGAGTTTTTCCCAGCCTGTTTGGAAAATGTGAATAAGGCGAGGCAGAGGATTGTGGGTATCACCTGAAACAGTGCAGATTGGCCTGGATGTGTCTGCCACAATGGAAGGGTCACTGGCTGAGATGTCATTGTGCCCATCTGCCATGTGCATTGCCCAGGTAGCCACTCTATGTCATGCTGAGATGGCACTCTCACTATGAGCAAAAAGTGACCATGGCACGGCTATGTTGCCACATAGTGCTATTATAATATCTGGTTCTAGTGATGTGGGATGCTAATCACTGAGCAAGCAGCTGGATATCCATGATGGGTATCCCAAGGCTGAGTTGTCGTGGTTACAAAATGCATGTGCTGACCAGCAAGTCAACTGCAGTTGTTTTGTACTTTGCTGACACAGCCCAAAGAAGGGCAGCAGGGGCAGTCTTACTGTGTGTGCTGAAGTCAATTGTTAGCACTCAATGGTCAGGGCAGCAGTTGTTCAAGGACTTGTTGAAATCCCCAACAGCTTAGTCACTGGGGCTCTGGCAAGACAGTAGCAGTAGTCCCACACCAGCCTATACATTCCCACTATAGTGGCTGTCCAGGAAAGCTGCATATTGACACTGGCCACTAAACTGCACTGTTATGGGTGTTAGCCTCCAACATAGGCAGAAAACAAAGCCCATCTCTCGCAGTTACTGTAACCTACAGTATGCAGGAAACAAGGAGAAAAGCATCCCACACCAGCAGTGATGCCAACCCACAGCTGGGCCAGCAGAGACCATCTCTAATAGTGCAGATTCAGTGAACCAGGTGCTGGACACTCCTCCTCGCCCTCAGGGTGACACTGAAACCGCTCTGCAGCACAGCTTGCTGTTATGTGCATGTAGCACATGCAGCCAGTGCATCTTACTGAGCTGATAAGCTGTATCAGCGCATTTTCCATTGGTTCTTCGGCTGCAGACTGCTGTTTTTTATGTGCAGTGCCTCATGGGTAGTTGAGGACCAACCTTTACTGGCACAGACAGGAAACAGCTTGATCAGAGATCTACAGGCTCTACCCATCTACACAGAGCAGTTGGAGGTGTAGCCTACTGGTTGGTTCACTGTCGCCATGGACAAAGCTCTCGGGTTTGATTCACACTTGTTCATTTTGTGCTTGTCCGCCTCGCACAGTCTTGGTTCTGCAGTGACCTGCAGACAATCATTCTTCTACATTTCTATGCATTATGGCCACTCATTGGGCAGCCCAACATGGCATTTCCCATTATGGACATCTGTGAGCTTGGCTTTAGTGGCTCTGCCACGGTGCATTGTAATGGGTCAGTGATGTATATGCAGCAAATGTCTGGGTCAAATGGTATAGATGTGTTTTCTGCTTTGCCATCATTGTGACCTCCCAGCTTTCTGTAAAGAGGATATATCTTGTATATTCAGGAACCTAACACTCATTGCATAGACATTACCTGCACTGTTCTGCCATCATTACTTGTCCCACATGGGGAAAATGGGTTCAACTTGCCACTTTCTATCATGCCACTCTGTCGGGTGTATTGTCTTGCAGTTGCACAGGCTGAGGCACCAGCCCCACCTGCACAAATGTTATTTCAAGTTCCCTATCGCATTGCTACGTTTGGTTCACACACACCAAATGCTTTTGGCCTGCATGATCCCATACATTCACCCACCATACGCATTGCAAACTCTCTGCTTGGAAAATCCATGGCACAGCCCTGAACCCACCATTTGACTCTCATGGAGATTCATAGTGGGACAGTTTACTGGCAGTAAGCTGCCCCACCATGGCCATCAGGGGTCATTTTCAGCAGTTAGCCATATCATGGACACCTCTCTTGTGGCTGATCCACATGAGCACTCATAGACAATCCTCCCTTTGCTGCCCACATCAGGAACATGCTGCCTCCACCCAGACACTGTCCTGGCCTATGCCATGCCACACACCGACAGTACATCTGGATACATGTCCACACCTCACAGACACTATAATGTAGCTTACGGCATGGTGTATGCTTTCAGGTGCATCTAGGACTGCATGCCTGTCACAGCGCCCTCCGCTGCTGCATCCTCTTCGCTGACTCCACCACCCACCCATAACACAGCCACCACCCACACTGACCATCAAGATAGGTAACTGCCTATCTTGCCTAGTCAAGAGCATAGACCTGCTGTATGGTCAAAAATGATCATCACACGTACTGCCACATTGCCAGACATCAGGTGAATCAATTCCATCAGCTACCAATTGTGCTTGCATCCATACCTTCTCCAAATGCTTCTCTGTCCCCCTTTCAGCATTTCAGTGGCTTTCCTGCATTAAGGTGCATGCCAGACACCTTCCTGCAGTATGTCCTGTTACCGCATGCTAAGTGTCCACTACCCCCCTTTAACGTCCTGTTACCACATGGTAAGTGTCCACTACCTCCCCTTAATGCAGCATGTGCTGTTACTGCACGGTAAGTGTCCACTACCATCCCTTAATTTCGGACCACCTCTAACATGCCCAGCATACTTACCACAGTAACCCCTTATTGCTGCCATTAATGCACGGAAAAGACTGCTCCCTTACCGCTATTTAGTAAACATACTCCTTAGTTACAAAGACAAATCACAAAACCTGAAGAGGCCATAGCCATCAAATTTACTTATCTCCTTTAAGCTAGTGTTTGGTTTTTAGTTTTAGGTGATGCGCCATTAACTCACAATGCTGGAGATTGCCAATAATTCTGGCCCCAGTCAGAAAAAAATATGAAGTTCAATTTTTGGCAGAAATACATTTAAGCTACATTTTTTACAGCTGTAAGGCTATGGAAGATGTGATCTCTGATAAGCTGTGTGTATACTGCAGAGCACTGAGTAATGAGTCCTGCATTTGCTGTTTGATATAAGTCAGGTTATCTTCTCACCACCTTTAGTACCACCAGCTCCCATAGGGTAAAAACTCAGACGTTGGTCTGCTTTCAGCTATGGCTCCTTGGAGGACTCTCCTATTCTCCTTCCAGGTATGACCTGCAACCAGTCAGACATGCTGCACTAGATTATGGATTGATGTCTGCTCTGGGGAACACATAGGTCTAGGGACTTGCTCTCTTCTCCTCTTTCTCTGTTCATAGCCCCTTCCTTGGCAAGCTAATTCTTCTCTGCTTTTTCTTCCTTTCTCAGAATTTTGGCAACAAATAGGCAGGCAAAAGCAGGGGAATGTATTGCTTATTCAGAATAAAAAAAATAAAAAAACTACTTGCAAAGGTTGCTCCTATTGATCTTGAAGATAGCAGTCATGGATTGGAGTGTCAGATGATGGAGTACCAGAGCTGACTGTCCCTTCTCAGGTGACTGCTCCACTCCATAATAACTCAAAGTGCTGAAAGGAACTATGCTGGAGAAAAACACATTTAAATAGGAATCTCTTGCCCCCAGGACTGTGCCAAGCTAGAAATGCACCCTATGCAATTCACAAACATAGCACCCTTCCCCCACCCATCTGTGCATAGGAACTCATTCTTGTCAGGCTTCCTGGAAGCCCAGTGATTGCATCAGTGCCCCTTTCAGCTAGCACCCTGAGGGGCCACACTGCTCACACACACATGCACATCTAGAATCCACCCGAGCCTCTGCTTTCTTTTTCCTTGGTCCCCTCTTGTGGAATTCTCTCCCACCTGACCTCCAACCTTTTCTCTCTCGCCTTTGACCTCTCATCCACTCCTACCTAGATCCTGCCCTTAGTTGTCCTGTCCCTCCCCCTACCAGTTAAAAGTCACCAATACTTTTCTTCTATACTTTCATTCGACCTCTCTTCTTTCCTTTCCTATCCTATCCTAATAATGGCATTCCTTTTCCTTTCTTATTCCGTGTAGCATTTTTGTATTGCAAACCGCCGAGATGCCTCGGTGTTGGGTGGTATAATCAAACCCTACAATAAAGATGAAGATAAAGGCTTTGTATGGCCCTGCCCCCCCCTCCCCCTCTATAAGGAGCTGGCTATCAGCACACATTAGGAAGTAATCATTTAGGGGTATGTTTACTAAACGGCAGTAAGGGAGTAGTCCTTTCTGTGTGGTAACAGCAGCGGTAAGGGGTTACCAAGCTGTAAGTTTGCTAGGCGTGTTAGAGGAGGTCCAGCGTTAAAGGGTAGTAGTGGTAACTTACCATGTGGTAACAGCACATGCTGCATTAAGGGGTGGTAGTGGACACTTACCATGCGGTAACAGGATATTAAGGGGTAGTAGTGGACACTTACCGTGCGGTAATGGGACATGCTGCGTTAAAGTGTCTGGCATTCACCTTAATGCAGGAAAGCCACTGAAATGCTGAAAGGGGGGCAGGGAAGCCATTGGAGAAGGTATGGATGTAAGCACAATTGGTAGCTGATGGAGATTACTCACCTGATACCTGGCAATGTGGCTGTATGATGATCATGTTTGACCGTACAGCAGGCCTATGGCTGTTGACTAGGTGAGATAGGCGGCTGCCTAGTGATGATGGTCAGTGTGGGTGTTGGCTGTATCATAGGTGGGTGGTGGTGAAAGCGGAGTCAGTGGAGGGAATGCAGCAGCCAAGTGCGCTGTGACATGCGTGCAGTCCTATATGCTCCTGAAAGCATACACCATGCCATAAGCTACATTATAGTGTCTGTGAGGTGTGGACATGTATCCAGATTTACTGTCAGTGTGTGGCATGGCATAGGCCAGGACAGTGTCTGGGTGGAGGCAGCATGTTCCTGATGTGGGCAGCAAAGGGATGATTGTCCATGAGTGCTCATGTGGAGCAGTCACAGGAGAGGTACGTAAGAACATAAGATATGCCATACTGGGTCAGACCAAGGCCCATCAAGCCCAGTATCCTGTTTCCAACAGTGGCCAATCTAGGTCATACGTACCTAGCAGTTTCCCCAAAAGATACAGGTTCCACAATGCTTGTATTGGGTCAAGCAGTGATATCCTGGGTCCCTTTTTAACAATGGTTTATGGACCTTTCCTCCAGGAACTTGTCCAAACCTTTTTTAAACCCAGCTACACTAACAGCCTTTACTACATCCTCCAGTAACAAATTCCAGAGTTTGATTACACGTTGAGTGAAAAAATATTTTCTCTTATTAGTCTTAAATAGTTTACCCTGTAGCTTTATTATATGGCTACCTGCTGCAAATGACCCCTGATGGCCATGGTGGGGAAGATTACTGCCAATAAGCTGCCCCACCATGAATCTCGCTGACAGTCAGATGGTAGGTGCAGGGCTGTGCCATGAATCTTCCAAGCATAGAGTTTGCAGTGTATGTGGTGGGTGGATGTATGGGATCATAAAGGCCAAAGGCATTTGGTGTGTGTGAACCAAAAGTCGAAGTGCCATGGGGTACATGAATCATAACACTTATCTCATAAGTCTTTTCACATGGCATGAAGTGTTTTTTTCTAAAGAAGGACACCTTGTGTTGATGTGTCCAAAAAAAAAAGTGATCAGGGGGGTCCTTCTTTTGAAAAAAGCACTTCATGCCATGTGAAAAGACTTATAAGTGTTTTGATTCATTTTTAGAACCACATAGTGATTAAAATGGACGTGATGAACATTTGAGAGTGAACAATGCTCTTCTCCTGTTGATGTGTCCGACAAAAATTAATAGATTTTAGGCATTCTGTGTTATATATGTGATTTTTTGGATATTGACTATATGATAGTCACTGGATAGCAGGGTTGTTTTTTCTTGATGGGGTACATGAAGCACCATTTGTGTGTGTGGGACTGGTGCCTCAGCCTATGCAACTGCAAGACAATACACCCGACAGAGTGACATGATAGAAAGGGACAAGTTGAACCCATTTGCCCCATGTGGGGCAAGTAATGATGGCAGAACAGTGCAGTGTATGGTTATGTAACAAGTGTTAGTTGCCTGAGTGTACAAGATATATCCTCTTTACGTAAAGCTGGGATGTCACAATGATGGCAAAACAAAAAACATATCCATACCAGTTGACCCAGACATATGCTGCATATACATCACTGACCCACTGCAATGCATTATGGCAGGGCTACTAAAGCCATGCTCACAGATGTCCATGATGGGAAATGCCATGTTGGGCTACCCAACATGTGTCCATAATGCATAGAAATGTAGAAGAATGATTGTCTTCAGATCACAGCAGAGCCAGGACTTTAAGAGGTAGGTAAGCGCACCCAGGCACAAAATGAACATGTGGGAATCAAATCCTGAAGCTTTGACCATGGAGATGTTTTACCAACCGGTAGGCCATACCTCAACACAGCTCTATACAGCTACGTAGAGCCTGCAGATCTCTGATCAAACTATTTGTTGTCTGTGCAGGTATAGGTTGGGCTCTCCACTACCCATGAGGCACTGTACATACAAAACAGCGGCTTGCAGCTGAAGAACCAATGGAGAATACACTGATCCAGCATATCAGCTCAGTAAGACACACTGACTGTGTGTGCTACATGCACATAACAGCAGCAAGCCATGCTGCAGAGCGGTTTCAGCTGCCATCCTGAGGGTGAGGAGGGCTGCCCAGCACCTGGTCCACTGGACCTGCACTGTTACAGATGGTCTCTGCTGGCCTTGTTGCAGGTCCTAGTGATTACACTGTTAATGTGTGGCAGGTATTGTCTGTAGTATGTTATGCTTTTCTGCTTGCTTGCTGCATGCTGTAGTGACTGCCACAGCAACAGCTTGGCCCTGTGTTCTGCCCATGTTGGGCACTAACCCTCCGATAACAGTGCAGGTTAGGGGACCAGTGTCAATATGCTGCTGCTATGGACAACCACTACATTGAGGCTACCTCTCCTGTCCTGCCAGGATCCCAGTGAGTAGGCCATGAACCACTGCTGCTGCAACCATCGAGGACTAACAATTTGCTAGAGCATGGGTAATAAAACTGTCTCACTGGGCTGTGCTAGCCAAGCAAAAAACAACTGCATTTGGTCTGCTGGTCAGCACACACAACATGTATATAGCACAACCACAAGTACCCAACTGTTTGCTCAGTGATTGTCATCTCCAAACAGAAAATGCATCCACATTATTGGAGCAAAACATTACAAGAGATCTATGTGGATACATAGCCATGCACAGGTCACTTTTTGGTCATAGTGAGAATGCCTTCTCAGCATGACATACAGTGGCCACCCAGGCAATGCATGTGGCAGACAGGCACAACGGCATCTCAGCCAGTGACCCTACCATTGTGGCAGACAAACCCAGGCCAATCTGTGCTGTTTCAGGTGATACCCATTATCCTCTGCCTCATCTTATTCACATTTTCCAAACAGGCTGGGAAAAACTCAATGTGAGTCAAAGTGCAGTGCAGAAAGACACAGGCAGCCATACACACACACACACATGCATACATGCTCATTGGCGCACTTTGCAAAAGTGGAGATGGCTGGCATTCCTGCTTGACACTCCTATCTCAATGTCAGCTTAAGGATTGATAATGCATGCTCTGTTTGCAGGTGCTATTACCGTGCCTTGGCCTCACCACACATTGTTACCATGTGCTATTAGCCTTCAACCAGCTGTGGATAGTGGAGCCTGTCAGTGCTGCTGGTGGGTATTTCCACCCTTGCTGGCCACCTCCTTGGGGGTTGCGCATGCTGGAGCTGTACTTACACTGTCAGAGAAACATTGTTCACAGGAAGATGAAATACAGAAAACCCAGCAGGGACCTGAACCTGTGACCTTCCACACATACACACACACCAACCATGTGTGTTACACCACAGTGCTGTCTTATAGGAATCACAGCTCCTGTTGCTAGCATGTTTCCCAATCTGATGGTCTTTGGCTTATGCTTCAATGGGCATGGCACACATGACCAGGACAAGGCTTATGTCTGCTGCAGACTGGTGCCATTTCCCACACCACCACCGAAAACCTCACCATGCAGACATGCCCATGAACTGTCAGTGGTGGTGGTGGTTGCAGTCATAGTAACATAGTAAGTGACGGCAGATAAAGACCAGCATGGTCCATCTAGTCTGCCCAGCAAGATGGCAAGAGTATGTGCACCTGTCGCTCTGTGCAGGCCACCCCTCCCCATGTTTTTGTTTTTGTTTAGGGGTGAACCCACCATTCCATGTAGGACACCCTTATTTGTTGAGACGCTAGATAGTTCAGAAGTTAGATGGTACTGTTTATTTTGCTTTTATCCTGTTGCTGTAAAGGGATCCACTGTGTTTGTCTCATGCCATTTTGAATTCCATCACCGTGTTTGCCCCCACCACTTCCATCGGGAGGGCATTCCAAGCATCCACCACCCTTTCAGTGAAGAAATATTTCCTGACATTGCCTTTCAATTTACCCCCTTGCAGCTTCATGTTATGTCCTCTAGTTTTACAGCTTCCCCGTCTTTGGAAGAGGTTTGTTTGTTCATCATTTCTCTTTAAGTATTTAAAGGTCTGAATCATATCTCCCCTGTCCTTCCTCTCCTGCAAAGTGTACATATTTAGGTCTTCAAGTCTCTTCTCATAAGGCTTCTGACGCAGCTCCAAATCATTTTGGTCGCCTTTCTCTGAACAGTTTCCAGTCTTTTTTCATCTTTTGCAAGATATGGTCTCCAAAACTGAACACAGTATTCCAAGTGAGGCCTCACCAGTGACTTGTACAGTGGCATAAGTACCTCTTCCTTTCTGCTGGTAATCCATCTTTGTATGCAGCCAAACATCCTCCTGGCTTTTGCCACCGCCTTGTCGCACTGTTTTGCCACCTTGAGATCATCAGAGATAATCACACCAAGGTCTTTCTTCTGAACCGTGCATAGCAACCTCTCACCCCCTATCGTGTACTTTTCCCTTGGATTTCTGCTATCCAAGTGCATGACACTGCACTTTTTCACATTAAATCGTAGTTGCCAAGCATTAGACCAGTCTTCCAGCTTTTGTAGATCTTTCCTCATGTTAACCACTCCTTCGGGGGAGTCCACTCTGTTGCAAATTTTTGTGTCATCTGCGAAAAGACAGACTTTTCCATTCAGTCCTTCAGCAATATCACTCACAAATACATTGAACAGTGCCGGGCCCAGGACCGAACCCTGAGGCACCCCGCTAATCACCTTCCTCTCATCCGAGTGAGCTCCATGTACCATCACCTTCTGTGGTCTTTCAGTCAACCAATTTCTAATCCAGTTTACTATCTTGGGACCCATCCCCAAGCTACTGAGTTTATTGACAAGCCTCCTATGAGGAACAGTATCAAAGGCTTTGCTGAAATCCAGATAGATGACATCCATTGCATGCCCCAGATCTAGTTCCTTGGTCACCCAATCAAAGAACTCAATCAGATTTGTTTGAAAAGACCATCTTTTGGTAAAACCATGTTGCCTTGGATCTTGCAACCTGTTGGTTTTGAGAAAGTTCACTATTCGCTCTTTCAGGAGTGCCTCCATTACTTTTCCTGCCACCAAGGTAAGGCTCACGAGCCTGTAGTTTGACACTTCTTCCCTGTCACCACTTTTGTGTAGAGGTACAACATTAGCCATTCTCCAGTCCTGAGGAACCACTCCTGTTTCCAAGGATCTGTTGAAGACATCCTTTAACGGTCCTGTAAGAACCTCTCTGAGCTCTTTCAGTATCCTGGGATGTATCCCATTTGGTCCCATGGCTTTGTCCACTTTCAGTTTAGCAAGTTGTTCTAACACCTCATCTTCTGTGAATGGTGTGGTATCTACTTCATTCCTATTTTTATATTTGGGAGTAACAACTGGTCCATCTCCAGGATATTCTTTAGTAAAAACAGAGCAGAAGTATTTGTTTAGCAATTTTGCTTTTTCAGTGTCACTTTCCACAAGTCCTTTCCTAGCACTTCTGAGTCCTGCAATTCCAACTCTGATCTTCCTTTCCCAAATATACCTGAAGAAAGTTTTGTTGCCACCTTTAACATCTTTAGCCATCTTTTCCTCTGCCTTTGATTTTGCTATCCTTATTTCTCTTTTAGACTCTTTGAGCTTGATCCTGTATTCATTTCTGTGTTCTTCTGTTTGCAAGCTTTTGAATTTTGCGAAAGCTGTGTTTTTTGCCTTTATTTGAGCAGCCACCTCTTTGGAAAACCAAATAGGTTTCCTTCTCCTCTTGTTTTTATTTATTTTTCTTACATATTTATCTGTTGCCCCTTTTATTGCCGCCTTCAGTTTAGTCCATTGCAATTCCACTTCCCTTATCTCCTTCCACCCCGTCATCTCCTCCTTAAAGTACTCAGCCATTTTATTGAATTCAGTGTTTTTGAAGTTTAGGACTTTGAGCTTGCTATGATTGGCCTGTACCATGGCTTTTATCTCAAACCACACCATGTGATGTTCGCTGTTGCTCACAGGGGCACACACGCAGACATTCGACACGTTATCACTGTTGGTGAGCACTACATTCAGCGTTGAGCTTTCCCTGGTTGGTTCCATCACCATTTGTCTAAGTAATGCATCTTGGAGAGCATCCACAATTTTTTTTGCTTCTTTCCAGATGTGCAGAAGGAGTAATCCAATCCACATCAGGTAGATTAAAGTCACCCAATATGATTGCTTCCCCCTTTGTTGCTATCTTGGCAATATCTATAATCAATTCGTTATCTTTCTCTTCAATCTGAGTCGGAGGTCTGTAGACTACAGCAATATGGATAACAGTGCCATCTCCTCTTTCCAACGCAATCCAGAGCGCTTCTTCTTTCCCCATGTTTCCTGCATTTCAGTAGCTTTAATACTGCTTTTGACATACAAGGCTACTCCTCCTCCTTTTCCATTTTCTCTGTCTCTTCTGAATAGATTATAGCCAGCGATGGCTATATCCCAATCGTGCGATTCATTAAACCATGTTTCTGTAATGGCCACGATGTCCAAATCTGTTTCCACCATTAGGGCTTCCAGGTCTGGAATTTTTTGGGCTAAGCTTCGAGCATTTGTGCTTATTGCTTTCCAGCATTTACCTGGCTTGTGTGTATTTTGCATTGATTTTATTCTGCCCACTTCTTCCCACTTGTTTTTGATGTGTGGTTTAAGAGTGTGGCTGTTTCTGATGTTGTTCTGCTTTTGCAGGGGATGGCATGCAGATGTTGACCTTCCACATGAGGCACTGTACATACAACATGTTAAACATGTGGATTTGGAGAGTGCCTCGGGCACAAGGGCTGTATGGGAGGGCAGGGGCACACATGGACGGCCACGCAGCCCCCCCCCCCGACCAGCTGCCCATGAAGGGGCCCCATCACTACCTGCTACCAATACATCTCGGGAGGAGGATGACAGCCACTGCTGTGGTTTTTCCCTGGGCATCTGCATTTTCCAGCTACATAAAGGGCTACAGTTGCAGGCACTATCGGCCTCTTTCTCCACAGCTGGGTTCAGTGGCACTGGGGGTGGGGGCCACTGGCATCTCTGCCAAGTGTCCCATGTCCCTTGAAGTGCCCCATGTGGCACATCACCATTCCATACCAGCAGTATGTCTGTGTTCCGTCACTGTCACTGTGTGATCATGACAGACATCACAGATTTTGCTGCAGATGGAACTGATAGGGGTCTATACAGTATTGAATAGCGTGGAACGGTTCACAGTTGCTCACACCATCACAATATGGGGAGATTAGAGGACAGGCACTGCCGCTACAGTGTAACACATTTCAGACACATTGGGGCATATAGTTTGCCATTCAATGCATTGGAAAACACTGGCACATAGTGGCAGTATATCTCGTGACAACTCCTCATATAGGTGGGATTTGGAGGGTTTGGTCACAGTCCTGGAGGAATGGTCATTATACATTTATTTGGGGACACTGATTATCGGCTGCTTGGCCAAATACAGGCCTCTTTAACCATAGGTGTCCTTTTGGGACCCACCTAGGTACCTCTGCCTCTGATTGACAACTATTGGACAGAGGATAGTGGGCGTGAAGGACCTTGGGCTGACACGGTATGGCATATATTCTGAATTTATGTTCTTATGCCCCTCTGTGCCACCCTGGCAGCTGCCTAGTCCACCATGTCCACCAGCACCACACACTACATGACAACTGTGCCACCCCCTGTGCCCCATTTGCACCATCAGCATGGTGCCATTTCCTACATGAGCACCATACCATTGCTACTAATGGAGCACTACTATCACTTTTTGGGCTCCCTTCTCAGTGCATCACATTGCTGACACTAAAATAGTCTCTCTTCCCTCTACAAACACCTTTTCCATGAAGTTTCAATTGGCGATCGGGTTCCCAGTGTTAAAGGGCTTTTCAGGCCATTGAGCAATCGGTGGTACAGGAGCACACACAGTAACCGCCCACTCTCCTTTCCCTGTGTCCTTAACGTTGCCGGTGCCTTTATCGCACCTTAAAGCAGCATTTGTTTGGTGTTAAGGGAGCAAGTGTGCCGATAGACTGCGTTAACGGCACACATGCTCCCTTGTTGCCATTTACCCCTTGGTACCCCCTTGGTACTACTAACTGTGACAGCAAACACCTCTTTGGTTACACTTTTATGAAAAGCGGGTTATTTTAGAAACCTTATTCACGATTTGCATATTTAAAAATCATGCATTTAGACGTGGAAATGGCATCCACATGTAAAATGGCCATTTGCTTAGTATGTAGAAGTTGCGAGGGAGTGTATCAGCAGCGTGCTTAAGGAGTGGCCTGGGTGGGTCAAAAATCTACACACGCAGTCCACATTTCATATATGGAAAACAAGTGCATGACTAAAATTTTCCATGTTGGAATTTATGGGAGAAAATGAGAGTGTGTTCTCCACAAATGAGTACAGTCAGAAGAAAACCAGGGTCCTCAATAAAGGTTTTTAAAAATTTTTTCCCAGTGTGGCCTTGTCCTTCTTCTCCGCCTGGTACTTGGACTGACCATGTCGGAATTTATACCCGCTGACACTTGCCCATGGCAATTGTGAAATACCAGCTTCCACATGCGTCAGTTAGTGCAACTTGTCGTGTTTCCTCCTTTGATTTTTACCAAGCGTAGATTTGCAAAATGGCTCCTTGGGCTGTGCAAATCGGTAAATACACCAGAACTGTATACATCGCGATCTCGACATCTCAATTTTGGTCCCCAAGCATGATCTAAAATGTGCTTTCACATCACTTACATTAGCAGATCAAAGTGGGGATTAAGGCACTGTGGTAGATGTTAAGGACAGCATATTTGGATCTCATATACAAGCGCTGTAATAGCATTGTGCCACATTGACAGTTAACGGAGAACATTAAGTACTAGTGAGCATTAAACAGATACCTCAAACATGAAAATCCTATTAGGGGACAGGATATGGGCAGGCTGGATTCTGCAGATAATGCAGTAGAGTTTGCTATACCTCCAGATGTACAACTAACTGCATTATGCATTAATCAGCCATACCATTGATGCAGAGTAGTGGCTGTTGCTCCATATTAACAGCACAGTTGCCTTCCTTACAGCACTGGGAATATCCCAAACAGCTATCGCAGAACTTTTGTAATTAATATGCCTTTACTTTGGCTGTTATTGTGCATTAGGAAAATTGGCTTCAAAGTGGTTTTGCACCTTTCCAAGTCATATAAAATAGTAATTATTTATGCCATCCGTTCCTCCCTTGTCTGCTAAATTTAAAAGGCACTCCTTATAAGCTATTAACTATTTGGATGCCATCTTTAAACTGAAGCCACTTTTCCTATTCCTTCCTAGCACTTCAGAGTTGAAATCACAAGTAAATCTAGAAGCACACAGCTACTGCAAATAAAACAGCTGCTATCCCCCTAGGATGTCCCAACTTCGATTAAGAGTGCACAAAGTCTATCACTGCAGGCTGTAAAAAGCATGTGCTATCTAACTTTCTGCTGTATCCTCTATCCTGCGAGAAATAAAGCTTCCCAAGTCATCACTGAGGAATCCCCCTTCTTCTTTTCTCTTCCATTACTGGATGCCCTTTTCTGCTTCTTCAGTTTTTGATATAAACCACTCTGATGGTTTCCTAAATAAATAATTAAATGCATTTCAGCAGATAGCTGGAAAAGGGCTGACTGGATGTATCTTAGGTGCATGCACAGACCATGACCATTTGCAGGACATCGCTCCTTATTCTGGAGATAGCAAAGGAATAGCAGCCTCAGATATTACAGCTTCTTGAAGTTTGCTACCAGTGGTGTGCATCCTTTTAATGGATTCCCATTTCTTTCATGTATGTTTTTCAGGTTGTTTATAATAATAATAAAATACAAATAATAAAATGAAAGTTAACAGAATAATAATTACCTGACCTCATGAATTTTTGAAATGAATATGCAGTAAGTACTAAACCTTAGCCACGCTTTAGCCACTTAAATTGCCAGTCTGAAAATTGCCCCCCTCTCAACACATCTAAAGTACCCGCATTCCTTCTTTGCAGTGCCATCCCTGTCCTATACCTCACTTCTAAATATCATTCTGAATAAGGTTGGAATGGAAAATATCAAGACTAGGAAGAGTCAAAGGAGCATGTTAACATTTTTCCTAGTGTGTTAGCTGCTAGCATGGGGTTAGCACAGGGTTTAGCAAGGGGTTTACAGACGTTTGAGCCATGCAGTAGATAGAAGCGTGCAGCTAAAACTCCTGGGCCAGCAGCGTAGCACACGACTAGGTGAGTCAAGCCAGAGACTGGATGGAGACAGGGTGTATTCAGGGGATGCAGCTGGAGCGGGCGCGGTAGTCACATGCTGGCTACATGACCATGCTCACAGCTAACACCAGCCTCTGACCAGGTGCTAGCTGTATTGGCCATGCTCCTGAACACTGACCATGCAGTTCAAATGTGCGATTCAGACGTGAGTGTTAGGAAATAGGAAGGGCAGAAGCACATAAGAATAATACACATAAGAAACACATAAGAATAATAAGGGGGTAACTGGAGATGTGAGCTGAATACCAAGGCACCTGCCTAGGCCATCCATTTGGAGGGGTTGCATGGTGCAGGTGACATGGCAGTGGACCAGAACAGCCTGACTACTACAAAACCAGGGCCTGCAGATCAGGGGTGATCCTACTGGAACAGTAGGAACATATCCACAGACACATCAACAGCTTTTATGTTCCATATAACTCTTTCTGTTAGATGTAAACCGCCTTGATACCACTGAAAGTCGGTATATAAGAAATGTTAAATAAATAAATAAACAGCTGTCTTAACGGACTGCTGTTAATGTCAGCATATGCAATGTCTAGCTGTCAGAGGGCTGCTGGCATTGTGAGCTATGGAGGTGTCAGGACAAAGCGCTTGTGCTCTGTGCTGCAGTCAGTACTGGTCTCATAGCCTGAGTTGGAGCCAGCAGAGTATGGGTGGGAGGAGCATGCAAATTAGGTGATGCACTTATTGGCAACATGACAGTGTAGCAGCACAAGAGGCATCTGACCCTTCCCCCCCCCCCCCCTGCATGGGGGCATGTAGCAGTTTAAAACCTTTTTTTTTAGGGCCCAAGGTTACTATGGTGCATAGGTCTGAGTCATACTGTTATTGACAAATAATACATTTATATTCACATTCACATTCACCTAAAAAGGCATTTCGGGGGGGGGGGGGGGTTGAAGGTTTACCTGCTTGAGACCCTCTCTAGCCCCATGGATCGGTTTGTGCAGCTGAGCGAGGAAAAGAAGGAGATTAGAGTGTGGCTTGGAGGCTTGTATAAGGAGGCAACATCTCCGGTTGCTCTAGACACCATGCTCTGTCCGGTAACTGGACCTCCACTGCAAACTCCGACGTCTTCTCTAATCTCTCCCCTTGTTTCCCCAGCAGGGGACTCAGAAGGTGAAATTCCCAATGGTGGTCGGCGGGAAACAGTGGAGATTGAGCCGGAGAGCGAGAACCTTGGCGTCGGTGTTGAGTTGGTAGAAGGAAACTCCCTACAGCAGGATTTGTTGTTTCCTATTCAATCAAGTGTTTTGCCTTCTGTGGAAGTACCTACTTTTTCATTTGTGCCCTTTCGACCCAAGATTGTTACACTGGATACCATTTGGGATGCAATTTCAGCATTATCTGTTGCAGTCTCTGCCCAGATTGCCGTATCGTTAGCAAGGGTTTCGTCATTAGAGGAGAAGGTACATAACTGTTGCTCTGATTTGGACAATTTAAAAATGCAAGATCAAGAACTGCATCATAAAGTAATCTCTCTGACTGAGATTTCCTTGGCTCTTGTTAAGGATAACTTCTTTCGGGTTAAAATAAAAGGTTTGGAGAACGTTGCAAGGGCTGTAAACCTGCGAATTTTGAACTTTCCGGTTATTCTGGGAACTTCTTCGCTGGAACTTTTCAAGAAGTATCTTTTAGAGGTTTTGGCTGTGCCCATTGATTTAATGCCTCCTATTGCAAAGGTTTATTATTTACCTCAATTTAGGAAACAGCCGGGCTCTACAGAGGATAATGGTGATATAGATGTAGAGGTTATTAATGTTTCAGATTTAAAGGATTCTCCCATTGGTAATTCTATAAAATTAGCTACATTATTAGTTTCCCTTGCTCTGATATTGGACTGGGAGTGGCTTTTAAAGCTATTCTTTAAGAGGTGTCAATCTTTATTCTATGGGGTCAGAGTTTCTGTGTTCCCGGATATTTGTAGAGAATCACAGAAAAGGCGTAAACAATTTATTCTTTTAAAGCCTGGGGTATTGCAGATTGGGGGACGTATCAATTACGTTTTCCTTGCAAATGTGTTGTTATGTATAATTCTAAGATATATATATATTTCATCAACCTGAAGCTCTTTCAGTTTTTATTAGTTCTCGTTTACCTCTATCTACGACCCCGGCTGTAGGTTGATATACTTGCTAAATACAATGGTGTATTCAGAGGGTCGCCATTCAGAGGGTCGCCACTCCGACTCGACGGCACTTAACAACATTCCTCTATCCAGTGACCTACTTTCTTTTACCTTGGATTATCATGGTGATTCCTCAGTTCACCATGTGTATTAATGTAGTACCCCCCCCCTCTTTTATTGTGGACTATAGGTGAACCCGGTTCTTTTTTTTTTCCTTTTTCTATATATGCATTGTTTATGAATTATTTCTGGAAGGTTTCCCCTTTTCTGTTAAGCTTTGTTGCTTGATTTATTTTGTAAAAATTTATAAATTAAAAAAAAAGGCATTTCTGCATCATGGATGACACTTTACCTATTTTAAACTTAATTATTTTAAGTACTTACCAATGCTAAGCTAGTTGAAACAATTCAACTATATCTCAAGAGACAAAGGGGTATGTTTACTAAACCGTCTTAACGTGCGCCCAGCAATAGTGTGCAGGCTGCCATAAAAGGAGTGGGCGTTTCAGTCTTAAAGTAGCAAAAGGGGATTATCGCGCGATAACGCACGCTGCTGTGCACATTATCGGGCGAAGCGCCGCTAAGCGCGTTAACGCGCGGTAATCTTAAGTAGGCGCCCAGACATGTAAACATAGAAACAGAGGTGTAGCACAATGGTTAATACACTGACTGATGATACAGGGGTCATGAGTTTGATCCCCCAGTGTGCCTAATGCATAAGGCTGGCTGAGGCATCAGCTTTGACATGTAAGTATTGTTTCTTGAGGCATTTTATTTGTATTTTAATTATTGCTGCCAGCAAACACACCCTCACGTGCCGTAACATAAAGTGCCGCTTAAGGCACCCTATAAGGCACTCCAAAGGGCACATTATAAAGTGCACTGTCCGCCACGGCACCCTATAATGTCCCCTATAGGGCACCCTATAAGGCGCTCCATAGGACACCTTATAAGGCACCTTATATGGACTGTAACCATAAGGTGCCTCAGAAGGCGCTTTATAGGGCGCCCTATAAAGCGCCTTCTGAGGCACCTTATGGTTACAGTACTCTGAGGGTGTTTTTGCTGGCAGCACTAATGTACATTAAAAATAGACAATGCTTCGGACAGCCCTATCAAATAACCCCACTGTGGGTTTGAATCCATGACCTCTGGCTCCACAGGCAGTGAAGTAACCAGTGGGCTACAGCTACTAACAAACCCCCTGGCTGGCTGCAGGACTGCACGTCACCACACAAACAGTCTGCTGTGATCACCAGGATAGGGTTAACCCACCGTACCCATGATGCACTGCACATGCAAATAAGCAGTCTACAGATGATCACAAGATGGGGTATGCACCCCCACAGCACCTCAGCCTGGTAGGGGGAACTGACCGTGTGTGTTACTGGCACAGAGTAGCTACACAATGTCACATTGTGCGGGTACTGTGCTCACCCTGAGGGTGAGGTGGGGTGCCCAGTACCAGGTCCACAGCACCTTCCATGGCAGAAATAGGCCATGCTGCAGATCCCCAGCAGTGCTAGTGTGTGAGATAGGTAGTTCCTGCAGACACACCTTGAATACATCTGTATTTCTCAGTCAGGTTTAGCCCTTATGGACACAAAGGCTGATTATGTACCACCACTCAACCCATCCTCTGGGGCTGAGTGTGGTAAACAGGGTTTCCCACCAACAGATCCACATTCTACCTCCCTGTAATGGTGGCAGTAGAGGGGACCATCAACCGCAGTCCTGCTGGGGAACAAATACCCTGCAGGGCAGTTAATGCAGCTCTGTAAAAATCCATAAAGCAATAGCAGACAGACATTAGGCCTGGAAATGCTCAGCTGCACCCCACCATTATCTGATATTCTCCTGCAGCAAGCCTCCAGCCGCTGCACCCTGCAAGGTGTTCCAGCAAGACACATACTAGCTGCAGACAGTCTGCTAGCTAGTCCATAGTGCATGTTCCTGGAGGAGATATATGCACCCAGAACTGGGATGTCAGCATACACACCAAGCAGATAAGTCAGTGATTGGGCCCCAAAAGGGAACCCATAAATATCACATGAAATAAATACTATATAGCACTATGGGGGAACCTAGCCATGACGTGGTCACTGCTCAGTCAGGGTGAGAGTGATCTCCCAGCAGGACATGCTGTGGCCACCCTGACTGTGCAGGTGGTGGCCAGGCACTACAATGTCCCAGCCATTGCCCTATGCAGATGCATCCTGGCCAGGCCACCCTGTCCGAGCTATACCCATGGTATCTTGCTCCTCATTATGCACATTGGCAGGCCAATACTGGCAACAGTGCTGGCAGTGTAGGCTGTGGAGGGTGTTTTCAGCCACCACACACTGGATAGACAGACACACACTCCCACACCTATGCCAGCATTGTACAACTATAGAGGTGTTTGGCAGCCCTGGCCACCGCTCCAGTCCTGGGCACAGTGCAGGCATGGCTATGGTACACAATACTGTTGGGGTCACTCCCCAGGGTGGTAAACACTGTCAGACACAAGACCTGTAGCACACTCCACAGACATCAGAAAGGTTGCCATGATGCAGCTCAATCAGCAAATTGTACTTAACTTCGGAATTGCTATCTGCCAGTAATCATAGCAACCTTTTGATAGCTGTGTACCGTATTCCCAGGTTTAGGGTGGCATTGCTAAGGTATGCAAGTGCTAGTATTGGGAGATGCACGCAGGGCCCAATGTCCTGCCTCTCCAGGAGGCATTGGATAATGGAGCCTGTGGGTGTGGGTGTGTCTGCCCCTGTTGGTTGCTGCTTTACGGCAGAGGTTCCCAACTCCATTCCTGGTGTGCCAAACACTGTTCGGGTTTTCATGCTGTCCCTCATGAATATGCATGAGATACATCTGCACACCATGGGGGTGGCACATAGAAATGCAGCACAGGCATCTTTATTAGTGGCAACATGGAACCTGAATGGTGTTTGGCCCTCCAGGACTGCATTTGGGAGACTCTGCTCTAGGTAATGCGCCTGTTTATGGTGTCTGTGCTCTGTAGGGTAAAATGTAGGTGTTTTGGGCATGTTTACATCATCTGCAATAAAGGTTCTGTCTGTATTAGCACGTTTTAGTAGTGGGTAAAATATGGGGACTGGGTTGGCAGGAACCACAGCTGGGACTTGATCCTGTGACCTTCTGTCTCTGAACACACTGGTTGTGTGCACTGCACCACCGAGTTTCCACAGAGGCAGTGCATTCCCTGGTGATACCATGACTGTTCGTCCGGCAGGGTCTATCTGTTGCAGTGCATGGACCCACCTACACAGGGCTAGGCCATGGTCTGCTCTGGGCAGCTGCCACTGCCCCCCTCCACCACCAGTACCCCTCTGCCACCATGCTGACATGCCCTTCTGCTGGTGGTGCTGGTGATGCGCAGTCTCAGGCCATCCAGTGTGCAGGTAGGCGGCTGCCTATGGTGCGGGTTCTGGGGTAGGGGTGCCTGCATAGACGTCCACGCTCTCCCCCCCCCCAACACCGCCTGCCAATGTTCTGTGCCCTTGGAGGTACCTGCTGGGTACTATCCACTGTTACACTGTGATAAACACACTCATGTCCATGTTGGGCCCTCATCAGTTGCTGTCTGGCTGCTGTACAGTTTCAGCATTCCTAAGTGCCACCTAGGCATCTGCCTAGTCCGCACTGTGCCCCAGCTGCACCGCAGCATGTGCCGCCTGTAGCCCTCTGTATCCCATTTTCAAGCATCTGTCCAGTTGGCCATTCCGACATGCCTGCCCTGCTGTTGCCACACATGTGCACGCCATAGGAAACCTGTCCGATGGCGAGGAAAACCATGCACAGCGCAATTTCACTGTGGGCTCATTCACCTTCCTGTTGCCTAATATTATTGTATCTGCCTGTGTGTTATCAAGGGTTGGAGTTGATGGTGAGCTGAATGTCATCAGTTTATATAAAATATACAACATCTAATACCTGGATAGCTGTAGCTAATGATCTTGATGCTTAGTTATTAATGAACAAACAATTTTTTTTCAAAGACGGGGAAGCTGTAAAACTAGAGGGCATAACATAAAACTGCAAGGGGGTAAACTGAAAGGCAACATCAGGAAATACGTTTTGGTCCACAAGATCAAAAGTAACTAACTGGTCCGGAAAGGTGTGAATTTCACTAAGAGATGTTAAAATTGTTTTGGTAGCAGTGTAATGTATTCATTCTTTCCAGATGATCTGGAAGCTGTGAAAAGACAAGTCTGTGAGATTTGAAAGGTAAGAGATTAGATACTGCTCTGTAGTTGGATAGATTGGTTAGGTCTAAATTTGGATGGGGTGGGGGGTTGAGTTCTGGGTAACATTATCCTCTTATCCATATTTTCAGTCAAATTTATCAGCTACATTTGTAGGTGGAAATCTACCTGAATCTAGCCAGACAATTTGGGGGTAGCTTTATAAGGGAGGGGGGGCTATTTTAAGCAGGGAAGTACATGTTTTATATATATATATGGTGGTATTTTATTCATTTTTATGCATATTGTATGTTGCTACAGACATGCTTAAATAGCCTTGTATAAAATAACAACCAGCGTAAAGGTATGTGCTTTCACATTGTGCATATTTTGCCAGTAGGCGTGCCATGGGTCAGGGTATGGACAGAGCATGTGCAGAGGGTATATGTCTGATCGTAGATTATAAAATACCTTAATCTATGCATATATGTGCATAAAGTACTTATGAGATTTTACACCCACTCTCAAGTAGGTATCAATGGTAGCACCAATATTTAGGTGTGTTCTCGGCCACATATGCCAATCTTTTCTAAAGACAAGTAGGCACCTACTCGTCGTTATAAAATAGGCTTAAAAGGTGCCTGAAAACATGTGTGAACTAGGCACCTCCTTATAAAATTACCCTCTTCTTGTCTGGCTAAATTTAGGACAGCCATTTTTGCAAATGGAATGGTGTAGTGGAATTTAGCAAGTTGGTACTGAAAATCCATACAGACCTGCTAAACCAAAAAGGTACCCTGGAAATGCTTTTTGATACCTTCTCTCTTTTCTGACTTTTCAAATTTTGTACACACAAATTTAGCAAGTCAAGGGGCAGGGACATTTTTATTTGCTTTTATTGTTCTGTTGTTAACCAGATCAATCTTTTGAAAATTGATCTGTAACAAATATAAACAGACATATTGCTTGGTATCCATTTTCTCTTTTTACCCCTCCAAAGAATACATTTTCATATAAATTGAAACAAAATGAAGTTGAGTCCATCTCTAACTACACCAAAGTGGTACTAAAGTCTTCCAATCTCCCTAGAAAAGTTTGATTGCCATTGTATATTTGGACAACTTTGGTTGAAATCAGGTATGCCTCTGATTAATGTGTTCAATGAAGTCTTTCAAAATGCTATTAAGATGAAATAATATAATTTGTGCTGGAATCATTCTGGCTGAACACATAAATACATATATTTCAGGTACAAGCTCAAAGATGTCCATATTGTCTTCAATACATCATCACTTTCCCTTTTCTTCAACCCCAGACTATTCTGTTTATCGCCACTCTTTAACAATGCCCTTTAGCTAGTTTGCAATTCACCCCACTTACAGTACTTCCTTATTCCTGACCTTGCCAACCTTGCATGCACAACTGCATCGAAGCAGTGCCGTCAATGTGGTGTAGCTATTGTTATCGTTGATAAAAACTGTGCACTGTAGACAAAAAGGTCACAAATGTGCAGAAATATTATGAGCTAATTATACCTCGTCACCTCTGGTGACCTTCTGTAGTTACAAGGGAATAAAAATCTTAAACGTCAGGATTACTTTCAGGGCACTTTTCAGCTCCTGTGAAAATGACAGTCAGGATGATTCAACCGCGCTTGCCTGCCAAGTACAAAATCTGATAATGAAACTCAAATTGCTTTGTTATGTTTTTGGCACCAAAACCCCATAGGCAAGTTTTACTGTAGGGATATATATTTTTTCTGCTCTATAAGTATTCAACAACAATCTCCTAGAAAAAATGTTTTAGAAAAGAATGGTTGAAGTTGAGAGTGGGAGATATTTGGTTTAGGGGTTACTTGCTAATTATTTTTACATAATTATCATGGATAACTTGTGATAGACCTTTTCATTCCATGGCAAATGAACAGTGCAACTAGATTTCTGCAGTGACAAGGGTTGGGATCATGTTATCATAGAAATTTCAGACTCCCCCCACCGTGTTACTGGACCAATTAATAGGGAAGTAAAATATGAGATTCTTATTTCTAGAAATCCAAACTCTTTTCTAAATCGCCCTTCTCTCTTCCAATTTTTTATAAGTCACCTTCCCACCCCCTTCCCTGTTATTCAGTAGTTAGGGATATACATTCTTTGGCACACATTCAGTTTGTTTGGGCACCTAAAAACAGTGAATGCAAATTCCAGTCTAGGAGTGTACACCTTATGAATTAATGCACATGCAATTGACTTGCAGACAAAAAGGTCCCTTTACTAACTCCAGCCTCTCTTGCTGCACATTTGAGATATTTCAAAGGCTTGAGAGAAGACATGTGCCTTGAGGCCTGCTTTAAATTTGTTCCAAGAAGCTTCAACTCAAAGGTATCTTGGGATTGAATTCCATAGTGGGGCTAAGATGTAAAAAGCTGAATGGCACATTCACTCAAGGGGGTATGTTTACTAAACAGCGGTAAACGAGCAAGTGTGCCGTTAGCCCATGCACCCTTACCATGACTAAAGTGCTGCATTACTGCATGATAACATTGCCAGAATCGTAAAGCGCCCTGTGGGTGGAGAATAGGGGTGGAGAGTGGGGGTCAATGTGCGAGGAGTGGGCAGGAACAAGGCTTGCTCCCTTAACATAGTAACATAGTAAATGACAGCAGATAAAGACCAGTTTGGTCCATCTAGTCTGCCCAGCAAGGTGGAAAGAGTAGGTGCACCTGCTGCTCCATGCAGGTCACCCCTCCCCATGTCTTTGTTTAGGGGTGAACCCACCGCGCTCTCACTTGGTTTGCAGCTTGTCGTGCTGTGAGGGCTTGCGTGCATCAGTGATGCTGAGAGCTAAACTGTCGGTAGTTTAACTACTGGCAGGGTCTCCCAAGATGGACAGGTCTCAGCTGAGGTGCCAGACCAAGACAAACCACCCATCTGGGCAGCAGCAGAATGGGACAGTGTTGACGGCGGAGGATCACATTTTTGTGACAACGGCAACAACACCAAACTTAAACTGCGCGGAAGAAAGGCCCAGCAATCTACTTCTGTATCTTGCCATGAAAACCCAATGGATAGTTACAACAAAACAAATTGTGCTATGGTGCTGGAAGATGAGACCCCCAGGTCAGAAGGCACTCAACTAGCTACTGGGGAAGAGCTGAAGACTTTTCAGAGTAAAGCCAGCATTTATGATGTGGTTGGATCAAAACCCTCGGGAAGTCTGACTGCTGATGTAGCTGCGCATGAAATGAGAGTCAGAAGCTGTAAAGATGTCTTACACATTGGAACATGGAACGTACGAAGCATGAACCAAGGGAAGTTGGAGGTGGTCAAGAATGAAATGGAACGTGTACAACTTGATCTGTTGGGTGTCAGCGAACTGAAATGGACTGGCATCGGGCACTTTGCATCAGATGATCACATGGTCTACTATGCTGGAAATGAAAGACAAAGAAGAAATGGTGTTGCATTTATAATAAAGAAGAAACTTGCAAGAACTGTAATGAAATACAATGCAGTCAGCGAACGCTTAATCTCTATTCGTCTACGAGGATTGCCTATCAACACAACTATAATTCAAGTATATGCCCCAACAACAGCTGCTGAAGAGAATGAAATTGAAGAGTTCTATGAACAAGTACAAGCTGAAATTGACAGAACATGCAAACAGGATATCCTGATAGTCATGGGTGACTGGAACGCAAAGGTTGGCAACAAAAAAGAAGGCAAAGTAGTTGGAAAATATGGACTTGGCAACAGAAATGAAACTGGAGAAAGACTGATAGAATTCTGCAAGACCAATGTGTTAGGGAAATCAGAATCCTATATATGTGCCCTTTGTAATAATAATGCTTAGTTTAAGTGCATATACAGGAGGCCTGCACAAGAGAAATTAGAATCCTATAGAAATCAGAATTCTATGTGTGTGCCCTTTGTGCATTCTGGTGGGTATGGAAAAAGGAATGTGCTGTGTAAGCTAGACTGATTGTTCTACTCAAGGATGACTTGTATTTGCATTAGTTACTGATAAACTATAGTGGGCCCCCAGAAGATGGGTGAATGACGTATGACTATGTTTCTGATGATGTATAAAATACGGACAATCCCTCCACCCTTTGGAATAAACTGCATACCACTTATGTGCAGGTGTGTGTGTGTGTTTGTTCCCCTGGATTCCAGGCAAAGAAGGTAAGGTGATTCCTCGACCCAGACGGACGTCCCAAGGGTTAGTGATAAGAAGTGCTGAGAAAGGAATAATGGACCCTTACAATTTGGTGTCAGAAGTTTGGATTTCCCCGATGCACTTTCTAAATTGAAGCAGCTTTGGTAGCTGCACAAGGATTTTTTTAATTGACGTTGCTTTGGTAGCTCGTCTTGGAAAAATGTGCTTGGGTAGCGCTGGGAAAATGCGCTTCGGTAGCGCTGGGAATATGCGCTTGGGTAGCGCAGTGAATAACAGGGACGTCCTGCTGGGTCTGTGGTAATATCCTTCTCCTTCTCTGTGTGCTTGTGTGCCTGTGTGAGTTTGGCAAAACGCCCCTGCCGTACTCCGAAGCGATATAGCGCTAGTGACGGGTACTGTGCAGACAGCAAGTGGCCAGACGTGCGTTTGTTGTGAATTAATTAGAGGATGGGGGGGTCCCAAGGTGAGGGGACTGCTCCAGAATCCACGAGAGTGCATGCACTGCTAATTTTTGTGATAAGGTTTAAATCTGCAGTTTAAAAAAAAAAAAAAGGCTTCCTACATAAACTGTCAGTGTAGGTTACAGGACACTTGCCATATCTGCTGAAGAAGTCTGTTAGCTTGTTTACTGTGAAGGTGGGAATCCTGTGTCTTAGTTTACTATTAAGAGGCTCCCAGTCTCTGGAGAGGGTAAAGCCGCTGACTCAGTCTGGGTGCTAGGCAGTGTTTCTTTACTTGTCTCTGTCTCTCTGTTGTTTCAATTCTTTCCTGCCTTCTATAGCAAAGGGGACCTTTCATAAAATTTAAAACAAACATTTCCAGGGGGCGGAGCCTGATGTCCAGCGGGATGGTCGCATAACGCTGAGGCTCCCGAGAGGCCTACTCAGAATCCTGAATTAACACCGTACATACTTGGAACTTCTACTCTGATCTTGCCGGGGCACATTGGTGAGATGGCGGGGACCAAACCCACGCGCCTGGAATTTGGATCTCCAGCGGCTTCTCACGGCAAACGTTCCAAAACTGAACCTCCGTCCCCGCAGAAGGGGCTGGCCTTGCGCGAGGGCCCCGAAATGCAGCAGGAAATCCTCGCAGAGATTAGAGGGGTCAAGGACCTCATGCAGTCAAACGGTGAAGCACTCCGAGCGCTGCGGGAAGATCTTGGTGTGCTGCAGAGCAAGCTAGAAGGGCTTTCTTCGCGTCAGGACAAAATGGAGAGCATATTGGACTCCCATGCGGCCCGGTTGTCCAAACTCGACAAAGTTGAACGTCAGGTGCGGGCCTTGCAGAAAGAAGTGGAAGATGGCAATAATAGAGCGCGCCGCAACAACATACGACTCGTGGGCATACCGGAGGGAGCGGAATCGGGAGACATGAAAGAGTTTTTATGCAAAATCCTCCCTTCCCTGCTCCAAATCACCTTTACCAAAGATTTGGAGATTGATCGCGCTCATCGGGTACCCACAAGCATAACGCTCAACAGGAAGACCCCGCGGCCTATCATTTTTCGACTTTTGAGATATCAACACGTCGAGCAAATTCTAAGTGCCTCTCGGGCAAAGGGCCATATGGAGTTTGAGAGCCACAAGATCTCCTTCTATCCCGACTTGGCCAAACCCACGGTCGACCGCCGAAAGCGCTTTCTGGAATTCCGGCCGAGGCTTCAACAACTACAAGCACGCTATGGCCTGATGTACCCGGCCAAGCTCCGAGTCACGCTTCACAATCAGACAAGAACATTTGAGGACCCTGATCTACTAGCGGAGTTTTTGGATTCCAAAGAAGCCGACTTGATGCGCTGACTTCCAGAATATTCCTGCAAGTACTCTCATATCCGCTGTACCTGCCATATTGGATCTGCCGCAGCCCAGCAAAGAGTCTGGCGAGGGCAGTTTGTAGCCTTACTTTTGATGATATCTGTGACCCAACTCCATCTACCCACAGTAGCCTCGATGAGTATCAGAGACAGTGTTAATTATGGACTCTGGTGTTTCTTTTCTTTCATGTCTTTCTATTTCCTCTCTAGGGCCTCCTCCCGCAGACATATGGTCGCCATATTCTTTGGGGGTTTTGCTTCTTCTCTAAGATACTTTGGTACATACTTTTCAATATGGGGTGTATTAGCCAGAATACTCGGTGATTATGTCATTGTTGCACAGATTCTGATTATGTTGTATGTTTTCAAGCGCCCTTACCTAAAATGTCTATTACCGATTGATGGCACCATGTAAGATTTTCTCATTGAACGTAAAAGGAATCAATAATCCGATAAAACGGAAGAAAATCCTAAGCTACCTAAGTCAGGAAGCTGCGGATCTGATTTTTCTCCAAGAAACACATTTAAATTCGAAGGAAACTCTTAAACTCAATATTAAACCTTACATGGTGGCCGCCTATTCCCCAGCCGTTTCTAAGAAATGTGGGGTTGCCATACTGGTTAGGAAATCTTTGCATGCTACTATTATTGCGACTAGCTCAGATACAGAAGGTAGATGGTCCAGAGTTCACCTCAAGATAGGTAGCCTTGAAGTTGCATGTATATGCCTTTACGCTCCTAATGTGGATGACCCTGCCTTTTTTGCTACCATTGCTCAGGTTGCGCAGGCCTCTGCTAATACTTCATTGATAATTGGGGGGGATTTCCATCTAGTCCTTGATCCCCTGATTGACAAACAGCCGCCTAGGACAAGTGGTCCCCCCAAGAGTCACACCACGCTTACCTCCCTGATCAAAGATCTTGCTTTAGTTGATCTATGGAGGCTACTGCACCCCAATGAGCTTGACTTCACCTTCTTTTCTTCCCCTCATAAATCCCAGTCTCGCATAGACTTCTTTCTAATCATATGCTCAATCACGAGGAATTGGAAGGATAGCTCTCGACTTACTGCCAATGAATGGTGGAACCTCGTCTGCTTATATAGTAAATATGAGCAGATACCTCGGAGAGCTATTCCCCATGCCCAACCTCACTCTCGCTTGTCTAAATGGCAGATGCTTAATGATTATGTACAATCTGCTCATTGCTCCAACATGCCTGTATAATGTGCACTCATCATGTTTCAGATCACCGTTAGGTTTTGTAACACAATAATGTAAGCACACGCCCGCTTCGGGAATGATTAGTTTTCTAGAGAAGAAGCAGGGGGGAGGGGGGTGGCAGGGGTTTACTTTGGTGTATGTTTACACTTTATGTATCTGTCTTTTAGCTGTATGTCTTCCTTTTCCTTTGTTATAAAACGAAAATAAAGAATTAAAAAAAAAACAAAAACAAACATTTCCTTGGGTCTGCCGGAATGTATTGTTCACTGAAGTAAGAACCTTAAAAGCAGACCTTACAGATAACAAGTGTGGCAATTATACTGAAGAGCTCTTAAACTGCTTCACAATATCCCTCTCTATTTTATTGGCCAGGTTGGCCACAAGCAAAGGTAGAGTTAATAGCAGGGGCTTGCCGGGATTTTCACACAGTAGAGTGACTTCTGCTGAGTGGCGGTGGGAAGACGCGTCCTGTTGGATTTCAACAGTCTCACCTCCTTCTCTGCGGAGAGATCTCTTTACTAGCTGGTAATGGTCCCGGAGTTGAAAAAAAAAAAAAGTGAACAGAGGTGTTGTGAACCAGTAAGTGCTGCAGCAATTGAGTAATTCTGTGCACAGACCGCGGTAAGGAAAAGGGGGAGAATGATAAGAACTGTAAGATGCTAATGATGAAATACTGTTGTTTCCTTTGCACAAAGGAATGTATCTCTCCTCCTGCTGTTTTGGTTGCTTGGATTTGTTAGGTGTTAACCCTTTATGTGACTGGTAAGTCTGAAGGGGAGAAATCAAGGGAGAGGGTCTAGTTCATTATGCAGGGCGAAGTTTTTTAAGAAAGCACTTGTAAGCTTTGATTTGTCTCTTGTTTAAATAAGAACTGAAACAGAAGTTTCCCAAATAAGTAACTCCTTTGTGTCCTTCCCAACAAGCTGAAAGAAAATATGTTTTGTTTACAGTAAATATTGTTTTTCTTTTACTTGCTGGTTGGTGCAGGATTTAAGGAATCTGAATAAGATTGTCCAGATCTAGCAATGGATACTTTCCTTTGAAAACCTTATTTCAAAAGAAACCCCTTGATTTGTATATTTATGCTTTTGGTTAAAAATATTGAGCTAAATTTTGCATGAACACAAATGGTTCAGTATTGTAGATTTGAGGTATATGTTTGAGCCTGCTCCCTAGGCACTATGTAGATGATCTTTAACGTTTAGGGCAGGAGAAACCAGTTGTGATAGAAGCCATTCACAACCTGCTGCATTTCTTGGGAAAGAAAAGATTCAGGGTGTCTTGGAGAAAACAAAAAATTTAGGTTGGGGCTATCCCTTCCCCCTACAACATCAGAAACAAAATCAGAAACTTAACAAAGAGAACAAAGGAGAGAGGGAAAGGGGGCAGCCCCTCCCATGGGCTACAGAAGGCACAAATGGTTTTGGATTGTTTTTCTTTAACCTTCAAAGTAGGGGTTGGGAACCCTATCAGGACAATGGGGCATCATGAGCCAGTAATTAAAAGACTGCAACTTGAAAAAAAAATGATTTGAATCCTGAGTGAATAAGAAGGTCCTGTTATTATGTGTCTGGTCTTTGTGTATGCTATTGAGTAAACTTAAAGAGTTTAAAAAAACCAATGATTTTATATTTTGTGGCAAGCACCTCAGAGGTCATAATTATTGTTCATATATTATAGAAACACAGAGTGTAACTATAGGAATTTAATAGCAATCACAATTAGTGACAATTCTCAAGCAACTTTTTCTTTTTAAACTTTTAGTATTTAGGACTCCTGTCTCTCTTGTTCAGCTATCTGCATTTGCCTGAAGGAATCTGGTCACGGGACAGACCTGCTGTTTACTTTGCTGTTTGTGTTTGAGATAACATCAAGGTTGAACCGTTACTCTAAGCAAATTGCTTTAACATAATTTCTTTGTTTCAGATCAGTTTGATACCAGTCTTAAGTATTATGTATAGGGTTTTAATTTAAATGTGATAAAGCATGATTTTGAATTCACCTTTTTGCAGTTTCATGTTATTTGAATGTCTGTTTCCTGAACTGTAAGATTTTAAGTTAACTACTTGGCATTGTTTAGCTCGGTGCTGATGACTGATGAACAGGACAGTAACATCTCAGTTTTATTTGTTACAATATTGGATTTTAGGATAAATTCAACTGTTTTTTTGTATTTGAATTTTACGTGTTAAGTGTCCAGAGAAAAAGTGTACCTTGTTCTAAAAGTTTCTATTTTCAGTTTCAGCACAGTTCCTGAGAAAAAATAGATATATGTTGCAGAGAAAACAGATATATGTTGCAGCACTGTGAGATATTAATTTTCTTTAGTTTACACACTTGCACCTTATGTTATCAAAAATACTTGTAGCAGTACATTATGTAGAGGTTCAGTATACACAGAAATTATAGAATTTTGGAAAGAGGTTGATCTGAAATTGCTCTGTTCCCAAGCATATAGATCTCATTTAGTGGAAAGATGAAGCTTAGTTCCCAGAAAATATGAGAATATTTGTAAATAATAACATTAACGTGAGTTCATTGAGAAGAAAGAAAAAAAAAAAAAGCAGAGAGTGAGAGAGAGAGAGAGAGAGAGACAGAAGGTGAGGCTACAGCCTTGGGAAAGGCAATAAACGTGCTGCTCCGAGTGTGATGATCTGGGCCACTGGAATTCTAACTGCTCTAAGACTCCTCGAGGACCCACAAGGCCTGAAGAACATGAACCTTGCATATTTATGCCTCTGAAGAGACATGACTAGGCAGGGGGAATAGGCCAAGAAGAACCCGAGGAAACATCGCCATGAGGCCCAACCACCAATGCCTTGTATCCTCTTAGATCTCTCACCTCAAAAGGATCTTTTTTTGACACCATAATTAATGAGTAGCTTACCCAAATCCTTGTGAACACTGCAATTTTAAAATCAGCCCAACAGCACTCTCGCTGAGAACAGTGTATACGATAGATTCTAGTTATACGAGAGATAGAAGCCATACTCCTTCCTATTGGGATTGATGTTATAAAATGCCGTGAAGCACTAGTCTATATTGTAAGGACTTTATCTATATTTTGTTTAGGCAGTTGCTAATTAGAATGAGCACTGTTTACTCATATTGTTATGCTTATGGAAAAGGATCTACATTTATATGTATATATACCTTTTGTTTACAAAAATACTGTTTCTAACAATTGTTTGATGTTCTTAGCAGCCTTGCCAAATAAGGATACACTAGTATGGTATAAAAAAGACAGAACGACCTATGCATGTAGTTTGATGGAATGATGTAAGTGAAAAAAAAAAAAAGTGGTGTTGAGAGGAGTGTGATGGAATATTCATGTTGGAAAAGAGAACTCAGATTAACATTATAAAATGGTGAGGGAAAATTGAAATTTGAAATGATGTATCCACCTAGAAAGAAAACTGACAATGAATACTCTACAATATTTGATTATGCCATCCCCATTAACTCCAATTTTGGAAGTCATCTAGCCCAGAGATAAATCCAATAATTGGAAATAGACACTTGGAGATAGGCTGAGTGCACTTTTCAGCCTAATGAGCTTGGGGAGACCCACACTGGCCATGTGGTGCTTTTCAGATGCTTTTATCCCTTTTTGCCTCTATATGTCCTGGCCCGACACATGAAGCTAAAGGAGGAAAGTTACTTACACAAGTTTTTACAAATTGGTATAATTCTAAAATTGTGAAAAAATTTGAGGAAGTGTGGGCATCTTGTCAAAAATGTATTAGCTAAATTGAGTTGCTTAGGATTGGCTGTTGTGTGCAAACAGCAACCCACGAAGGGGGGAACCTCCAAAATCTTTAAAAAAAAACTTTGTAAAGACACTAAACTGTCTTGCCTTTGACTCTGTTCAATAAACAAACAACCAAAAAAAAAAATTGCCCTAAGGGAGTAGACTGAACTTTTTCTCCCTCTGAACTGTTATATGGAAGACTGCTTATTTTTTAAACTCCTGAGCCTCACATTTGATCTCTTGTATTTCCTAGCAGCAGAGGCAACTCTCTTCCCTCCACAGGTATGCTCAGCAGGTCCAGTCCTTTCTGCTGGATGACTCAGCTCTTTTCTTTCAATCCAGAGACTGGATTTTGGTAAAGACATACCACCAGCACACAGTACAAGCCCCTTTTCCAGTATGGGACCGTTCCAAGTTCTTCTGATAACATCGATTACAGTGAAGGTGGCGGCTAAAAGATGCTGAAGCCATTGCCCTCGCTGGAAACATTCTCCATACAGATCAGGCTTCAGGACCAGGATGAGAAGTAGCTGACGCCGGGGCAGCCAAGGCCCTAGCAACTGGAGAGGAGAGGAGAAGACTCCTGAAGAAAAGCAGCTTTCGGCCTAGAGGTACCGAACCAACATATCCCTTCAAGGTTGGTGACAGGTCAGAGCACCTCAAAAGCACGGTACCTTAGACCCGCTCTACGGACCTTCAAACTACAGTGATCGCCATCACATGGACAGCCATCCTGTGTGACTCCTCCCCTTCGTGGATCCATGCGTCAAGAATCAAGCGTGTATCATCTCCACTGACATCTTCGGATCCAGCCTCTTGACCATCACGCACAAGACTGTGTTGACTCCTCCTACCACTCATGTGGTGCCTCCTTCAGTCCATTTCGGGAACTGTTAATACGGCAATACTACTTGCCCAGACTGCCTTACTTTTTGTGTGCACAGCTCGCTACAAACTGGAGCTTTTCTCTCAACATGTTTCATTACTGTACCTTCTAATCTGTGTGAAATGCAGAAGTTTACAATTTAAACTGCACCCAGCCCCATGTTTCTTTTTCTACTTTTTGTATAACATTGGTGTTACTCGCCTCTCTTTGGGATATGACTCGGTCCCTTGCTCATTGTAAACTGTCTCTAATTTTAATGCTACGGATTGTTTTATTGTTTCTGCTTTTAGCCTGTCTAATACTGCTCTATACTGTTCTTCAACTACAGGGAAGTTTCTATGTATCTTTCTTTGGGGTGGTCTCAAAGGACTGCTTATTGCCCTATTGAGCGGTTTTATAATTCTTGTTCTTTTTTGTTGTATATTTTCATTTGTTCTTGACTGTTGTTGAAAGACCCTACAAAGCTCTACCACTTTTATGTATTTTTATACTCCTGCTTTTATGGTGGCTGATGTACCTGAGCTGCCACATACAGATGTTCCATTAATAATGTCTGTTTAGTTATTTTGTAGTAGATTGTTAGGCTGTTCTTATAGTGGGCCTATGCAGGCCCAAAGGGGGGATTGTTAGGGAAATCAGAATCCTATATATGTGCCCTTTGTAATAATAATGCTTAGTTTAAGTGCATATACAGGAGGCCTGCACAAGAGAAATTAGAATCCTATAGAAATCAGAATTCTATGTGTGTGCCCTTTGTACATTCTGGTGGGTATGGAAAAAGGAATGTGCTGTGTAAGCTAGAATGATTGTTCTACTCAAGGATGACTTGTATTTGCATTAGTTACTGATAAACTATAGTGGGCCCCCAAAAGATGGGTGAATGACGTATGACTATGTTTCTGATGATGTATAAAATACGGACAATCCCTCCACCCTTTGGAATAAACTGCATACCACTTATGTGCAGGTGTGTGTGTGTGTTTGTTTCCCTGGATTCCAGACAAAGAAGGTAAGGTGATTCCTCGACCCAGACGGACGTCCCAAGGGTTAGTGATAAGAAGTGCTGGGAAAGGAATAATGGACCCTTACACAATGATCTATTCATCTCAAACACCTTCTTCCAGCAACACAAGCGGCGACTGTACACATGGACTTCACCGAATGGATTATATAAAAATCAAATTGACTACATATGTGGAAGTCAACGATGGAAAAGCTCTGTAACATCAACAAAGACAAAACCTGGAGCTGACTGTGGTACAGATCATCAACTACTAGTATGCAAACTCAAGCTAAAGTTGGAAAAGAGCAAACCACTCATGAATGCAGCAAAATATGACCTTGAGAATATACCACTGGAATTTAAAGACTGCCTGCAAAATCAATTTGCTGCTTTAGATTCAAATGACAGAGCTCCGGAAGAGTTATGGAATGACATCAAGAAGGTTGTGTTGGAAGAAAGCGAGAAGTCTCTACAAAAGGTGAAAAAGCAAAAACGGCCAAAATGGATGACGGAAGAAACTCTGAAAATTGCCCAGAAACGCAGAGAAGCTAAAGCCAGAGGAGAAAGAAAGACAATCGCAGAACTCAACAGAGATTTCCAAAGTGCAGCAAGAAAGGACAAGGAAAAGTACTACAATGACACTTGCAAGGAAATAGAAGCAGAAACTATTAGAGGAAGAACAAGATCGGCTTTCCTAAAGCTACGAGAGTTAAAGAAAAAGTTCCAGCCTCGAATTGGAATGTTACAAGATGCTCAAGGTTCTATGTTGAATGATGCTGAGAAGATCAAGAAAAAGTGGAAGGAATATACAGAGTTTTTATATGATAAAGATCAAGTGGACCAACAGCCATTTCAACCTGTACCTAATGATCGGGAACCATTGGTGATGAAAGAAGAAGTTGAAGCAGCATTGAAAGCCTTATCAAAGAACAAAGCACCAGGCATTGATAGCATTCCCATAGAAGTATTGCAGCAATCTGATGCAGCTGTTACCATACTCCAAGGCTCTGCCAAGAAATATGGAAGACAACATCATGGCCAACTGACTGGAAAAGATCTGTGTTTATACCAATACTAAAGAAAGGTGATCCAACTGACTGGAAATTATCGCACAATCGCTCTGATCCCACATGCCAGCAAGATTCTACTGAAGATTATTCAAAAGAGACTACAACCATACCTGGAACAAGAACTACCTGAAGTGCAAGCAGGGTTCAGGAAAGGGTGAGGAACGAGAGACATCATTGCGGATGTGAGATGGATCCTTGAAAAGACTAAAGAATACCAAAAGGATATCTATTTGTGCTTTATCGACTATAGCAAGGCTTTTGACTGTGTAAACCATGAGAAACTCTGGGCCACATTAAGAAGCATGGGTATACCAGAACACCTGATCGTTCTCTTGCACAATCTGTACATTGATCAAGAAGCAACAGTTCGAACGGAACAAGGAGAAACAGAATGGTTTAAAATAAGCAAAGGTGTAAGACAAGGCTGCATACTTTCCCCCTACCTGTTTAATTTATATGCAGAACAAATCATCAGAGAAGCAGGATTGTATGAAGACAACAGAGGTGTGAAGATTGGTGGAAGACTCATCAACAACCTTCGCTATGCTGATGATACCACATTACTGGCTGAAAGTGAAGATGATCTGAAACATTTGCTTCTCACAATCAAAGAACATAGTCTCAAAATGGGCCTGCACCTTAATGTAAAGAAGACAAAGATCATGACAACTGGCATAATCAACAGGTTCATCGTTGAAGGAGAAGAAATTGAAATTGTGAACAACTTTAACCTACTTGGATCAACTACAATAAAGAAGCAACAAGCAGTCAAGAAATCAGACGACGCATTGCTCTTGGCAGAATGGCTGTGAAAGACCTAGATAAGATTCTCAAGAGCAGAGATGTCTCTCTCCATACAAAGATTTGACTTGTTCAAGCCATGGTATTTTCAATAACATCATATGGATGTGAAAGCTGGACAGTGAAAAGATAGACAGGAAGAAAATTGATGCCTTTGAATTATGGTGCTGGCGGCAAATACTGTGTATATCATGGACTGCCCGAAGAACAAACCAGTCGGTACTAGAGGAGATCAAACCTAAGCTTTCTTTAGAAGCTCAGATGACAAGACTTCAACTTTCATACTTTGGACACATCATGCGAAGAGAGAGATCATTAGAGAAAGACATTATGCTTGGCAAGATAGAAGGTCAACGCAAAAGAGGAAGGCCAACAATGAGATGGATCGATACAATAACAGCAGCTACGGGTACCAGTCTGTCAACAATGAGCCGCCTGACTGAAGACCGAACATAGTTTAGGATAGCTATCCAGAGGGTCGCCATGAGTCGACTCCGACTCGACGGCACTTAACAACAACAACCACCGCGCCATGTAGGGCACCCCTGTTTGTTGAGAAATTAGATAGTTAAGTTTATTTAGATTTTATCCTGTTGCTGTAAAGGGATCCACTGTGTCTGTCCCATGCCATTTTGAATTCTGTCACTGTATTTGCCCCCACCACTTCCATTGGGAGGGCATTCCAAGCATCCACCACCCTTTCAGTGAAAAAGTATTTCCTGACATTGGCTTTCAATTTACCCCCTTGCAGCTTCATGTTATGCCCTCTAGTTTTACAGCTTCCCCGTCTTTGGAAGAGGTTTGTTTGTTCATTGATACTCTAAGTATTTAAAGGTCTGAATCATATCTCCCCTATTCCTCTTCTCCTCCAGAGTGTACATATTTAGGTCTTCAAGTCTCTTCTCATAAGGCTTCTGATGCAGGCTCCAAATCATTTTCGTCGCCTTCCTCTGATCCGTTTCTTTTTACATCCTTTGTGAGATATGGCACCTTACGGCAGGAACGTTAATGCATATGAAAACCTCACGGAAAGGGTACATTTTGAGTAGAGAGAGCTAATTTAAACATCCGCAATGTGATGTACAGACAGGGGAGCCTCAGACAGTAATACACAAGCAGCAACAGTCTAGTGACCTGCAATGTGAGGCCACTGGGCTGCTGGTGCCAATGTGTGAACGGAGTTTGTGAGTGTGTGCAGTTATGGTGTTAAGAAGGTGCCATGTAGCTGGTCGTGAGTGCATTCAAGATTCTGTATAGTGGCAAGACAGCTGCCTATGCAAAACAAATCACATGCATGGGATGATGTTGCTGTAACAATGGCAGTTGCCATACATGGCCCCCTCTGTTAGAAATGAGGTAAGACACCCCCAATGTTACCCTGACACTGTTGTATGTGTGTGTTGTGGTGCATTGGGTATCATCTTTAATGTCTGTAATATGTGTTCCACTGGTATGGGAGCAGCGCAATGCATCATCTCCCACTGTCAATGCGCTGACAAGCATGGTAGCAGCATTGATTTGGAGTACAGCTACCTCCCCACCACTAGATTTGCAAGGTGTTTGCAGCTGTCTCTGTAGCACCTTGGGGAGGGGGGCAGGTGTGATATGATGTGATTCACCACATGCATCCTTTTAAAAAAATGGCAATAGTTAGCACCTCCTTTTTTTGTGTGTGTGTAGGCGTTGCATGGACTGATGGAAGTGCCCACCTGTGGACTACCACCAGTGCTGGTGGGTGGTATGTGAGCAGTGTGCCAAGGTGTATGCCTGGCTTTTGGATTTGGGTGATTTGTCATGTGCAGCAAGAATGGGTATGTAGCCCTGGTGGCTAAAAATGTCATGTATCCAGAAATATAATGCAAATAAAGTTAAGACCATATTGTGTAAGAACAAAGTAGGCATGTGGGCTTGAATGAAAAATAATGTTGTGAATGTAGAGTGTGCTTGGCACACCTCTGTAAGTCCTCATGCAGCTGGAGATAGCTATCATAGACACATATGAGCTTAGAATACCCAGTGTGCATAGTAACATACCTGTGTGGTATGTGACACATGCACATGCCATTGAAGGGGGAAATAGTGTCTTATGATCTGACACACTTGGCTGGGCGTGCCTCTATGCACTGGCTTGCCATTGTGACTGGACACATTGTACCATTTATATACAGTATGCATGTCACATGTATAGCCAGTATAGCTGCCCACTGCATCACACATACCCCCTTGTGCCATGGAGCCCTGACACCTCACAAACCCCAATGACCAGAGATGTTCTTGAGGCTGCAGGAGTGGTCTAGTGGTTGGGGCAAGTTACCTCAGGCCAGAAGGTCATGGGTTCAAATCCCACTAGAAAACAGCAACCTTGGGTTGGAAGGACTGGGGTTTCTAGGTACTCCTTGTCAGGGCCGGATTTACCTTGAGTGAGGCCCTACGCCAACAAAAATTGTGGGCCCCCAGCAGGGGCGGCCCAAGGGGGGTGCGGGGCCTCATTTGCATAAGGGGCCTCATTTGCATAAATATTTGCATAATGTTACCATATACTAACTTTTAGTAAACGTGCCTCTTAATGAGTGTATGGATAAAGAAAGACAAAAAGATTTCTACATTACTATATTCCAGTGCCAACTGCCAGACACATTAGGAACTACTACAAACACTGCCCATTTAGAACCCATAGCAAACCCGCCGTATCCTAACAGCACTACCAGGACTCACAAAGATGTTACCAGTGGTGTGCCCCAGGGATCTGTCCTTGGTCCAATTCTTTTTAACATCTTTGTTAGTGATATAGCGGAAGGGTTGTTGGGTAAGGTTTGCCTCTTTGCGGATGATACCAAAATCTGCAATAGAGTAGACACCCAGGAAGGGGTAGATAACATGAGGAGGAATCTAGCTAAGCTTGAAGAATGGTCTAGAATTTGGCAGCTGGGATTTAATGTTAAAAAATGTAAGGTCATGCATTTGGGCTGCAGCAATCCAAGGGAGCAATACAGTATAGGAGGTGAAGTACTTTTGTCCACTAAAGAAGAGCGGGACCTAGGCATGGTTGTGTCTGATGATCTTAAAGTAGCTAAACAGGTGGAAAAGGTGACAGCAAAAGCTAGAAGGATGCTTGGGTGCATACGGAGAGGAATGGCTAGCAGAAAAAAGGAGGTGATAATGCCTCTGTATAAGTCTTTGGTGCGACCTCATTTGGAGTATGGTGTGCAATTCTGGAGACCGCACCTTCAAAAGGATGTGAACAGGATGGAGTCGGTGCAGAGGGTTGCTACCAAAATGATTAATGGGCTTCATTATAAAGCATATGAGGACAGACTTAAGGATCTTAATATGTACACCTTAGAGGAAAGGCGGGATAGAGGTGATATGATTGAGATGTTTAAATACCTCCGTGGCATAAATGTTCAGGGAGAGAGCCTCTTTCAATTGAAAGCAAGTTCTGCTACGAGGGGACATGGGATGAGGGTGAAGGGAGATAGATTCAGGAGTGATATGCGGAAATATTTCTTTACGGAAAGAGTAGTGGATCCGTGGAATAGTCTCCCAGTGGAGGTGGTAGAGATGAGGACAGTAACTGAATTCAAGAAAGCATGGGACCAACACAGAGGATCTCTAAAGGCAAAAAGTGGACTGTTGTAGTTGTTATGGAAGGACAGACTAGATAGGCCATGTGGTCTTTTTCTGTCGTCATGTTTCTATGTTTCTATGTTAAAGCACCATACTCTACCAATCAAAAGGCAACACTGCAAATATTAAACCAATACATTTCAGAGAACAACAATACATGACCTACTGGGGAAAGAGAACAAGTGGCAATGTCAAATAGGAATTATATAAACAGAACACCTCAGCTCAGTTACACATGCAGAACATAGACCATCACCAAACAAGTAATCACAATTTAGAAACAGGAAGACAATAATTAAACTGGGAATCCCAAAAGCCAAACTTGGAATGTACAACACTGTAGAAATAAAAATATACGTTAATTTGCTCTTGTACTAAACAAAGCACAGACATTAATGATGCACATTTACCAGAGCTGACATATTCCAATTAATAAATTCAAAATAAAGAGATATTTTTCTACCTTTTGTGCATTTCTTTCAGCTGCAATTGCTCCAGCCACTTTCTTCTGGTTTCTTTGTGTCTTCTGCTAACTCTCCATTGTCTGCTGTCCATTTGTCCTTTCTTCTCTCTTCTAGTTTTTTTCCATTCTCTCTCTACATCTGCTTTAACATACTAATCTTTCTCCTTTTGCTCTTTCCTCATTCCTATTTCATCCACTCAAATTTTACCCCTACATCCTCAATCCCCACTTACTCTCCCAATACCTGGCCAATTGTAGATTTTTTATCCCTCCCACACAAAATATTTTTCCCTTCTCCATTTTACTCTTCCAGCCCCATCCCATTCTAATCCTCCCCCAACATCAGCTCCCTTCTAGTTCCAGCCTCACCCAGCATCCATTCCCTTCTAGTCCCTGCATCAGCCCATTTCCAGTCCTAGCCACCCATCAGCCCATTTCCAGTCCTAGCAACCCCCCAACCCAATACCAGTCCTAGCCCCCCATCAACCCACTTACAGTCCTAACCCCCCATCACCCCATTTTCAGTTTAAGCCCCCCCATAACCCATTACCAGTCCTAACCCTCTATCAGCCCACTTCCAGTCCTAACCCCATCAACCCATTTCCAGTCAGCCCCCCATTGCCCATTGCCAGTCCTAAACCCCATCAGCCCACAGCCCATTACCAGTCCTAACCCCATCAGCCCACCTCCAGTCTTAACCCCCCAGCCCATTTCCAGTCCTAGCCCCCCCATAGCCCATTACCAGACAGCCCCCATCAGCCCACAGCCCATTACCAATCTTAACCCCCCCAAAGCCCATTACCAGTTCTTATCCCCACAACAGCCCACAGCCCATTACCAGTCCTAACCTCATCAGCCCACCTCCAGCCTTAACCCCCCAGCCCATTTCCAGTCCCAGCCCCAGTCCCCCCAATAGCCCATTACCAGTCCTACCCCCCCCTGTCGGCCTAAAGCAAAATTTAATTAAAAAAAAAAAACCTGCTGGCTGCCGCCGCGGGGCCCCCTCTGCTGCTGCGGCAGCATGGACTGACCCGCGGGGGCCCCCTCTGCAAGCTCGCTCCGTCGATCCGTCCCTCCCTCCCTCCGTGCAGGCTGTGAGAGGCGCGAAGGGAGCATGTCTCCCTCGCGTCTCTGTTAAGCCCGCAGGGGCTGATGGGAAATTTCCCATCAGCCCCTGCAGGCTGAACAGAGACGCGAGGGAGACACGCTCCCTTCGCGTCTCTCACAGCCTGCACGGAGGGAGGGACGGATTGAGCTTGCAGAGGGGGCCCCCGCGGGTCAGTCCATGCTGCCGCGGCAGCAGAGGGGGCCCCGCGGCGGCAGCCAGCAGGTTTTTTTTTTTTAATTTTATTTTAAAAAAAAAAGCTAACTTGTTCCATTTTTGTGGGCCCTTGCCAGCTGTGGGCCCTACGCCATGGCGTACATGGCGTATAGGTAAATCCGGCCCTGCTCCTTGTAGTCTTGGGCAAGCCACTTAGCCCTCCATTGCCCATGTTCTTTGTAAGCATTAGTGTATGTGTCTCATATCCCCCAATTGTGTTGTGACCACTTTGATTGAAGGAAAAGGTGGTATACAAAACTGTCTAAATAAATATGCAAACCACCTGTGCTTCCACATAGAGTGTTACAAAGTCTCCTTCAATATCTCTGTACCATAAAATGAGTGTGGTATCCCTGTGGTGCTGCACACAAGGTGTCTGCATGTGCATCTGTGGGGGTAATTTGTTAAAGACTAGCTTGTGGATGGAACAATACCAGGTGTATTAATTTAGGCCTATGACATGTAGGTGACAAGGTCCACATCATTTTCATCATTGTCCCTCACACAGATTTTGATCTCATGAACTGCCTGATGTATGACTGCCTGGAAGAGCAGGCCAATGACATTGTATGATGGTAGTGACTGTACTGGGAAAGGCAGCTTCATCATGCTGGCAGAAAGGGAAACTGTGGACACTGCAGAAATATGTTTGGGCCACAAAGAGCCATGTCTCACTTTCAACCTACATATCCTGGCACCTGTGTCTGTCACCCTGATACTCAGAAAGACTCACAATGTAATGTGGCAATGCAGTGTGCATGTATGTGAGCAACATGTCCTCTAACTGTTTAGACAATGTGGTGTGGTTAATGGCATCCTGAAAGTTGATGTAATTGTGGTAACATAGGTACACTCAGATATTCCACATCTACCCCTATGGAGCTGTTTCCTACCACTGCAATGAGAGTGAGAGTGTGTCCCTGTACATTTCTGCATGGCACTGCTCACTGTTACATGCTATGTGTTGGTGAGGTGAGTTTGGACAGATATTAAATATATGCCACAGCACCAGGACATTAACATGACTGTGAGCTTCAAGTTCACCCTCTGAATTGCTCATACAACACCTGCTCTGAATGCACCTGTTGAATGGACTGTGGTTTACAACATTCCTGGACAGAGTGGAAACTTCATACCCCTTAGGTGTGTGACACAATTTGCTGTAGCAAGGGAGAAGGGATGTGTGTCACTTCTTGCCTCTGTTTTCTGGGGCAGTACACTTGCCCCCAGTGATGGTATGATCTATCTGAAAAAGCATCTGCCAAACAACTTTGGCCATCCTCTACAGGTAAGTACCTGGAACCACCTTATACACATTGATGTGTGATGGCTTCACCTGCTACAGTATATGGTCTCATGTCACAAGAACAACCAATTATTACTGTTGAGCCTGTATAACTAATAAGACAATTTCAAACATTTGATAAAGATAACCTTCTCAAACAAGTTCTACTGAACCTACGATCAGGACATTCTGATGCTCATACCATAAACATCAACTGGAACAATGTAATAGTCACAGCAGAACCATCCACAATAAACCCCAAAGGAAAAAAAACAACAACTAGCAATGGCATACTGGTTCACACCTGCCTTATGGAAGGTTAAACAAGAACTTAGAGGAATCGAGAAAAGATGGAGGAAAAACAAATATGACCCAGACAGAACCAGAAGTATGGATGCACTAATCAACCATGCACAGCTCTGATACACAGGGTAAAGGGCAGGATATCAAATGCCTAAACCATAAACCATAATCCCCACATTAAATCCAGTAGACACACATTTACAACAGTGCCTCAATGATGTCCCTAGATGTCTCCAATAAAAAAAAGTCATAATCAACCTCAAGAAGACAGAAGCATATTCTGTTTCCAAGGATCCAATTGTCACACCACCAACACAACCTTGATGCCTTGATTGTGTGATCAGATATCATACAGGGTGAAACAAATCACAGAAGCATCTCCTGTCACTGTGAAGGCATGTGATGTCACACATCACAGGCATCCCATAACTGCTATCAGGTGCAAGGACTACACATATGGAGTAGCAACATGGCATGTGAGATAGCAAACTGATGTATTGAATCAGCAAGTAATGTCTGTGGAATTTATGTAAGTATCTGAGTCAAATTACACACCTCTGATGTCTCTCTGTACTATGTAGAAGTCCAAATCACTGCCATCTTTTCATGTGTCCACAGCTGCACAACATTGTGCCACATGGAGAGCCTCCTTGGCCAATCAGGTACCTCACCATAAGAGTCTAAGTGATAGCTTCCACATAGATTCTGTACAGTCACAAACACAGCAGACACACATATTGCAGCTTCATAGCATGAGACACACAGGATAGTAAGCACATTTGTACACATATGCATTTCATGATATTCACTGAACTTACATGAGAAGAGTCTCTCAATCAGAAATTGCCTGATTACCATGTCCACACAAGTGTTTCCACGGTCACGTACAGGATGGCACACCGGATCCTCCTCCAGATCTGGATTAATGTCAATTGGGATATTATGCCTTACAGAAATGTGCAGGATGCAGCAGGCCAAAATGATCTTTGCAACAGTCATGGGTTTGTATGGTAAGGCCCCACCGGTTTTATCCAGACACTTAAAGCGACTCTTCAACATGCCAAAGGTGTGCTTGATGACAGAGCGGGTGGAGGCATGGGCCTCATTGTACTGTGTCTGCAGGTGACCATGGAAAATGCACAGGGGTCAGCAACCAGGCCCGACACCCATATCCTGCATAAAGAAAATGTTACAGTTCAGCAAGTAACATACAAGGTTTATTACAAAATCTACAGAGAAATTACGCATTGTCCCCTTCAAAGTAATCCTCCCAGAGTTAATGCACTTCTGAATTTGCTTCTGACACATATGTCACAAAAATCTGCAATAGATACCCAGAAAAGTGTAGATAACATGATGAAGGATCTATCTAAGCTTGAAGAATAGTCTAGAATTTGGCAGCTGAGATTCAGTGTTAAAAAATGCAAGATCATGCATTTGGGCTGCAGCAATCCAAGGGAGCAATATAGTACAAGGAGTGAAGTACTTTTTCCACTAAAGAAGAGCGGGACCTAGGCGTGGTTGTGTCTGATGATCTTAAAGTAGCTAAACAGGTAGAAATGGCAACAGCAAAAGCTAGAAGGATGCTTGGGTGCATAAGGAGAGGAATGGCTAGCAGAAGAAAGGAGGTGATAGTGCCTTTGTATAAGTCTTTGGTACAACCTCATTTGGTGTATTGTGTGCAATTCTGGGGACCGCACCTTCAAAAGGATATAAACAGGCTGGAGTCGGTGCAGAGGGTGTCTACTAAAATGGTTAGTGGTTTTCATTATAAAGCATATGAGGACAGTCTTAAAGATCTTAATATGTACAGCTTAGAGGAAAGGCGGGATAGAGGTGATATGATTGAGATGTTTAAATACCTCCGTAGCATAAATGCACAGGAGGAGAATCTCATTTGCTTGAAAGCAAGCTGTGCTACGAAGGGAAATGGGATGAGAGTGAAAGGGGATAGATTCAGGAGTGATATGCAGAAATATTTCTTTACGGAAAGAGTGGTGGATCCGTGGAATAGTCTCCCAGTGGAGGTGGTAGAGGTGAGGACAGTATTTGAATTCAAAGTAGTATGGAACAAACACAGAAGAGCTCTAAAGGAAAAAAGGGGACTGTTGTAGTGGTTGATATGGAAGGACAGACTAGATAGGCCATGTGGTCTTTTTCTGTCATCGTGTTTCTATGTTTCTATATTTCTCGCTCTAAAGTCCAGAGAGGTGCAGGGTCTGCATTAAATAATGCAGCCATGTCCCTATTAATGCACATATATATTTCTAGCATGCTGATTACACTCCTGGCAAACTGTCCCTAATGTGACCCCAGCTGATGGAAGGGCCACGCAGTGGAGAGACTTGGGCGATTGGACCCTAACTGGGAACGGCAGTCTTACCCTGCATCACATATATAGTACACATACAGCCACATCCTAAAGGATTGATGAAAACCTATAAACCTGTTGGTACATTGCTGGCAGAGAGATACATTCCCTTTATTTGTCATTCTTCCCATGTTTGCTGTTGTGCAGGTTTAGCATGATGGTTAAAGCACTATCTTTAGACACAGCAGACCTGCAGTTTATTACCTGTATGCTCCTTTTCTGTGTATCTTATAGAACAAAAATCATTGTTCTGTGCTGTTGGAGATGCTGTTCAAAGGAGTGAATTTCCAACATAGCCCCATGCACCCTTGTCCCTGTGCATTGTGAGGTATTTGATGCACACTCTGCCTGTCTGATAGCCTGGATTGAAAAGATTGTGTTGCTTCAGCTGTGACCCATTACACAGTATTGGTAAGGTAACCACGGCTGATGCATGGCCCACACAGTGGAGAGGCTGGGGAGATTACATCCTGATGGAGAGGGCCAATGTGGGACGCCATCACATATATACTGAATGTGCAGCCACATCCTACAGGAGCTATGTGGATCTATCAACCTCTTTTTAAATATCACACAGATACATACATTCCCGCTATTAGTCCATCTTCCATTTAGAGGTTATGTGCAGGTTCAGCATAATGGTTAAGGCACTGTATTTGGACATGGCAGACCCTGGTTCAAACCCCTTTGTGTATCATTTTTTTGTTGGCCCTATATACTGGGTTCTAGACACATTGTTAATCTTTTTTCCCTTATACGTATGTTGAAAATGCAGTCACATCCTACAAGAGTGATAGAGATCTATAAGGCTGTTTCTACATGACACAAAGATACATATATTCCCATATCAGAAGTTGTGCATGTTTAGCATGATGGTTATAGCAGTTTTTTAGACACACCAGACACAGGTTCAATGCTCAGTGTTTGTAATGCGTGGTTTTGGTAATGCAGGGCCTATATTACAAAAGGTCTCCGTGTCCTTATTGATGCTCATAGATATATTTGTAGCTTGCTCATTATGATCATGATTATACAACAGGAAAACTGCTTTTCACTCTGCTGTGGACCCAGAGACACTATAGCTACTGCGACCAAGGCCATGTGCGAGCCACAGAGTGCAATGGATTGGTGTATCTGACCCAAACTGGACTGCACATTCTCCCCTCTGTACAATATATATGGACTACATAGAGACACATGGCACTAGACTGCTTTTGTACAGACAACCTTTAGCTGTAGTATATGCTGCAACACACATTCCCTTAATTGACACAACCTCCTCTGTGAGGTTCTATGAATGTTTACTATTATGCTTGCAACACTGTCTTTGTAGAAAGTGATCCAATATTGAAATTGCAAATATTCTCATCAGAGTTCAGTTACCATCATGTCACACTACTGTCAGCCACAAACCAAGGTCTGTATTTACCAATATAGGTATTTCACAATAGAGCATAACATAGGTCAGGCATGCACATTGCAGTCATGCATATCTGACAGCAATACTTTCTTGCCTCACCCGTACAACATTGCAGAGGGCTGATAATGTTGGGGCAACAAATGTCTGATACACATGCGGCTCATAAGAGTTATGTGGCACCCTAACTTTGCCCAGCCATTGGAAATTCAGACACATATATGTTGTGCATGCAGCCATGTCCCACTCCTTCAATGCCCAACAGCAGAAATCATCACACACCATTGCCTGCTCCACATTATGAGTGCAACACAAACTTCAATATATTTGTCATTCACACATCTCTGGTAGATCATGTGGTTTTGGGTCAGGTCCAGCAACTGACAAACCCTCTAAAATGCTTTCTCCATGGTACACCTACTTCTAGGTCAGAAAGACTGACATTTCTGACATTTACATGTACAGATCACACCAGTACATTATTCTTCTGTGTCATCACCACATCCCACTTATTCAATCCACCACCATCATGTAGCAAAGATTCTGAGGGGTCCATTGATTACCACCTGCCTGCCCATCCATCCATCCATCCATCACATTCTGATTGCCTTCCAGTTTAAGTTTATGCTGTTTTTTGATATACCACCCAGGCTGAACGGCATCAGAGCAACTTACAATCACTACTAACAGGTACTGGATACAATCCCTTGTCCCCAAAGGACACACAATCTAAGTGTACCTGAGGCAACAGAGGGTTAAGTGGCTTGTCCAAGGCCACAGGGAGTGCCTATAGGACTAGAAACCCCAGTGCCTCCAACCTGAGATTGCTATACCCAGGTGGGAATTGAACCCCTGACCCTCCAGCCTGAGGCATCATCATAACCACTAGGCCACTCCCCCTGATTTGGGGTTGCAGCCTTTTTAGTGTGTAAAATGCATACTAGTCAACTTACCACATGCTATCCCGTTACAGCATGCTAAGGGGGTTATTCTTGCTGGCTTTCCCCTCCTGTCTAACTTCCCCACCGGTTGTGCGGGGAAGTTAGTTGGGGACAGGGAAGAGGCGGCACGGGGATGGAGAGTGGGTGGGCAGTCACTAGCCCTAGAAGTACAGGGATGATTCTAATGTCGGCCCTATACGTCCAGGGCCAGCAAAATGTCCGGGGAAGTTTTGATATAAATTTTCCCTGCCTATTTATTACCTGTTTATATTCTCTTAAGATTTGAGTGTATCCTCAGTTCATAGAAGGTCTAGTGACCAGGGACACTTAAATTCCCACCCCCACCCTCCCCACCCCTCACCCCAGGGTTGCCTTATCTATATAGTCATCATAAATTGACAGCTGTCCTCTAATTCGGTGCAACACCTACCTTTTTTCCTTGTCCTAGAACTACTTTATAACCATGTTAATCATATCATGTATTCAGTGCAATAGTTGTTGTGCCTTCATTCTAAGAAGACTCATTTGGAGTCTAAGAACTTGCCCTGTATGTCTCAAGTTATCTGCCATGCATAAAGAATTGATTCTATTAAGGGAAGAGTTAGATGCAATTTAAATACACTTCCTCTAGGGTACAGATTGAAAAAAAAAAGATCCATCTCCACTCCCACAAAGAAGCAAGCAGCCCAGGATCACAGTGGGCTCGGGTAGGCAGTAGGAAATTTGAGTGCCCAGTGGAAACTGAAGTTCCCAATCTACTGATAATGCCCTAAATATGAAGAAACTGACACAAAAGAGGAAACTACTACTACTACTACTTGGTGATTCCATATCAGAGGCACCAACTTGGGAACACAGTTCAAAGGGGAGAAGATGGTCAAATGCCTCACAGGCTCTTCAGCCAGCAGAAATACAAAGCAAATTGCTGTCATAGTTAGTGCAGAAAGTGACACTCCAGAACTGATGTCATTATCCATTTGGGTACAAATGATCTGTGCCTCTACAGTTCAGAATGATTTCCAGATTCTGGGAGAGAAACTCAAACCCTTGTTAACCCTGTAGCATTCTCAGAAGTTCTACCTGTTCTTGGCAAGGGGGCAGAAAGGCTGCATCGCATGAACAACCTTAATACATGGCTCCAAACCTGGTGCAAACAAGAAGGATTTAGAAATATAGGCAACTGGGGACATAAATGGAAGAACAAGAGGCTATACTGTGTAGATGGACTGCATCTCTCTGTCGCAGGGAAAAGGATCCTAAGTGAAAAATTCAGGCATTATATGGACAGGCTTTTAAACTAGGGAAAGGAGGTGATGGATGGAAAAGAACAAGTCCAGCAAAAACGTTACAACAGAAACAGCTACAGTATTGACCCACACATCAATACCAAGTGGGAAGTGGCATGTAAAACAAAATGCATGCAAAATACAGGCAAGTCAGTCAACAAATGCTAGAAAGCAATGAGCACAAATGCTCAAAGCCTAGTCAAGAAAGTTCCTGACCTGGAAGCCCTAATAGTGGAAATGGACCTGGACATTGTGGCCATTACAGAAACATGGTTTAATGAGTTGCATGAATGGGATATAGCCATAGCTGGCTATAATCTATTTAGAAGAGATAGAGAGGATAGAAAAGGAGGAGGAATAGCCTATATGTCAAAAGCAATATTAAAGCTGCTGAAATGTAGGGGGACAAGGGGAAAAGAAGAAGCATGGTGGACTGTGTTGGAAAGAGGTGATGGTACTATCATCCATACAGGTGTAGTCTACAGGCCTCCAACTCAAACCAAAGAAATGGATAGTGAATCGATTATTGATATTGCAAAGATAGCCATGAAGGGGAAAGTGACCATATTGGGTGATTTTAATCTACCCTATGTGGATCGGAGTATTCCTTCTGCAAATCTGTAAAGAAGTAAAAAAAAATAAAAATTGAGGATGTCTTCCAAGACAAATGGTGATAGAACCGACCAGGGAAAGCTTGATGCTGGATTTAGTACTAATCAACGGAGATAGCATGTCAAATATCTGGATGGGTGCTCAGTGAGCAACAGCAATCATCACATTGTGTGGTTTGAGATAAAAGACAAGGCGGAGTCAATCACTGCAAGCTCAAAGTCCAAGACTTCAAAACCACTGAATTCAGTAAAAAGGCCAAGTACCTGAAGGAGGATTTGGCAGGGTGGGAGACAATAAGGGAAGTGGAATTATAGTGGACTAAACTAAAGGAGGCAACCAAAGGGGCAACAGATACATATGTAAGGAAAGTAAATAAAAGCAAGAGGAAAAGGAAACCTATTTGGTTCTCCAAAGAAGTGTCTGCACACATAAAGGCAAAAACCACAGCTTTCACAAAATTCTGAAGTTTGCAAACAGAGGAACACAGAAAAGAATACAGGATAAAACTAAAAGAGACAAAAAGAGAAATAAGGATAGTAAAATACAAGGCAGAAAAAAAGATGGCTAAAGATGTGAAGTTTGGCGACAATACTTTTTTCAGTTATATTCTGGCGAGGAGGAAAATCAGAGGTGGAATTACAGTACTTAAAAGTGCCGGGAACGGATTTGTGGAAAGTGACATTGAAAAAGCAAAAATGCTAAACAAACACTTCTGTTTTTACTAAAGAAAATCCTGGAGAAGGACCACCTGTGATTGACAAATATACAAATGGAAATGGAGTAGAAACCATACCATTCACAAAAGATGTGTTAGAACAGCTTGCAAAACTGAAAGTGGAAAAGGCCATGGGACCGGATGGGATAAATTCCATGACACTGAATGAGCTCAGAGAGGTTCTTGAAGGGCCATTAAAGGATGTTTTTAATAGATCCTTGGAGACAGGAGAAGTTCCACAGGACTGAAGAAGGGCTGATGTGGTACCTCTTCACAAAAATGGCAATAGGGAAGAAGTGACAAACTACAGGCCAATAAGTCTTACTTTGATGGTGGGAAAAGTAATGGAGGCATTACTGAAAGAGCGAAGAGTACACTTTCTCGAAACCAACAGGTTGAAAGATCCGAGGCAACATGATCTTGCCAAACAAACCTGAGTTCTTTGATTGAGTGACCAGAGAATTAGATCAAGGACATGTGATGGATATGATCTACCTAGATTTCAACAAAGCCTTTGATACTGTTCCTCATAGGAGGCTTATCAATAAACTCAACAGCTTGGGGATGGGTCCCAAGGTGGTGAACTGGATCAGAAATTGGTTGACTGAGATGGCAGAAGGTGATGGTAAATGGAAGTCACTTGGATGAAAGGAAGGTGATTAGCGGTGTGCCCCAGGGTTCGTTCCTGGGACCAGTACTGTTCAATATATTTTTGAGTGATATTGCTGATGGACTGAATGGAAAAGTTATCTTTTTTTTTTGCAGATGACACGAAAATTTGCAACAGATTGGACTTCCCTGAGAATGGATAACATGAGGAAAGATCTACAAAAGCTGAGTGCACTAGGGGGCGGAGCCTGATGTCTAGCGGGATAGACGCTTTGCGTTGAAGCTCCCGAGAGGCCTACTCAGAATCCTGAATTAATACCTGCATAAATTTCATTTTTTTGCTCTGAACTTACCGGGGTGCCTCGGGGGGAACGGCGGGCCACAAACCAGTGCGACTGGACCTCGGGTCTCCCTCTTCTTCACACGGAAAACGCTCCAAAACAGAGTTCTTCCCCACAAAAGATGGCCCCACTTTGGGGAAAACCCCGCAACGCCACAGGAGATCTTGGAGGAGATACGCGGTGTGAAGGAGCTGGTACAATCCAACGGAGCGGCGCTCCGAACCATGCGTGAAGACTTTGGCACACTTCAGAACCGGCTTGAAAGTCTCCCACTATGACAGGACAACATGGCGGAGGTCCTTGACTCGCACGCGGTGCGCTTGGTGAAATTGGGCAAGGCTGAGCGTATGATACAGAATTTTCAAAAAGAGCTGGAGGATAGCAATGATCGAGCTGGTTGCAACCATATGGGGCTCATAGGAGTACCGGAGGATGTGAGAGCAGGAGACATGCGAGAATTCTTGGTCAAAACTCTCCCCCCCTTGCTAAAGATTATTATTTACAGAGATCTGGAGACTGACCGAGCGCATCGTGTTCCTGCTAATATGGCGCTCAATCGGACGACTCCTCGGGCTCTCATTTTTCGATTATTGCGATACCAGTAAGTAGAGCAAATTCGCACTGCTGCCCGGGCGAACTATCATCTTGAATTTGAAAGTCATAAAGTTTCTTTTCCCCTGACGTGGCAAAGTCCACAGTTGACCGACGGAGGAGACTCCTTGCTTTTCGCCCTGGACTTCAATAACTACAGGCTCACTTTGGCCTAATATATCCAGTGAAGCTCAGAGTGACTCTCCATAACCCAGCCATAACATTCGAAGATCCCGATCTACTAGCAATGTTTTTGGACTCCAAATAACGCAGATCAGATGCGCTAATCCAACAACTATGATTCAACAATTTTGATCTGTAATTCGCCGGATTTGCCCGCCATCTTGAACGGCCCGACGCGGTGATCCCAGCCTGGAATAGAGACTGCCTGGACTTTTCTTTCTATCTATAATTTACTTGGCCTTCTATCCCTCCATGATGTGCACCTCGGTGGGATTCGAAACATGCATAGTTTTACAGGTTATATGTTTTAGCTTGGGCCCTCTCTGGAGTTTCTCCCCGCAGACATTAGGTCGCCAGTAATTTCTGGGGTTTTGCTTCTTCTCTAGTGCACCTTGGTGCTTATTTTTTTATATGGGGCGTTTCCATGATTTTCATTAACTCATTGATTATTATGTTATGTGCACAGTCATACATAGTTAAGATGAGGGACATTGGGAAACTGTGTGCATTATTGTGTTCTTTCTCAGAATTTATAATCTTTCTTGATGGCCTTGTGTCAGATCTTCTCATAAAACTTAAAAGGCATTAATAGTCCAATCAAAAGAAAGAAAATCCTTAGCTATCTTAATCATGAGCATGTTAAGTTAATGTTTCTTCAGGAAATGCATTTAAATTCCGCTGCGGCATTGAAACTCAATACCACGCCTAATATGGCGACTGCCTTCTCTTCCGCTGTTTCCAAGCGGTGTGGGGTAGCCATTTTGGTTAAGAAGTCTCTGCAAGCTATTGTAATGGATGTTAGCTTTGATAAGGAGGGTAGATGGGCCCGTGCACACCTTCAGGTTGAGACTGTAATTTACGTGTATTGGTATTTATGCTCCGAATGTGGATAATCCTGTTTATTATGCAAGTATTATGCAGTTAGCACAGGCATTTGCCAGCCCTCCATTAATGCTCGGCGGCGATTTCAACCAAGTATTTGAGCCCTTGACAGCTTGGCTGCCGCCCAGAACGAGTGGTCCACCCAAGAGTCTTGATTCTTTTACTGCTTTGATAACAGATTTTGCGCTAGAAGATATATGGAGGCTGCTTCTCCCCTCACTCCCATTATCCACCAATGCGCTCAGACAGCATAGAAATTCTGGGAGCGGGAGTTGCATGTAGCTTTGACCCCGGAGCATGGGAGCCTAGCCTGGAGCAGGTTGACATGGATCTCTCGATCTCCCTCACTTACTCAGACACCTTTTTTCTTTTAATTCACCGAAGTTTCTATACTCCTGATAGGTTAGTCAAATGACCGCTACCCAGAGCAACAGATTTTGGATATGCCGCACGGCCATTCACATACTAACTTATATTATGTTTGAATGCCCGGTACTACAATATTACTGGAAAATACTGGGGGAAAAATAGGTCCCCTCTTAATTTCAATGAATGGTGGCATCCTGTCAGTCTATACAGTAAATATGAACGAATACCTCATCTGTTGGCTTCTTCTGTTCAGACCCTCTATCATTTGTCTGAATGGAGGATACTCCACGATTATGTTTAAAATGCTAAAATGCTAAATGCTCCCATCTGACTGTTTAAATCTATTTCACATGATCAGTCTATATTGCTGATACTCTTTTGTTTGTTTGGATGTACAATCACTGCTATATGTATACGCCTCTTTGATGATACTCCTCAGTTCCAGAGAAGAAGCTTAGGGGTGGGGGGTAATTGGGGTTGCTTTCCTTATGTGTATATTTGTATTTGTCTCCTTTGGTTCGTTGTTTCGTTTGCTTGTTGTAAAATGAAAATAAAAGTTTCAAAAAAAAAAAAAAAGATCTACAAAAGCTGTAAAAATGGTCTAATGCTTGACAGTTAAGATTTAATGTGAAGAAGTGCAGTGTCATGCACTTGGGATACAGAAATTCAAGGGAACTGTATGTGATAGGGGGTGAGAGGTTGATGTGCACAGACCAGGAGAAGGACCTCAGAGTGATTGTTTCTGAGGATCTTAAGGTTGAAAAACAGTGTGACAAGGCAGTGGAAAAAGGCAGAAGAATGCTGGGTTGCATACAGAGAGGAATTACCTACAGAAATTAATACCACTGTAGAAGTCACTGGTGAGGCCTCACTTGGAATACTGTGTTAAGTTTTGGAGACCATATCTCATAAAGGATATAAAAAGACTGGAAATGGTTCAGAGGAAGGTGACCAAAATGGTTTGGAGCCTATGTCAGAAGACATATAAGAAGAGACTTGAAGACCTAAATATGTATACTCTGGAGGAGAAGAGGGAGGGGGGAGATAGGAATCAGATCTTTAAATATTTAAAGACTATTAATGAACGAACAAAAAAAACAAACAAACCTCTTCCAAAGACGGGGAAGCTGTAAAACTAGAGGGCATAACATGAAGCTGCAAGGGGATAAACTGAAAGGCAACGTTAGGAAATACTTTTTCACTGAAAGGATGGTGGATGCTTGGAATGCCTTCTGATGGAAGTGGTGGGGGCAAATACAGTGACAGAATTCAAAATGGCATGGGACAGACACATTGGATCCCTTTATAGCAGCAAGATAAAATCAAAATAAACATAACTCTCATATCTCAACAAATAGGGGTGATCTACACGGAGCGGTGGGTGCATGCTTAAACAAAGGCATGGGGAGGGGTGATCTGCACAGAGCGGCAGATGCACCTACCCTTACTGCCTTGCTGGGCAGACTAGATGGACCATACTAGTCTTTATCTGCCATCATGTACTATGTTACTATGTTATTTATTTATTTATTCGTATAAATTGTAAATAGGTTTTTAAGTACCCTGTATGTAGCTGCGATATTCAATCAACTGTAAATCCTGTAACCCCATGCTTGCTGTGCACTATCTCCCCTCCCTAATCGAAATGTACATACTCTAATTACTGGCCGGTACAGCCAACTCTCCCATGTATAGCAACCGCTGCTGATCACTGGAAGCAGCGGGATACAAATGTACGTTAAATAAATAAATAAATAAATTTACATTCTCTTATATACCGCGCTATTCTGCATCAGTGCAGTTTACATTGAACAAACTGAAATTACATTGAACAGGGCATTATAACTTGGAGATAACTATTTTACAGGGAACATGGGCTATGGAGGGTTAAGTGGCTTGCCCAAGACCACAAGGAGCACCTTTGGGACTAGAAACCCCAGTCCTTCCGGCCCAAGGTTGCTGTCCTCTAGTGGGATTTGAACCCCCGACATTCTGGCCTGAAGTACCTTGCCCCAACCATTAGGCCACTCCTCCACTCCAATGTGGTCTAGTGTCCTTATGTGTTTTCCTTATTCTATGAGGAAAAGGAAAACAAAGTCCTGAATCTCCCCTGCTACTAAGGGGAATGCAAAGCACGTACCGATGGATCAAATTCTGAAAGATGATGGTCCTCAACAAGCAAGATGGCTTCACTGGCATCCATGGGGAGTAAGGCAGGGAGACATTTGCCTCCCTTCTCCCCAGACTTGGTTACCATCTTTAGCCTGGAACAGCAGTTACCTCCAATGTGGTCATTGCAGGAAGACATGGAGCCCACTATGAGACCAGCACATATGGAAGGCACTAGCATTCTGTCCTCTGCTGTGTATGGTAGAGCTCCATGGCCTGCAGAAGGAGAGCATGGCCATGGTAGCTCAGCTTACTAGGTCAGCCCAGTATCCTGTTTCCAACAGTGGCCAATCCAGGTCACAAGTACCTGATAGGTTCCCAAAGAGGCACACGGGTTCCATAATTCTTGTCCTGGGGCAAGCAGTAGATTTCATGGATCCTCTTTAATAATGGTTTATGGACCTTTCATCCAGGAACTTGTCCAAACCTTTTTTAAGCCCAGCTTCTCTAAAGGCTTTTATTACATCCTTTGGTAACGAATTTCAGAGTTTGATTATGTGTCAGTAAAAAAATATTTTCTTAGTCTTAAATGGGTTGCATTTGTAGCTTCATTATGTGTCCTCTAGTCTTTCTACTTTTCGATGATGTAAACAATCGATCCACGTTTACCCATTCCATCCCATTCATTAATTTATAGACTACTATCATCCCCCTCAGCCATTTTTTTTCCAAGTTGAAGAACCCCAACCTTTTAAGCCTCACCTAATAGAGGTATCCTTCCATTCCCTTTACCATTTTTGCCACTCTTCTTTGTAGCTTTTCTAATCCAGCTATATCCTTTTTAAGATATGGTGACCAGAACTGCACACAATATTCAAGGTGTGGTTGCACCATGGAACAATACAGAGGCATTATAATATCCTTGGTGTTATTCTCCATTCCTTTCCTTATGATTCCTAGCATTCTATTTGCTTTCTTGGTTGCTACTGCACACTGGGCAGAGAGTTTCAATGTATTATCCATGATGTCACCTCAATTTTTTTCCTGGGTAGTGGTTTCTAAGGTAGTACATCTTGCATTGTGTAAACATAGTTTGGGTTGTTCTTTCCTAGGTGCATAACTTGCACCTGTCCACAATAATTTCATCTACCATTTGGACGTCCAGTCTTCCAATTTATCAAGGGCCTCTTGCAATTTTTCACAATCTTCATGCATTTTAACAAAGAAGAAAAAGTTCCATCATTGATTCCAGCCCCTCCTGCCACACACTGGGGCATTCAGTCCTCAAAGATTTCATAGAAGAAATCTGCATCGAGGCCTACTTTAACTTTCACCAGAGAAGCTTCAACTCCCAATCTAGGGATTGTGTTCCAGAGTAGCAGGAGTAAGATATAAAAGGCTGAATTGTGTGATGACTCAAGGTGAGCATGAGAAAGAGTAGGAATGGGCAACAATTTGTCACTTTGAAATTACAGGAGTCATGAAAGTGCACAGAGAATTGGAGTATTTTAAAGTGAAGTTAGCTGACCAGTGCGCATTGTTTAAAATGCAAGAATCAAAATCATGAATTTATCTCTGTAGGCTTGAGATATGTGGTCAGTATATTTAGCATAAAACAGCCAATAGGTGTATTTGAACAGTCTGAAGTCTCTTTAATGCAAGTTGGCAAGCTCCATAATAAACAGCATTACTGTAGTCCAAACATCTTAAAGCATAGAGCAAAATTCCCTTTATCTATGTTCAATCTTTGGATATACCACTAGGGCCAAAGCATAAAAGTGGTTTACAATACAAAGGATTGCAGAGGAAGAACAAAGGCACACCACTAATCTGACAGGACAGCAGAGTCAAGAAAAGAGAGGGCAGGAGTATGAGGGGAATGGAAGACAGTGGGTGAATAGAACTCATGCTACAGGCAAGTTAGCTTTTGACATCCCTATTCATCCACCCTAACTGGAAGAGATGGGTTTTTAAAGCAGCTTTAAACCTAGGGAAGGATAGCTCAGAGCAGAGAGTGTGTGGGAGAGAGTTCCAAAGAGCAGGACCCAAAACAAAAGAAAGAAGCACCTCGTGTTCATTTGAGGTGGCCTCAGGAGACAGAGGGAAGGGTCAAACAGTGTACATGAACTGAGCAGAGAAGGCAGTATGGATTATGAAAGTGAAGGAGGTCAGCCAAATACTGGGGCTTAGAGATGTGAAGAACCCTATGAACAAATGAGTATTTTATACTGAATTTGAAAGTGGACCAATGAAGACGAGCAAGAAGTGGTGAAACATGGTCATAACAAGGGGAACGTGTGAGAATGCGAGTAGCCATGTTCTGGAGCAACTGTAATCTGTGTAGCTGGTACTGTAGAAAGTTAGCTAAAACAACATTGCAATAGTCTATTCTAGAGATAAGGGTAAGGAGTAGTGTAGACAGAACAGTGGAGGAGAGGAAAGGACGAACTGCACATATCTGATGAAGATGGTAGAATGAACGACAAGTAACACATGAGATGTTCAGTGAATGAGAGGAATCTAAGATGACCCCAAGATATCTAAAGGAGGACACCAGAGGATAGGGGTAGAGCCATGTACTGGGGCCAAAAAAGGGGAAGTGCATCCCGAAAGTAATCCAAGTAGCAGATGATTTGGAGGGGTTCAGATGGAGAAAGTTAGAAGTCATACATGCATGAATAAGAGCCAGACAGGAATTTAGTAAAGTAAGATCAGGGGCAGAGGAGTTGGTGTGGTATAAAAGGATGATATCATCTGTGTAACAGTACGCCGAGATGCTAGATTGTTGAATTAGGAGAGAAAGTGGGGCCACAAAAGTGTTAAAGAAGAGGGGATAGAACTGAGCCTTTGGGACACCACAAGACAGAGTGATAGGGGGAAAAGTCAAGGCCATAGAGTGAATGGAGAAACAAGCAGTGATGATGGACCAAAAACATCTTAGGGAAGTGCCAGAAACACCAAAATCAGAGAGACATGTAAGAAGGATGGGAAGGTCCACGAAGTCAAAAGCAGAGGAAAAATCAAGGAAGACAACAAGAGTAAGGTTACTGCACTTGTGAGTGATGTGAAGCTCATTCAAGAGAGAGAGGCTTGGATTCGATGCTGTGACCCTTATGAAAGCCTGATTAGCACAGATGAAGGGCATTAGTGGACAGGAGATGGAAGGACAGCTGAGAAAACACAAACCATTCAAGGAGCTTAGAAAGGAAGTAAAAATTGTATACAGGGCACCAGTTGGTCAGAACAGAGGGATTAATACTAGAAGCCCCAAAAGGAATTTTACCTAGAAACCCCAAAGTGCGTCAATTGACGCATTATCACAACGACTGTGTTTAGCATGAAATGCAGATATGAATTAATGTGAAGTTACTTATTTGTTAAATACGTGCAGTATGTGACGTCATCATTTTGTTGCATTACATGACATCATCATGTGTTTTTGTTTGTAATGTCAGAGTAAAACTGTAAACAGTGATTGAGATGCGCCACCTAGTGGAACATGAATTTATACCTAGAAGCCCCAAAGTACGTCAATTGATGCATCCAAGACAATTGAGTGCATCAATTGACGTACTTTGTGGCTTCTAGGTATAAATTCATTTTCCCGCAAGGTGGTGCATCTGTCATTAATTTTTGATGCAACTATTTGAACATCTTGACCTTACTAATGAAGTCATGGAACATGACTGACATGGTTCTAGCAGTGGTGCTGGTATACAACTTTGAAGAAGCATTTGGGGCTTCTAGTGTTAAGAGAGGGCTTTTTAAGAATGGGATGGAATGCATGCTTCCAGGGGGTAGGGAAGGAGCCTACAGAAAGACTTGTGTTAAGCATAGAAAGGAGAGGCGGGAGAAAGATAAGGGAGGGCTCAAGGAGCCATTTGGACAGAATTGGGTCGAGAGAACAGGTTGTTTTCCAAGAAGAGAAGAGTCTTAGTCAGCTCAGTGGTAGTAATCAAATGGAAGGATGACCAGGCATGAGACAATAGAGGGTATATGAGAGGGGGGAAGGAAGGGGAGATGAGAGGGAAAGCAACAAGGGAGACAGGCAGGAGGGGAATGCTGAATGAAGAGAGCACTTTGTTGAAGAAAGTCGGCCAAAGTGGAAGGGTCTGGGACAGAGGAAGGGTCTGGGACAAAGGATGAGAATGAGGGAGTATGCTGGGTAGAAATACCTAAAGACAGAATAAATATGTTGAGAGGAATGAGAAGATGTAGTGATCAGATTAGAGTAATACTCCTACTTGGATGAGTTGATCAGAGAGTGATACTCCCAGTGACGCTGTTGAAAGATGTACAATGTGTCGGAGGAAGATTAAGCACCAAATGCACTCAGCACGGCGCAAGTAGGTCCAGTGGTGGCGAAGGCCGGGATGATACCAGGAATGATGGGTAGGAGGGTGAGAAGCAAGAATGGGGAGAGAGGGGGGCTAGGAAATCAAAGGCCATGGAGAAGACAGTGTTCCATGTGTGGGCCTGAGAATCTGGAGACAGCGAGGAAAAATCAGAAGGGAGGAGATGATCTGCCAAAAGGGAAGTGTCACAATGTGAGGGATGAAATACAGCATCTGGACTGAAGAATTCTGGAGAACAGTGGAGGAGGGCCAGACAAGAATGAAACATGCAGAGAAAAGTGGGGAGGATAAATATTGCCAATGGGACAAAAGGGACATTAAGAAGAGAGGTAAAGGCCCTGTCACAAGGCAGAGCAGGAGAGACAAGATGAAGATTAAAGTCACCCAAGAACAAAATATAGGATGTGATTTCAGAGATGGTCAGTAGGAGGGCATCCCAGCTTTGGGGTGAGATAGCAGGAGGGACATAAGAGGACAAGGTGGAGAGGTGAAATAGAATCCAGGTGGAGGAAAAGAGCTTCATGGTAGTGCAAAGCCAGAGAGTGGATCTCACGAAGAGGGAGGGTAGAATGGTGGAGACCAGCTATGCCTCCTCTGGTCTGACCCAACTGCGGAGCAGCAAAGGCTGAGAAACCAGGCGGTAGACAGCGGATGAGTAAGGGATCCTCCCCCTCCCAAATCCAGGTTTCGGTGGAGAGGAGGATGTCTAGAGAGTTCTAGAATACCAGATCATGAACCAACATGGTTTTCACACAGAGGGAGTGGCAATTAATAAGAGCAAGGCTAAGAAGAAGTTGGGAGGGCACAGACAGGCAAGACTGAGGTTGGGAGGGAGAGTGGTGACAAGACAGGAACTTAGCTGAGGACTGGGACAAGTGTGGCAGAGTGAAAGGATGCAAGAGGCCAGGACACCAGTCACCAGTGAACTGGGATAGTTGCCATATGAGGAAGAGGGAGAAAAGAGCTACAATAATTAGTAAACCCAAGAGCGACAGAGCAGCAAGGAAAGACTTACATGTAGTCATGCAGCATGAGGAATCATGCATCTGCAATGGCGAAGGAGTACCAAACAATGACAGCATAGGGCCCAAAGATCTTTCCGACTGAGCCCTAGACTTGCCCTAAGAATCTTGCCTAAGCAGTATGTCCTGCTCCTTGGGCACGTTCCTTACCATGCGCCTGGGGTGAAAAATGCAGCAGACAGCTGCCTTAAGTATTCAGTGCCCCAAAGGCAATGCAGCTGCATTTCAGGCAGACATGTCACTTCTGGATGGACAGTATAGCAGTGATTGGTAGGCAATCAGTGAATTCAGGATGGTACCTGTAGCGGAGAGAGAAGATACACGATAATGGGAGACAGCAGAGAGGCAACAGCAATACAACAAGTATCTTTATCCAGTAATGATCTAATAGATCTGATCTGATGAGAGGCATAAAAGCATTATCTTACCACTGAAGAGATCTGTTTCTTGAATGAAAGTTCAGGGTCTGTAATAGCACAAAGGATTTGAAGTGATAGCCTTAAAACCATGATCTCCCCGTCTAAAAAAAAGGAGCAACTGAGTGGATTGATTTCAACCTGTAATTATAGTGGATAACCTAATGGCTAGAGCAGTAGGCTGAGAACCAGAAAATCCCACTTCTACCCCGTTTTGATCTTGAGCAAGTCACTTAACCCTCCATTGTCTTAGGTACAAAGTTAGATTGTAAGTCCTCCAAGGGATAAAAAAATGGATCAGGGTGGGCTCTGGTAGATTGTGACCTCTAAAGCAGAGACACCCTATACATCAAGAGATATCCATGCATAATGCCTTCTCTGCCATGGATAATGAGGGTGCCCAATTTGTGGAAACTGAAGTACCCTTAAATGAGAGAGTCAATGCCCAATCTACTGATAATGCACCAAATATGAAGAAAAAAAAATCACAAACAGAAAACTACTACTACTTGGAGATTCCATCATCAGAGGCACCAACTTGGGAACAGTTCAAAGGAGAGAAGATGGTCAAATGCCTCCCAGGCTCTTTAGCCAGCAGGAATACAACCAAATTGTTGGTATAGTTAGTGCAGAAAGTGAGCACTCCAAAACTGATATTGTCATCCACTTGGGCACAAATGACCTGGCTAGAAACAGTGCCTCTGCAGTTCAAAGAGACGTCCAGACTCTGGGAGAGAAACTCAAGCCCATTGTTAACACTATAGCATTCTCAGAAGTACTACCTGTTCATGGTAATGGGGCAGAAAGGCTGCATCGCATAAACAACTTTAATACATGACTCCAAACCTGGTGCAAACAAGAAAGATTTAGATATATTGGCGACTGGGGAAACAAATGGATCAACAAGAGACTATACTGTGCTGATGGACTACATCTCTCTGTCGCAGGGAAAAGGATCCTAAGTAAAAAATTCAGGCAGTATGTGGACAGGATTTAAACTAGGAAAAGGGGGTGATGGATGAAGAAGGACAAGTTCAGGATGTCACTCCCAGCAAAAGCAAAATGACATTGGAAATAGCTACACTTTTAAACCACACATCAATGGCAAGTGGGAAGGGGCATGTAGAATAAAATCCATGCAAAACACAGGCAAGCCAGTCAACAGATGCTGGAAAGCAATGAGCACAAAATGCTCGAAGTCTAGCCAACAAAATTCTTGATCTGGAAGTCCTAATGGTGGAAATGGACTTGGTCATCGTGGCCATTACAGAAACATGGTTTAATGAGTCATGTGAATGGGATATAGCCATAGCTGGCTATAATCTATTTAGAAGAGATAGAGATGATAGAAGAGGAGGAGGAGTAGCCCAATATGTCAAAAGCAATATTAAAGCTGCTGAAATGTAGGAGATGTGGGAAAAAGAAGAAGTGCCATGGATTGTGTTAGAAAGAGGAGATGACACTATCATCCATACTGGTGTAGACTACAGGCCTCAAACTCAAACCGAAGAAATGGATAGCGAATTGATTGCTGATGTTGCAAAGATAGCCATGAAGGGGGAAGTGATTATATTGGGTGACTTTAATCTATCCGATGTGGATTGGCGTATTCCTTCTGCAAATCTGGAAAGAAGTAAAAAAAATTGTGGATGTCTTCCAAGATGCCTGAAAACAGCACAAGCACTGGCAAGTCAAATGCAAGGCATTGATAAGGCAGGCAAAGGGAGAATTTGAGAAGAAGCTTGCTGCGGAAGCAAAAATGCGAAATAACGACTTTTTCAAGTACATTCGTAGCAAAAAACCTTTGAGAGAGTCAGTTGGTCCATTAGATGATAGAGGGGTTAAAAGGAGCACTAAGAGGCAACAAGGCGATAGTGGAGAGACTGAATGAATTCTTTGCTTCGGTCTTTACTGAGGAAGATGTAGGGATGTTACCCATGACTGAAGTGGTATTTAAAGGTGCGGAAGAATTGAAGATATATTACAATTATTAGATAAACTGAAGAGTAGAAAATCACCTGTGCTGGATGGTATACATCCAAGGGTGTGTTGAAGGAACTGAAATATGAGATTGCAGACCTGCTATTAGTAATCTGTGAACTATCATTAAAATCATCTCTAATACCTGAAGATTGGAGGATCGCCAATGTAATGCCAATTTTTAAAAAGGGTTCCAGGGGTGATCCGGGAAACTACAGACCATTGAGCCTGACGTCAATACCGGGAAAAATGGTAGAAACCATCATGAAGAATAAAATTACTCAGCATGTAGATAGTCATGGCCTAATGGGAGACAGCCAACATGGCTTTAGACAAGGAAGATCTTGTCTTACTAATCTGTTATGTTTTTTTGAAGGTGTGAATAAACAGGTGGACAAAGGTGAGTCGGTTGATATAGTGTATCTGGACTTTCAGAAAGCTTTTGACAAGGTCCCTAATCAGAGACTTTTGGCAAAACTAAAGACTCATGGCATAGGAGGCAGTGTACTACTGTGGATCAGGAACTGGTTAAAAGATAGAAAGCAGAGGGTAGGGCTAAATGGCCAATTTTCCCAATGGAGAAAGGTGAATAGTGGTGTACCTCGGGGATCTGTGCTGGGTCTGCTGCTTTTTGACATATTCATAAACGACCTGGAAAGTGGAATAACGCGTGAGGTTATCAAATTTGCAGATGACACAAAACTATTTAAAGTTGTTAAAACCCAAGAAGATTGTGGAAAATTGCAAGAGGATCTTGATAAATTGGAAGACTGGGCATCAAAATGGCAGATGAAATTTAATGTGGACAAGTGCAAAGGTATGCATCTAGGGATGAACAACCCAAACTATGGTTACACGATGCAAGGTTCCACATTAGGAACCACCACCCAGGAAAAAGATTTAGGCGTCATTGTGGATACCATGTTAAAATCCTCGGCCCAGTGTGCAGCGGCGGCCAAGAGAGCAAATAGAATGCTAGGTATGATAAGGAAAGGAATGGAAAATAAAACAAAAGATATTATAATGCCTCTATATCGTTCCATGGTGAGACCACACCTTGAATATTGTGTGCAATTCTGGTCGCCGTATCTTATAAAGGATATAGCGATATTAGAAAAGGTTCAGAGAAGAGCCACCAAAATGGTAAAGGGGATGGAAGGATACTCCTATGAAGAAAGGCTAAAAAGGTTAGGGCTCTTTAACCTGGAAAAGAGACAGCTGAGGGGAGATATGATAGAAGTCTATAAATTAATGAACGGAGTGGAACGGGTAAACGTAGATCGATTGTTTACGTTATCAGAATATAGAAAGACTATGGGACATGCAATGAAGCTACAGGATAAACTATTTAAGACTAATAAAAGAAAATATTTTTTCACTCAACGTGTAATCAAACTCTGTAATTTGTTACCGGAGGATGTAGTAAAGGCTGTTAGTGTAGCTGGATTTAAAAAATGTTTGGACAAGTTCCTGGAGGAAAGGTCCATAAACCATTATTAAGAAGGGACCCAGGATATCAATGCTTGACCCTGTACAGCATTGTGGAACCCGTGTCTTTTGGGGAAACTGCTAGGTACGTATGACCTAGATTGGCCACTGTTGGAAACAGGATACTGGGCTTGATGGACCTTGGTCTGACCCAGTATGGCATATCTTATGTTCTTATGCATTACTTAGACAAATGGTGATAGAACCGACCAAGGAGTGTTCGGTACTGGATTTAGTGCTCACCTAGCATGTCGAATATCCAAGTGGGTGCCCATGTGACCAGCAGCGATCATCACATGGTGTGGCTTGAGATAAAAGCCAAGATAGAATCCAATCACAGCAAGCTCAAAGTCCTTGACTTCAAAAATACTGAATTCATTAAAATGGCCAAGTACCTGAAGGAGGAGTTGGCAGGGTGGGAGGGTGGGGATAAGGGAAGTAGAATTACAATGGGCTAAACTAAAGAAGGCAGTAAAAGGGGCAACAGATACTTATGTAAGGAAAGTAAATAAAAACAAGAGGAAAAGGAAACCTATTTGGTTCTCTAAAGAAGTGGCTGCACAAATAAAGGCAAAAAACACAGCTTTCACAAAATTCAAAAGTTCGCAAACAGAGGAATAAAGAAAAGAATATAGGATCAAACTAAAAGAGACAAAAAGAGAAATAAAGATATCAAAATCAAAGGCAGAAGAAAAGCTGGCTAAAGATGTGAAGTGTGGCAACAAAACGTTTTTAGATATATTCGGGAGAGGAGGAAAATCAGAGGTGGAATAGCAGGACTCAAAAAGTGATGAGAATGGATTTGTGGAAAGTGACATTGAAAAAGCGAAAATGCTAAACAAATACTTCTGCTCTGTTTTTACTAAGAGAAAATCCTGGAGAAGAATCACGTGTGATTGACAAATATACAAATGGAAATGGAGTAGATACCACACCATTCACAAAAGATGTGTTAGAACTGCTTGCAAAACTAGAAGTGGACAAGTCTATGGGGCCAGATGGGATACACCCCAGGATACTGAAAGAGCTCAGAGAGGCTTTTACAGGGCTGTTAAAGGATGTTTTTAATAGATCCTTGGAGACAGGAGAAGTTCCAAGGGAATGAAGAATGGCTGATGTGGTACCTGTTCACAAAAGTGGCAGTAGGAAAGAAGTGACAAACCACAGGTTAGTAAACCTTACCTCAGTGGTGGTAAAAGTAATGGAGGTGCTCCTGAAAGAGCGAATAGTGGACTTCCTTGAAACCAACAGGTTGCATGATCCGAGGCAACATGGTTTTACCAAAGGACGATCTTGCCAAACAAATCTGATTGAGTTCTTTGACTAGGTGACCAGAGAACTAGATCAAGGGCATGCGATGGATGTGATCTACCTAGATTTCAGAAAAGCCTTTGATACTGTTCTTCATAGGAGGTTTATCAATAAACTCAACAGCTTGAGGATAGTTCCCAAGGTGGTGAACTGGATCAGAAATTGGTTGACTAACAGACGGCAGAAGGTGATGGTAAATGAAGTCACTTGGATGAAAGGAAGGTGATTAGCGGTATGCCCCAGGGTTCGTTCTTAGGACCGCTACTATTCAATGTATTTGTGAGTGATATTGCTGAAGGACTGAATGGAAAAGTTTGTCTTTCTCTGTAGATGACACAAAAATTTACAACACAATTGACTCCCCTGAGGGAGTGGATAACATGAGGAAATGTCTACAAAAGCTGGAAGAATGGTCTATTGCTTGGCAATTAAGATTTAATATGAAGATGTGCAGTGTGTGATGGAGAAGGTCCCTCTGACACCTTAGAGAGAGATAAAACACAGGATCCAGCTTTAGGCTGGGAAAGAAAACAAGTGCACATGGCTCCTGGTTTCCCAGGCAACCATAAACAGAGCAGGTCAGAAGAAGGGAAAACACGCCCCTGCTGTAGTTCAGTGCAGCAGTCACGAGTTAAGCCAGAACACCTGTTGGTGGGAGGAGCCAGGGTAAACCCAGGAAACCAGAGATTTAAGGGAGGCTCATTAGGAGGAGAGAGGACACAGCTGGGGAGGACACAGCTGGGAGAAGCACAGCCGGTAGCTCAGAGGAGAGCTCAGCCAAGAGCAGCATGGCCGAGAACACAGCTCTTAGAACCGTCACGAGAAAAAGAGGATTGCCTTAGGAATGAAGACTCAGAGGAATCTATGGTAATTGAGGATTCTTTGACCTTTGATTCAGAAGAGGAAGTCAGCACAGGAAACAAGCAGAGAGTTGGTGCAAAGGAGCCAGGTACAAGTAACCCAGGTTTGGTGCTGGGAGTAAAAGGCAACCAAAAGGGAAACGTACTGGGAAGGCAGACTTGTATGCACAGAGAAACTCCAAGGCTTATGTTTGCAGCTGATCCTAGAGGACAAAAGGAAACTCTCATAAGGAAACCAAGAGGTAGGACAAGCGACCGGTATAAACGGGAAGCTGTTTTTAAGTGCCCTGATATTAGCCCAGAAAGGTGGGGTTCCACATGCTGGGAATACTGTGGCAATTCACAACCGTGTATATCAAAAGGCTGTGAGGAAAAATGCAATGCTGAAAAGATAGACGTGTGTTTGGAAACACCCTGTAGCAACTTGCAAACATTTCCAGGTGGGGTTCAGATTGAACCATTGACACTGAACCACCTTTAGAAGGTCAGCCTAGTGAACCAATGGATTGTACGATATCTGTATCTGAGAAGATAAGTCCTGTGAAATAGAATTAAGCTGTGCAGAGAAAGAGAGAGTGCTGCAGGTAGCAGCTGACAAGAAAAGCACAAAAGAGTTTTGAAATAGAAAAGTGTTTTTCAGTTGGATTACAGAGATGCTGAGATAAGAAGCCTGAATTTCTTTTTATATAATTTAGTGCCAGAAGTGTATGGCCAATGTTTATTTATTTATTTAGCTGTATTTATATCCCACTTTTCACCGGGTCAAAGTGGTCAATTGGGGGATACATTTAACACGAGGGGATATGAGACACATACGATAATACTTATAGGGAACATGGGCAATGGAGGGTTAAGTGGCTTGCCCAAGACCACAAGGAGTGCCTATAGGACTAGAAATCCCAGTCCCTCCGGCCTGAGATTGCTGTCCCCAGGTGGGACTTGAACCCCCGGTCCTCCGGCCTAAAGTACCTTGTCCTAACCACTAGACCACTCCTCCCATGTTCCTTTTGTTCTGCATGTGAAACCACTTGGGAAGGGGAATTAAAAATCCTGTTTTGCCTGAAACCCTCGAGTCCACAACTCTCTTTATTTGGGATAGTGAAAAACTTCAACTCCCAGAAGGCAGTGCTTTCCCCAAGCACCAGTCATTTCCTGAATAGAGACTCAGGCCTCCATCTCCACAAGCTCTAGCTGTGGAGGTAACAGTGACGCGACAAGTGTCATGCACTTGGGAAGAAGAAATCCAAGGGAATTGCATGTGATAGAGGATGAGAGGTTGGTCTGCATGGACCAGGAGAAGGACCTTGGAATGATTGTTTCTGAGGATCTCAAGATGGTGAAACAGTATGACAAGGTGGTGGCAAAAGCCAGAAGGATGCTGGATTGCGTACAGAGAGGAATTACCAGTAGAAAGGAAAATGTACTAATACCACTGTACAAATCACTGGTGAGGCCTCACTTGGAATATTTTGTTCAATTTTGGAGATCATATCTTGCAAAGGACATAAAAAGGCTGAACACAGTTCAGAGGAAGGTGACCAAAATGATTTGGAGCCTGTATCAGAAGGCGTATGAGAAGAGACTTGAAGACCTAAATATGTACACTCTGGAGGAGCGGAGGGACAGGGGAGATATGATTCAGACCTTTAAATACTTAGAGTATTAATGAACAAACACAACTCTTCCAAAGACGGAGAAGCTGTCAAACTAGAAGGCATAACATGAAGCTGCAAGGGGTAATCTGAAAGACAATGTCAGGAAATACTTTTCCACTGAAAGGGTGGTGGATGCTTGGAATATCCTCCCGATGTAAGTGGTGGGGGCAAATAGAGTGACAAAATTCAAAATGGCATGAGAGACACAGAGGATCCCTTTATAGCAACAGGATAAAATCAAAACATACATACCTATCTCTTCTATCTCAGTAAATAGGGGTGACCTACACGGAGCGGTGGATACACCCCTAAACAAAGGTATGGGGAGAGGTGACCTGCATGGAGCGGCAAGTGCACCTACTCTTGCCGCCTTGCTGGGCAGACTAGATGGACCCTACTGGTCTTTATCTGCCATCATATACTATTTTACTATAAGCCATTCTATACCTCCTTTTAGTAGAAAAAGTAGGCTATGATTCTATAAATTAAATTAATCCACATTGCTTGACAGTTAATGAAGAATGAGTCTGAGACAGTTGTGTTAGCAGTTTAATGGTGTTAGATCACGTGAGTGAGAGTCAGCATAGAATAAGAGCTAAATATCATCTGCACAAAGGAATAGACTAACCCTTAGCAACGGAAAACATCTAGCTAAGGGGGCTCAAACCTTCTGGGACCTATTTGGAAGAAGATAGGAAACATTTAAAAATAGAGTCCATGGGAACTTTGAAAGTTCTCAGACTCAGAAATTAGGTGAACCATCTGAGAACCAGGCTACCTATTCCACAGTCTGCCATCCGGGCAAGGAAAGTCTGATCTACCAAGTCAAAAGTGGCAGATACTGTTGATCCAGTGAAACAATGATAGTGAACTTGCCCACATCCATCACTCACAAGTATTGCCCGACTTCACTCATTAATGATACTAAATATGATTCGTACTGTGATCCTCATGGAACCCAAATTAGCATAGGTAAAGAGCATTTGTTTTATTTAGAAAGGTCCAAAGTTGGAATAGTATTGACTTACTATTGTCTATTAGATATAGGTCAGTAGTTTGATGGGACTCGAGGATCCAAAGCAGAATATTTTAGTACTGGGAGGATGATAGCATGCTTCCAATGGTTGGAAAAATGTCCAATAAGGATTGTATTGACTAGATTTAAAATTGACTTTAACCACCCTAGCTCTGAATATTTGATCAGATAAGGCGGCAGTACAGCGCTGCATATGCCTATAGTAGCTCTATAGATATGGTGAGTAGTAGTAGTAATAGGATCTAATAATGATGCAGCAGAATTCTCTAATGACCTTAACGAGAAAGAAAAGATTCAGAATTTGCACAAGTTAACTTCTACACAGATACAGAAACCTTCCACTCTTTCTTTTAGGAAATGTTGATGTCCACAAGATTTGTCACTTTATCTCATGACTTTAGGATAACTCGGTTATTGACCTATGCTTCTCATACTGCAGGGTATACTTTAGATTTAGTCATTAGCTGTAATAATTGTATCAATACCATTCATGGCCTCTAAGTTGGATTGTATCACTCCCTTATCTCATTCACAGTCCTCTTCTAATTTTGTTGCATTACCATGTACTTCCTACTCAGCCTCTTGCAGAGTACTGAACACCACACTAAATTGAGCTTTGGAGAAGATAACTCCAGACATCCCAAATGCTCTTTTCGTTGGCATCCACAGTGCTTGCATCTCTTTAAGACGAGCTAAAGCAAACTGAGTGGAAATGGTCAGGGCTGGCAGTTGCCTAGAGTGCCAGTGGGCAGAAGGCAGCCTGATGCCACCCCCTCTCTGGGACCTGCAGTGGCAGCAATGACTTTTAAATGGCTACACTGCACTTACCATCACCTCCAGCAATGCATGCCGTTCCTTCTTCTGCTCCCTCTGATGCAAGCTTTGCATCGAGGCAGAAGCAGCTGATAGCCGCATCAGTGCAGGAGTAGCAACATCACACAGAGCCAGAGGTACAGTAGGGTAAGTGCTTCGTCGCTCTGCGGGTCTAGAAGAGAGGTGGGCAGCAGTAGCAATGGGGCAGGGTGGGAGCAGGGCGGCAGCAGGACTGAGGTTTGCCTAGGGCACCTCATATCCTTGCCTGGCCCTGGCAATGGTGTATATCCCAATCTAGTAATGGGTTGATCAGTTACATGGAAATGGCTAGATTTTATAAATAAGAAATAGTTTCTCTTGGCAGAGATTATTGCTGTTCTCTTCCAGAAAGTTCTTTATCCCTCTAAATTATTTAGAATTTAGACATTTAAATAATCAGCCCTCAGCTATCAATGCAGCCCTCAGCCTGAATGCTGATCAATTTGCTTTAGCCTTTATGACTAAAGTAAATGACATTTGAATGTTTTTCTCATGCGTTCTAGTGATCCTGATACTGCTTAACACATATATTACCAGCTGACCTGGTTTTGGCTTCTGCTCAGTTACACATCTATATTGGCAATAGCTCCTTTTGGACCTTTAGTCCTCTTTCTTTAGTGGAGGTGATGATCCTTTGCCTGCATACCTGTTTAAGCAATTTCTTGACCTACTCTTATGTTATTTGCATACCATGATTATCTTCAGTCTCACTTATGGGTTAGTTCCTTCTGAGTAGAAGCAAGCAATCATTTACCCCCATCTTAATGATCCTAAAACTGACCCTTCAATAGTGCTAAACTTCCATCCTGTATTCAACCTTCCATACGTATCTAAATCATTGAGAAACATGTAGCCATCCAACTCGCGAGTTTATGGGAGAAAACTAATGCCTTACATTCTAGGAAAAAAGGCTTCTATTCAAAACGCTCCACTGAAGATACTTTTCTTGGAATGTTAGACTTTTTTAGGGCAAACTTATATCAAGGCAGGGAAGTTCTCCTTGCCATTAGATCGCTCAGCTGTCTTTGATTTGGTGAACCACTCAACATTTCTCCAAAGACATTAGGCCCGATATTAAAGGCATTTATTTGACTTGCATGCTGCGTAGAGGGATAGTCAGTAGCACTAAAATGGTTAGTGCTGATCAATATCCACCAGTTCCGCCACTACATCCCCAATGCTAATCATGTAGCATCAGAGCATGTCGTGGCCGTTCTGGGGCAAAGCAGAGGTGACATTCATCACTAACCAGGCAGTGGCAATATTGAACCGCTGACCAGTTAGTGACCCGCGGGTAAAGATAAGCGTGGGAAAATCTGGTCCATCTTTACCCATGGACTAACTGGGCAGCAGCTCAATATTGTTGCTGCCCAACTAGCTTCTGTGCCATGTAGCAGATAGATATTCAATGCCAGTGGCTGGATATGGCCCCAGCATCGAATATCTAGGCTTAAGGTTTATATGAGAAGCTATGCATTTTAGAAGAGCTAGCTGCCACCGCACAATAATCAGACCCTTTCAGACTAACAGGTCTTTGGAACTCTACTTGCATGGTTCTAATATTCATAATAATCTTTAAAGTCCATTGGTGTTACTCGAACTTTGTGCAGTGTGTCCTATGGCATCCCACAGGGCTTGACTGCGAGTCCCATCTTTTATATATTTTCCTCTCTCTTTAGCCCTCTTGATTTAGACCTTGGGTTTCACCTTCTCTGTATATGCTGATGAGATCTAGCTATTAACAATCTTAGGGATATGTCTACTAAATCTGGTTGCAAACCTCTGTGGTATCTGCAGGGGGCATTCCCAGGGGAGGTCCTGCAGATACCATGGAGGTTAGGATTTCCCATGGAAACCCAGCATTACTTGCTTTGCCAGATACCGCAGGAAAAGCCCTGGAGTGCCTGTCGAAGCAGGTACTGTGGGTCTCCACGGTAAATCCATAGAGAGGGATGGTAGTGATCTGGTACACAGAACTGTTACGAGCTCTGTGCCCCCCATCGCTGCCATGCCCTCCCCCTCACTGCTGCAATTGGGCCTGCCCACCCAATATTGTCAGTGCTGTGGTGCTGTGATATGTGGTGCTGATAATATAAAAAGTTAAGGTCCGTGCCCCCCTTCAGCACTGGAGCTGCCCAGGGAGAAATTGGTGCAGTCCCCAATGTAAAAAATGTCCCAGCTAGCCAGTTGGTTAAGTTCCTTCCCTTCCCCTTTGAATGCAGATTTTAAAAGGGGGAGGGGCACAGCCCCATGCCATCCCCTTCCCTTACAAAAATGTAAATCCCAGTTAGCCAGCTGGAGAGGGAGGCCCCATGGCCCCACTATAACTTGGGCCCCCCAACTAACCCTTAAATAATGGTAAAGAATGGGACAGGAGCTATCTTGAGCTGTCCAGTTCTTACCCCATCCAGCAGCCAAAACAAAACACTGTCATGAGGTGCTGCCCTCTAGTCTCTCGCTAGGCGACAGAACCTCCAAAAATCATATCCAACTTTGACTGGGCCTATGAGAAGGACACATATGTAGCTCACTCCTTACTGGATGTGCTCTTATAAATAATCAACTCAATTATTTTAGCTCTCTGCATCAAAGTTGTAAAGCCTTCCAAATTTCGATATTATAAATACTTCAATCAAGCTACTTTTGAGAAAAAGAATCCCTCTATCTAGAGAGGAATATTGTTTTTCTATCTCCTACTGAATGTTATTCAAAATTATCACAATTAACCATCAAGGGTTTTTTTAATGGTCTTGTCCTATTAACAAATTCCTCATGTTCCTCATTGGGCACTCTAATCTTCTCAACATAATTTATAAGTAATTCCATCACACCTTAAAATTTGACTGGACCATACAAGGTGTTCTTGCTTCAGTGTATTGATCCCATCATTGAGGAATGGTCTGCCACAAGCTGTAAGGTTATAAACCTTTTAAGAAATTTAAGGATTCTCTGAAGACATTATTTTGGATTAGCATGTCCTTCTGAGATAGTTCTCTGCTATCTTATTTATGACTTTCTCTATTGAACTCTCTGCACGCTGGTTCAGGACCTTAGGTTACACTGGAAGGAAAGTGCGGCCTAATCATAGAAAATAATCCAATCCTTACTCATGAAGGTTTATATAATCTAAAAATTGTAACTCCCATATCTCACAAGTAACATTGAACTTTGTTGTGGAAATTTCCACATAGGCTGAAAGCTGAAGTATGAAGAAATGTGAGACAGATAGATAAAGAGCTCTCTTGTTCTTCATTCATGGGGATAGTAAAACCATCAAAATGTAATGTAGAATAACCCTAGAATCGAAATGCTAGGGAATATGATTTACAGATTCAAATATCTCCAAAACATAGTGCTGTCTATATTTCTAATTAAATAACACATCTAAAACATTTTGCTTATTTATATGGGCAGCATTCCAAATGGTAATTATCAGGATTTGTTTTCTAAAGAATACTATATTTGCAAGCTATGTTAATTTCAGATTTGTCATAATATTTTGTGATGGGGTTGCTGACTTAGAGCACTATTTAAATTGTCCAGAAGTCATTATCTATGGGAACAATATGTTCCATTTGACTCAATTTAATGTGATAAATCATTGCGTTCATGCAGAATATTACATTAAATTGTCAATTAATGTGCATTACTGCTGTATTAGATTCAGTTTATAACCCAGTTGGTGAATGTTTAACAGCGTAGCCTACAAAGAGAAATGTGAATTCTGTTTTCTTTCAATAAATTGTGAGGTAGGAAATGGAAATTTGTGAAAATACATAGGGCTATTTGGAGGCCTTTGCAATTAAGGTTAGTATGCTCAAATACATTTAAAGATTTTATTAATAGTTTTTAGAATACATCATTTGGCACTGGACGGTTTAGTACACTTAATTCAGTCATGTAGGTCAGAGAGACCAATTTAGTAAGCTTTGCAATTCTCCTTGATGCCACCATCAATAGCAAGGAGGAGGGGCACATCAATTGCTGGGTAGGAGAGTATTTTCGGTCAGCGCTCTCAGTCTATGACATTGTCTTCCAGCTAAGATTAGAATGCTTGAGGTCTTAATGGAGTTCTGGAGGAAACAAATCTCATTTATTCATTCAAATTTTTAATTTAGATTTATAATTGTCAATATCATATGCTTTAATATTGTACATTGCCGGAAATGTATATTTTGTATAACCTGGCAAAACCACTGATTTCCCTGTAAAGAAATTGTTTAAATGAAGATGGTGAACATGGCCTTAACATGCAGTAAAGTGGTCCAAACAAATTAGTGTGAGCATTTAAAAATGTACATGTTTATACAAGCAAATGAAGGAACATCATCTATAAAGAAAGGGTTACTGAGTTTATACTAAATATCGTACCTTGCTCACTTTCCATACTATTTAGTGAAGGTTCTCTAACTGAAAACTGTAACCTGGTATTAAACTTATTAACATGAGTATTGTACTTACTGACAGCAAGCTAAATACTTTATCATGCTAAACTGAGCATGTTTTTGGGAGGGTTCAGCCTGAAAAATGAACACAATGAACAGATGATACTTCAACTTCTACCCACAGACCCTTGGAGACAAATATATTTGACTGCACTTTTCTTTGCCAAAATAAAGTACATAACTCACTTTTGTGGAAATTCTACACACATATACAGAAGGAACTGGATTTAGCTCACATCTCTTCTCTGAAGTTCAAAGCAAGTTGCATTCTGGTAATTTCCTATTGCTGGAGAGCTTATAATCTAAATGTGTACTTGAGACAATGGAAGGTTAAGTAACTTGCTCATAAGGAGCAACAGTGGGATTTGAACCTCAGCTTACACTCACTGCTCTAACCATTGCATGTAACAAATGCAATGTGTGCTGTTGAGTCAATGCTGACGCCTGGCAAGGCAGCAGACCCTGTGTCTTCTTGGCAAGATGTGACCTGTAGTAGATTACCAGGCCCTTCTTCCAAGGCAATGGGGATAAAGTGACTTGCCCAAGGCCACAAGGAGTGCCAGTGGACGGCGGTCTTTTGGTCATCAGAGTATGGCTCTAACCACTAGGTCACTCCTCCAATAGCTATTAGGCTACTCCTCCATATTTATAACACATCTATGTTTCTGTAAACAGTAAGACAGTCATTCTGATCTCCGAATAGTGGGGTTGTATGTCCAGCTTGGACATAGCGTCCCAGCCTGTGTGTGGATTGTATTCCTGCCCCAGAACTCCCCGCATGTACAGAGCGTTTGCTTGGGGAGTGCTGGACAGGGGTGGGAGGGGGCAGGACAGAGATGGAGCAGGGGCAGGCCAACATGCCCGGACATACAGAGGCCATTCAGGTCGAGCCTCTGAAGTCTCCCAGTGCATGATGGACCCCGGCTTATTTCACCCTGAAGGTGGAATAAGTTCTGGGGTCCCTACTGCATGGTGCCATACATCCCTGCAAAGCATGCCACCGGTCAAGCTGTGCCCCTGCAGCTACGATCCAGTCCATGGGGGCCTTCAGTGCTGGCATAATCACAGTCTGCAGGGACAGACATGGGTGATGGCATTCCAAGCTGTCAGATGGCTTGTTACCATGGCATTTGAATGCCATTGCTTCCGTGCTCCAGCCATGCCATTCTGTATGCCAATCTCATCTGCATATGGAGAGCACTTGGACGTCCAAGTCCCCGATTCTGCTGCCATGGGTATGTCTGGGCCTGCAGTGGTAGAATTGGGTACATTTTTCACAAGTCCATTTTTTGCATGGCCACTGCAGTCGGACATGCAGGAACCAGAATCAGCCTCCACGGGATCATGGAGACCTTTCAAGAGTTATTCTACAATGCACAAGGCACAGAAGGTTTCATATTGGTTTGTAAACAGATAGAATCCATGACATTAGCATGATATTGGATCATTGCTATTCTCCAGATACAAGCAGGAAGTCAGTCCTCAGATATGAGTGATGGCGCCGATGGAGCCCGCACAGAAGCGTCTCTCAAGCATTCAAAGAAAGCCTTTGAGAGATACATCACACATGCATAAGCCACTTCCCGCCCAAGGGTGCCATCCTGCCTCAGTTTCCTTTTTTCCACGGGGCCCATCAGAAGTTGTCCTTTTTTCCCCTGGAAAAAGTTTGATTTTTTTAATAGTTACATTTTGTCTGGTTTGTGTACCCGTTCCATCCTGCCCCCGAGCCAGCTCGCCTTGGCGTCGCTCCTCAGGTTCATCTATCCATTTTCCACTTTTTCTCATCAAGGTCTGCCTCGACTGGCGTTCGCACCCTTTTTCAGAAAAAGGCCTCAGACTCCTGCCCGCAAGCAGGACCCCCTTTTTCTGATGGCCTCAAGTGGCTTCAAAAAGTGTGACCGGTATGACAAAGTTATGTCACTTACCAATCCACATGACTGCTGCCTCTGATGCCTTGGACTGGAGGACAATGACTCAGACTGCAAACTCTGCAAAATAATGACCCCAAAGGACCTAAATGTCACCATCAGCAGCAGGAAACATTTTTTCATAAGTTTGACTCCACCCCGGAGTCACTGGTAACACCACGCTCCAGGGCCCTCTCCTACACCTCTGTGCCCCGCGGCCACAGTTCCTCTGAGCAGAGGTCCCCAGAGGTGGAGCATAAGAAGAACTCCTCGAAGACTTCCTCGGAGGATGGATCTAGGAAGAAGGTGAAATCCCACCCTAGATCCCGCAGTCCCAGGTGTGAGTCCGAGGAGTCGGCAGGAGCAGCTCTCCATGTTGCCCTGCAAGGAGTCAGCTGCTCCTGATGACTGGCCTTGAGCCTCACAGGCCATCCTCATCAAGGACTCTCCCTTGACAATACCAACGCCAGGCCCAAAGTCCTCCATGCCTGCATCTTATGTCCGGCTCGGCTGGTTCAACTTCCCCGACGACGGGACCCTCAACATCAAGGGCTTCCCGAGATGTCGAGTTGGTCCTTGAGCGCCATCGGCCTCGAGAGCGCCTGGTCCTGTTCTTCAGGACACCAGTCTTCCCCGGCAAATGCCCGTGGCTCAGACCGACAATCCTCAGGGATCCTGCACTGTGGAGTATGGTCCTCAACAGAGGTGATCATGTGGCATCTGACTCACTCAGACAGAGTCTGAATGGGAGACAGAGGACGAAGAGTCTCAGGACAAGAGGCAACACCATAATGTGGCCTCAGACCCATCTCTCCTGGCGATCTGATACCACTCCCCACCCAAGGACATTGCGTTCCTCTATTTTGTGAGGGATATGGCCAAGGCTCTCGCAATCAAGACTGAGGACGAGAAGGACCCACGAACTGAGGAATTAGAGATACTCCAATACAAGGGACACCTGAAGGAAACCCTTAAGGCCCCAGTGCCCCCGATCCTCGACCACCTTTTCCTCCAGATGTGGGAAACACCGGCATCAGTACCAATTGTCAGCAGGTGCCTCAACACCATCTACCGGGTACACCGGAGCCCTGGGTTCCAAAAGATCCAGCTTCCCTACAACTCAATGGTCATGGAGTCGGCCATGTGCTGGCTTAAGAGCCAGAAAACACATTCATTGGCATCCCCCGGCAGGGAGGCCCAAACTCTCAATGCCCTTGGCTGAAATGCTTCTGAGGTCTTGATGCTAACATGTCAAATCCACTCCTTCCAGCTCTACATCAGCATGTACCTGAAAGAACTGTCGAGGGAGCTCGGGGGATTCTTGGCAGACCTTGATGGAGAACCTCTACATTGGTTCAAGACCCTAACCTTGGCATTAAAGGAATGTTCAAAGTTCCTGTCCCAAGCAGCATATGATGGCATCAAGTCATCGACTAGGGTGGCTGCCGCAGGCATTGGGGCATGACGCCAAGCATGACTGCAGTCATCCGACCTGGAACAATGAGTACAAGACAAACTGTTTGATGTCCCCTGCACAGGTGATAACCTGTTCGGGAAACCCATGGCAGACAAAGCGGAGATAGAGACAGAGTATGTGACAAGAACCAGGCTCTCAAAAAAAAGATCTCTGTGCAACCCCAAAACAAAACCCCGGGGAAAAAAAACCTCTTCTTCCTGAGGAAGAAAGGAGGCTTCATTACTACTCCGCACTTCCGAGCCTTCTCGGGCCCTCAGCAGGGCCAGCAATGAAAAGGCCAGGGACATGGTCGTAGAAAGCATAAAGCCCGAAGCCCCAGGCACTGGCTCAGGCCCAATCCGGGGGAGGCTTTTGACTGCCTGGGCATGACTCCCACACCCCCAGGTGGTTCTTTGCTGCCCACAGGGGGGCACCTAACCCTGTTTGCCCACAGGTGGACAGTCATTCCTAACAGGGGCTCTACAGATCAAACAACGGTAAGGATTTGAGGGTTTATTTTTATTAAATTGTTAGCTCTCTGACTAGGAGCTCTTAAAAGGGTTTTTGTATATATTTAAAGCAAAGTTACTTTCTTTTTGGTACTTTAGTAGAAATTTCCTTGAGCAGAGTAGGTTTTTGAACTCTAGCAACCTTCTCAACTTTGGGAACTGCTGACACCTAATCAGGAGTTAGTAGGCTTGATTACCTGAGAGCAGCTGAGGCCTGCATAGAATGCTCCAGAGCCCTGCCCTGTTGAGGCATTCCTAACAGGGGCTCTACAGGTCAAACAACGGTAAGGATTTGAGCTTTTATTTTTATTAAATTGCTACCTCTCTGACTGGGAGCTCTTAAAAGGGTTTTTGTATATTTTTAAAGCAAAGTTACTTTCTTTTTGGTGCTTTAGTAGAAATTTCCTTGAACAGAGTAGGTTGTTGAATTCTAGTAACCTTCTCAGCTTTGGGAACTGCTGACACCTAATCAGTTAGTTCCCTCCCTTCCCATTCACCCCTAGTGAGCAGTCTTGCTTTATAGGGCACCTCCCCATTTAACAAAGCACAGAGACTTGGAGCAGCACATTTTGAATATAATTAAAGAGATTTAACTGCTTTTTCTCAGAAAGGACAGCTGGGAAACCAGCTGGTACTTGGTAGATCTCTCTCTTTTGCTTTAACAGATACCTAAGTTCCACGAACAGAACAATGGTTGGGAAAAATATCGCTAAAGCTGTTGCCCCCGTTACAGCTTCTGCCTCTGTCCAGACAGAGGTCCTAATGCCAGTTAAAGGACCGGTTCCATGTGCAGGGTGCCTGCATGCTGAAGCTCTGAGGAAACAAGTGGAGGAATTCAGAGAGGAGGTGGCGAGGTTGAGGAACATTCAAGACAGTGAGAAGTACATTGATGAGATGCTTCTTGCATCAACCAAGCTCTCCAGCAGAGGAGAATATGGGTGCCAACAGAATGCCGATGGTTAGACAAGTCACCAGGGCCTGCAAAATCACCAATCCAACTTCTCCAGCCCTTGAATTGAAGAACCATTATGCAGCCCTGGAAGTGGAGGAGATAAAAGCATCCTTGGAAAGGGAAGAACCAGAGCTCAAGTACCCCAAAGTTGTAGAATCGGTGACCACAAGGAAGTGAAGGGTAGTGGTGGTTGGAGACTCTCTTCTGAGGGGTACTGAGGCGTCCATCTGCCAACCAGACTTGATGTCCAGAGAGGTATGCTGTCTGCCTGGTGCCAAAATCCAAGATGTTACGGAGAGGTGCTGAGACTGAACAAGCCCACTGACTGTTACCCAATGTTGCTTATCCATGTTGGAACAAATGATACTGCCAGGTATCCCTCGGAATGTATCAAAAGTGACTTCATGGCTCTGGGACAGAGGGCTGCATGGATGGTGTCATCGAGAGCGTTTTGGTTTCCTAGACCATGGGATGCTGTTCCAAGGGTTACAGAGCAGAGATGGCATCCATCTATCCAAGAAAGGTCAACGCGTCTTTGGTAGTACACTAGCTAAGCTATTGAAGAGGGCTTTAAACTAGATTTGTTGGGATGGGTGAAGAAAGCCCCCAGGTAGGTGATACATTAAATACTTTTATGGAAATGGGTAACAGGGGTATCATATGGAAAGCAGTGCATATAAATGCCTGTAGCATGGGAAATAAGATTCCTGATGTTGATGCTTTGGTGGGAGTGGCTGACTTGGATTTAGTGGCAGTTACAGAAACATGGTTCACAGAAAACCATGATTGGGATGTAACTATACCTGGCTATACTTTATTCAGAAAGGACAGGGTAGGAAGAAGGGGAGGAGGAGTGGCACTATATGTAAAAACTACTATTAAAACTTTGGAATTACAGAGCTTAAAAGGGAGAGAGGAGGAATTGTGGGCTAAACTAGAAAGAGGGAAGGAGAAATCTATTTGCATTGATGTGATATACAGACCTCCCTCACAAGAGGAAGAGGTGGACAGAGAGTTAATTGAAGACATATGCAGCATTGCTAGGAAAGGGGAAGTGCTACTGATAGGAGATTTCAATATGCCAGATGTTGATTGGCACATTCCTGCTGCAGTATCATCTAGAAGAAAGGAGATCCTGGATTCTCTACAGGGAGAACTATTCAGGCAATTGGTAACAGACCCCACACGTGAAGGGGCCATACTGGACTTGGTGCTTACCAATGGTGAAAGTGTTTCTGATGTTGTAGTGGGAGATCATTTTGCATCCAGTGATCACCAGATGGTGTGGTTCAGTATTAGGACTAGGGCTGTTAGAATCCATTCAAAGGTGAGGTCTTAGACTTTAGGAAGACTAACTTTGCCAAGATGGGCCAATACCTCAGGGAGTCATTAGTGGGATGGGAACAGCTGGGGGATGTAGAAAAAACAGTGGGGAAAACTGAAAGGGGATATTTTAAGGGCAACCAACTTTTTTGTTAAAATGGTAAATAAAGGTAAAAGGTAAAAAGGAGACAGCTATGGCTTTCGAAAGAAGTAGCTGAAAAAGTGAAGAAAAAGAGGGAGGCCTTCATGAAATACAAGAGATCACAGAAAGAGGAAGACAGGCATCTGTATTTGGAAAAACTTAGAGAAGCTAGCAAAGTAGTCAGGAAGGCAAAGATTCAAAAGGAGGAGGAAATAGCCAATGCAATAAAATGGGGGGATAAGACATTTTTCAGATATGTTAGTGAGAAGAGGAAGGGCAAATGTGGTATTGTCAGTCTCAAGGGTGCAGGGGAGAAATATGTAGAAGCTGGTAAGGATAAAGCGGAATTGCTTAACAAATATTTCTGTTCTGTGTTCACAGATGAAGAACCAGGAGCCAGACCTCAGAAAACACCCACAAACAGGAACAGCAGCGAGGGACATCTTGAACAATTTTCAGAAGACTGTGTTCGTGAGAAACTAGCTCAACCTAAAGTAGACAAAGCGATGGGACCGGATGGGATACACCCTAGAATACTGAGGGAAGTTGGGGACGTTCTAGCAGCTGCACTGACTGACCTTTTCAATGCCTCATTGGAGTTGGGAGTGGTGCCAAAGAACTGGAGAGAGGCTCATGTGGTGCCTTTACACAAAAGTGGAAGCAAGGATGTGGTTGAAAACTATAGGCCGGTCAGTTTAACTTCGGTGGTGAGTAAATTATTGGAAACGCTGCTGAAAGAGAAAATAGTGAGGCTCCTGGAGTCCAGCGGATTACAGGATCCGAGGCAGCATGGATTCACCAGAGGCAGGTCTTGTCAGACAAATCTGATTGATTTCTTTGACTGGGTGACCAGGGAGTTGAACCGAGGGAGAGCCCTAGATGTGGTATATTTAGATTTCAGTAAAGCCTTTGACACTGTTCCTCACAGGCAACTTATAAACAAACTGAGCACCCTAGGGATGGACCCTAAAGTTACTGCTTGGGTTAGAAATTGGTTGGGTGGGAGGCAACAAAGAGTACAGGTAAATGGAGCTCACTCTGAGGAGAAGGGTGTTACCAGTGGTGTGCCCCAGGGATCTGTCCTTGGTCCGATACTTTTTAACATCTTTGTTAGTGATATAGCGGAAGGGCTGTCGGGTAAGGTTTGCCTCTTTGCGTATGATACCAAAATATGCAATAGAGTAGACACCCAGGAAGGTGTAGATAACATGAGGAGGGATCTGGCTAAGCTTGAAGAATGGTCTAGAATTTGGCAGCTAGGATTTAATTTTAAAAAATGTAAGGTCATACATTTGGGCTGCAGCAATCCAAGGGAGCAATATAGTATAGGGGAGTGAAGTAATTTTGTCCACTAAAGAAGAGCAGGACCTAGGCGTGGTTGTGTCTGATGATCTTAAAGTAGCTAAATAGGTAGAAAAGGAGACGGCAAAAGCTAGAAGGATGCTTGGGTGCATACGGAGAGGAATGGCTAACAGAAAAAAGGAGGTGAAAATGCCTCTGTGTAAGTCGTTGGTGCGACCTCATTTGGAGTATAGTGTGCAATTCTGGAGACTGCACCTTCAAAAGGATGTGAACAGGATGGAGTCGGTGCAGAGGGTGGCTACTGAAATGATAAGTGGGTCTTCATTATAAAGCATACGAGGACAGACTTAAAGATCTTAATATGTACACCTTAGAGGAAAGGCGGGATAGAGGTGATATGATTGAGATGCGGTAAAAACTTGAGTTTAAAATGAGGAACGATCCCCCGATGACATCAGGGCCATCCTGCCCACAGCCTGCTCCTCAGATGACCAGCGGCTACCTGCAAACACTCCTCCCTAAATGGCCAATTTTCTCAATGGAGAAAGGTGAATAGTGAAGTACCTGAGCCATCTGTACTGGGCTGCTGCTTTTCAACATATTCATAAATTACCTGGAAATAGGAATAATGAGTGAGGTGATCAATTTGCAGATGACACAAAATTATTCAAAGTTGTTAAAATGCAAGAGGATTGTGAAAAATTGCAAGAGGACCTTGAAAGGTTGGAAGACTGGATTTCCAAATGACAGATGAAATTTAATGTGGACAAGTTCAAAGTTATGCACCTAGGAAAGAACAACCCATACTATGGTTACATGATGCAAGGTACAGTACTACCTTAGAAACCACCACCCAGGAAAAATAAATTAGGCATCATCATGGATATAACATTGAAACCCTCTATCCAGGGTGCAGTGGTAGCCAGGAAAGCAAATAGAATGCTAGGAATCATAAGAAAAGGAATGAAGAATAAAACAAAGGTATTATAGTGCCTCTGTATTGTTCCATGGTGTGACCGCACCTTGAATAATGTGTGCAGTTCTGGTCGCCGTATTGTAAAAAGGGTATAGCTGAATTAGAAAAGGTACAATAAGCGACAAAAATGCTAGAGGGAATGGAAGGATACCCCTTTGAGGAAAGGCTTTAAAGGTTGGGGCTCTTCATCTTGGAAAAGAGATGGCTGAGGGGGGAAATGATAGAGGCCTATAAATTAATGAATGGAGTGGAACAAGTAAATGTAGATAAGTTGTTTACACCATCAAAATGTAGAAAAACTAGAGGACACACAATAAAGCTACAATGCAACCCATTTAAGACTAATAAGAGAAAATATTTGTTTATTCAACATGTAATCAAACTCTGAAATTCGTTACCAGGGTGTAGTAAAAGCTGTTAGTGTAACTGGGCTTAAAAAAGGTTTGGACAAGTTCCTGGAGAAACGGTCCATAAACCATTATTGAAGAGGACCCAGGAAGTACACTGCTGACCCCGGGACAAGCATTGTGGATCCTGTGTGCCTCTTTGGAAACCTTCCAGGTTCTTGTGGCCTGGACTGGCCACTGTTGGAAACAGGATACTGGGCTTTGATGGACCTTGGTCTAACCCAGAATGGCATTTCTTATGTGTTAGTTGCAAAATTTAATGCAAGGTGACAATGAAGCTTGTACAGTAACTATTGGGGTGTGCCAGGCCTATGACCATTCAATTACCTTACAGTCCAGATATTAACTGCACCTTAAATTTATTGCTTATAGCACAATTGCATCTCCTCTATCAACATTATACTAAATGGGCACTGCAGTTAAGAACACACTCACTTTCCTGGAACCCTTCCAAAATGTTTGGGCAAGTCTTCCCATCATTTCGACACCTCTCTGACATCTTGCACTACCTAACCCTTGACACCCCCCCCCCAGCACTTCTTCGAGTCCTTGATGGCTAGTGGGGACTAGGGTTGCCAACTTTTTCACCGAGAAAAACCCGACACCTTTGGCTCGCCATGCTCCACCCATTCTCCTCCAATAGTCCCACCCTTGCCCCGCCCCCAGCCCCACCCACAAAAATTACCGAGGATACGTGTAGGCTAACTTCCTTGGTCAGATAATAATTAAACTGGGAACCCCAAAATCCAAACATGAAATGTACAACACTGGAGAAATAAAACTATAAAGTAATTTCCTCTTGCACTAAACAAAAACGCAAAGATGTTAGCAATACACACTTCCCAGACCAGACATATTCCAGTTAATAAATTCAAAATAAAAAGTATTTTTCTACCTTCTGTTTGGGCATTTCATTTTTCAGTTGCAATTGCTCCAGTCACTTTCTTCTGGTTTCTTCGTGTCTTCTGCGAGCTATCCATTTGGCCTTTCTTCTCTTTTAGATGTTTTCCATTCTCTCTCTATATCTGCTTTAACATACTGATTGTTTCCCTTTTGCTCTTTCCCCCAATTCTTTCCTTATTCCTTTATCATCCATTTAAATTTCACCCTTCCATCCTCAAGCCCCTCTTACTCTCCCAATACCCGACCCATCATAGCCTTTTCTTCCACACAAAATATTTTTTCCCCTCTCCATTCTCATTCCCCATCCATTCTAGTCCTCCCCCAAAATCAGTTCCCTTATAGTTCTAGACCCACCCAGCATCCACTCCCTTCTAGTCCCATTCTCCCATGCCCCACATCAGCCCATTTCCAGTCCTATTCCAGCTCTTCATCAGCCCATTTCCAGTGCTAGCCCTCACATCACAGGCCATTTCCAGTCCAAGTCCCCCATCACAGCCTATTTCCAGTCCTAGGCCCCCCACCATCACAGCCCATTTGCAGTCCTAGCCCCCCCCCCCCCCACCATCACAGCCCTTTTGCAGTCCTAGCCCCCCTAATCACAGCCTATTTCCAGTCCAGGTTCCCCCTCCCTCCACCATAGCCCATTTCCAGTCCAAGTCCCCCCCCCCATAGCCCTTTTCCAGTCCAGGTCCCCCCCCATCACAACCCATTTCCAGTCCATGTTCCCCCCCCATAGCCCTTTTACAGTCCTGGTCCCCCCCCCCCCCAATCACAGCCCATTTCCAGTCCAAGTCCCCCCCCCCCATAGTCCTTTTCCGGTCCATGTACCACACCCATAACAACCCATTTCAAGTCCAACTCCCCCCCCCACATAGCCCTTTTCAATTACAGGTCCACCCCCATCACAGCACATTTGTAGTCCCCCCTCCCCGTGCAGCTGCTGCTCCTGCTTCTTACTGAGCAGCAGCTGCAATAAAGTTAATTTAAAAGTAAGGAAACCTGTGAGAAACCCTCCGCTCCTATGAAACTCCTTCTGCAGGGTCCCTGGCTGAAAAGGAAGTGACATCAGAGGGGCGGGCACTGCAGAAGGAGTTTCATAGGGCCGGAAGGCCCCTCATAGGATTCCTTACTTTTAAATTAACTTTATTGCAGCCGCTGCTCTGTAAGAAGCAGCAGCAGCGGCTGCAAGGGGGGGCCAGGACTGTGGTCGCAATCGCGATCGCAAGCGCAAAGCCGGTTTTCTGCTCTGGCCGCTCCGATCTCGCAGCCAGAGCAAAAAACCGGCTTTTCAATGGCCGGTTTCGGTTCTCTGCCGGCAGCCGGTCCGACCACAGGAAAACCGGCCAGGCCGGCTGAAAACCGGCTGGTTGGCAACCCTAGTAGGGACAGGAATGTACCCTGAACTCACCTGCCCCTATAGCACATGGGCTCAAAATGACACTACTGACCTCTAGTGGTAGTCTTCTGGTACTACCTTTAGAGGTCAAGCTGTGAAATAAGGTTTCAGAGGTACCACTCTGAACTCGCATGCTGACCGGACAGGAGAATCTGAGGATTATTCCTATCCCCCACTAGCCACAAGGGGGCCCCAATAAGAGAAGAAAGAATGGTGTCAGGGAATGGAGATTTTGTGGAAGATGTTGGTGGAATATTGATGAATGGGAGCTCTTGCTTGAACATGTTGGAGGGGATCCAGGAGGTGTTACAAAGTAGGGGTTGTATATAAGATGTTGGGGGTTTCAGGGAGTATCCAGGATGCGAATAAACTTGCTTAAAAATGCTCAGAGAGGTTTCAGGGGATTGGGGGAGACTTCCTTACCTGCAGGCTGCAGTAAATGCATTGTCTGTAGCATGGATTCATTTACTGACTCATCTTCAAGAGGTTGTAAGTGCATCCATTCTATCTATAACAGTGACGTGCATGGTTGCTTACTGTAAGGCACTGTCCATGCCCCTTAAATTGCCCACTCTACCATTTCCCAGCCTCTTCCATGATAAGCCCTTAGTACATGAGTGAACATGCTCTGAGTGTTGCATCAGTGCAGCAACTTATCGTGGCCATGTGCTAACAGTTATCGCATGCTCATTCATGCTTACTGCTTAAACAGGTACCTAAAATAAAAATATCAAAAGAAAATTACCTTGACGTGCTTTATAGAAATAAGAACATGCTAATCTTGGGCAGCATTCCAGGTCTAACTATATTTATCTTATTAGTATTCAGAGTTATGCAGCTACAGAGGAGAGTATGATTGCACTGTAGGAGCATCAGAAATTTCTCGTTAGTAGCTATTTGAAATTTCACAGTAAGAAAACTATCTATTCATGGTAATACTCATTTCTGCTGAAGCATTTATTTCATTTATTTTAAAGATATAGACAGAGTAGACACAGTCCAGAGAAGGGCTAGCAAAGTAGTCTAGTCTAGGATAGTGGTTCCCAACTTGTGGTCTCTGGACCCCTGGGGATCCATGAGACCAGGACACAAAAAAAGAAAAAAAAAGAGAGAGAGAGAGGCTTGTGGGGTTTGAATGGGGGGGTGGGTGGAAGGGAAAGACGGGAGGGAACTGGCTATGGGAGGGAGAGAGAAAGAGACTGAGAATTATAGGGGCTGGCTGGAAGAGGAGAGAGAGGCTGGTGGGTACAGGAAGGGGAAGAGAGATAAAAGGGCTTGTGGGGACATGTTTAATGCTGAGAAAAAGTGCTGGAGGTGTACTGAGAATCCCTGAATTTTTAGGAGGTTTATATGGGGTCCACATAAACAAAAAAAGTTGGGAACCTCTGGTCTAGATGAGATATGAAGACCTAAATATGTATACCCTAAAGAAGAGGGGAAAGAAGGAAGATATAGCAGAGATGCACAAATATAAATAATGGAGTAAAGGCAAATAATTTTTAAAGGAAAGCACGTTTTAGAACAAGAGGTAAAGATTTAAGGAGTAGATTAGAACATTTTTTTCAGAAAAGGGTAGTAGATGAGTAGAGTCAGCCTCCCGATAGAGGCAGTGATGACAAAGAGTAACAGAATTCTAAAAAAAAAATGTGGGATAAACAAAGAAGTGCAGATAATGCCAGGGATCAATGGTGGTTTATGGTATAGCAGTGAAAGTAAATTGATCAGAGTGGTTAGGCCTTACAGTCCTCATCCATCATCACGTCCTGCTTCATAATAAAGCCCACAATGAATGCTAAAGCATTGCTTCTATTAATAAATATGATGGGCACATACACGATTATTTCTGTTTCCACAGCTGCTGTTGCTGCAGGAATGAATGCACAATGATTCATCTGCTTTTTATTTTATAAAGAAAATGATGAATTTGCATGGACAAGTTATTGGAAAAGGTACTTGTTTAATCTGCAGGATAACAATCTCTCTTATTAAAGTTGAAATGTAAGTTTAATTCTCCTCTGGCTAACCTTTCTATTTTAACTACATAATCTGGCCAGTGGGTGGCAATTTGAAAGCAAAAAAGCCTTCTGCATTTCAATAGCAGCTGAGATCCGTCATCCTCCCGCTAATCCCAAGGGAAGTCATTCAATGATTTAATTCCTTTGTTAATACAATGTACTTATGCAAACTTTTGTGCATATCTTTGCTGACATTTTATGATTTTCTAGGCTATACAAAGCTAAAACCTCAGATTCCATGTACCACTCTATCTGCAATATAAACAGACAGATACTCTATAACATCAAATCAGAACCAAGTTTATCATATAGTGTCATGCAACCATCTTTCCCCCTTTAAACAGAGCAATTTGTCTAATATAGGATTTTTCTTACAGAACATTTTGCATCCCAATGGCCTCAATCAGGGAACTGAGCAGTGGCTGCTATGTTATTAAACAGCTTCATAATCAAATTCACAAATGTAGTCTGTTCCTAGCCGTATAAAGTGCTTTGTCTCACAGCCTAAAGGGCTGATTTTATGAGGGACGGGTGGAAAGTTACATGCTAGTTACACTTGAAAGTCCATATTTTACAGGACTTGTAAGAATACATGCAGGGGCGGCCCAAGGGGGGTGCGGGGCCATGTGCGGAGACTCGGTGCGGGGCCTCATTTGCATAAGTGGCCTTATTTGCATAAATATTTGCATAATGTTACCATACACTAACTTTTAGTAAACATGTCTCTTAATGAGGGTATGGATAAAGAAAGACTAAAAGATTTCTACATTACTATAATCCAGTGCCAACCGCCAGGCACATTAGGAACTACTACAAACGCTGCCCATTTAGAACCCATAGCAAACCCGCCATATCCTGACAACATTACCAGGAATCACAAAGCACCATACCCTACCTATCAAAAGGCAACACTGCAAATATTAAACCAATACATTTCAGAGAATACTGGGGAAAGAGAACAAGTGGCAATGTCAAATAGGAATTACATAAACAGAATACCTCAGCTCAGTTACACATGCAGAACATAGACCATCATCAAACAAGGAATCACAATTTAGAAACAGGAAGGCAATAATTAAACTGGGAACCCCAAAAGCCAAACTTGGAATGTACAACACTGTAGAAATAAAACTATAAATTAATTTCCTCTTGTACCAAACAAAGCGCAGACGTTAATGATGCACATTTCCCAGAGCTTTCATATTCCAGTTAATAAATTCAAAATAAAGAGATATCTTTCTACCTTTTGTGCATTTTTTTCAGTTGCAATTGCTCCAGCCACTTTCTTCTGGTTTCTTCATGTTTTCTGCTAACTCTCCATCGTCTGCTGTCCATTTGTTCTTTCTTCTCTCTTCTAGTTTTTTTTTCCATTCTCTCTCTCTACATCTGCTTTAACATACTAATCTTTCTCCTTTTGCTCTTTCCTCATTCCTATTTCATCCACACAAATTTTACCCCTCCATCCTCAATCCCCACTTACTCTCCCAATAACCGGCCAATTGTAGATTTTTCATCCCTCCCACACAAAATATTTTTCCCCTCTCCATTTTACTCTCCCAGCCCCATCCCATTCTAATCCTCCCCCAACATCAGCTCCCTTCTAGTTCCAGTCTCACCCAGCATCCATTCCCTTCTAGTCCCTGCATCAGCCCATTTCCAGTCCTACCCCCCATCAACCCATTTCCGGTCCTAGCTCCCCCATCCATTTTCAGTCTGAGTCCCTTCATCAGCTCATTTCCAATCCTAGCCCCCCATCAGCCCATTTCTAGTCATTTCCTAGCCCCACCATCAGCCCATGTCAAATCCTAGCTCCCCTCCACTCGCCCAATTCCAGTCCAAGCCCTCCCATGAGCCTACATCCAGTTCTAGCCCCACCATGAGTCCATTTCAATTCAAGCCCCCACCACAGCCCATTTCCAATCTTAGCTCCCCCCAACAGCCCATTTCCAGTACCAGTCCTAGCCCCCGATCAACCCACTTCCAGTCCTAACCCCCCATCACCCCATTTTCAGTTTAAGCCCCCCCTATAACCCATTACCAGTCCTAACCCCCCATCAGCCCACTTCCAGTCTTAACCCCATCAGCCCATTTCCAGTCAGCCCCCCATAGCCCACTGCCAGTCCTAACCCCCCCATCAGCCCACAGCCCATTACCAGTCCTAATCACATCAGCCCACCTCAAGTCCGAACCCCTCCCCATCAGCCCCTGTCCTGTCCGTGCCCCCCCCCATAGCCCAGTATGTGTCCTAATCTCCCCACATCCCATTACCAGTCCTAACCCCCCCATCACCCCATTTCCAGACAGCCCCCATCAGCCCACAGCCCATTACCAGTCCTAACCCCCCCAACAGCTCACAGCCCATTACCAGTCCTAGCCCCCCAGCCCATTACCAGTCTTAACCCCCCCCGCAGCCAATTACCAGTCTTAGCCCCCCCAGCCCATTACCAGTCTTAAACCCCCCCCCCCGCGCAGCCCATTACCAGTCTTAACCCCCCCCGCGCAGCCCATTACCAGTCTTAACCCCCCCCAGCCCATTACCAGTCTTAACCCCCCCAGCCCATTACCAGTCTTAACACCCCCCCAGCCCAGCCCCGCCCAGACCAGCCACAGTCTTAACACCCCCCCCCCCCATATCAGCTTATGGCAAATTTAAAATAAAAAAAAACAACCTGGCTCTGGCTGCTGCCGCTGCCGCCGCCGCAGCGGCAGAATGCAGTGTCCCACGGGGCCCCCTCTCCTCGCTGAGCCTCTCTGCAAGGGCTTTCAGATTCGCGAAGGGAGAGTGTCTCCCTCGCGTCTCTGTTAAGCCCGCAGGGGCTAATGGGAAATTTCCCATCAGCCCCTCGCGTCTAAAGGGGCAGATGGGAAATTTCCCATTAGCCCCTGCGGGCTTAACAGAGACGCGAGGGAGACACTCTCCCTTCGCGAATCTGAAAGCCCTTGCAGAGAGGCTCAGCGAGGAGAGGGGGCCCTGCGGGACACTCCATTTTGCCGCGGAGGCCGCGGCAGCAGCCAGAGCCAGCTTTTTTTTTTTTTTTTTAATTTTAAAAAAAAAAGCAGAATGTTCTTTGCGCGGGGCCTTCTGAAACGCGGGGCCCTGTGCAAAGAACATTCTTGCTCAATGGACGGGCCGGCCCTGAATACATGGGCACTTGCATGTGTGCACATGTGGTTGCTCTTCTATAAACATGTATATAAATCCCATCACACATACTCTCAGCTTGGGTATACAACACAGGGCTGGAGCTTCCGCAGAGCATAGATGGGGCCTAAATTTATGGACATTGGTTATAATATTTTATAACTTGTATGTGTTTCTAACCAATCTAGGTGTGGCTAGATTAAGGTGCATCTTTATAACCTCCGTTTTATAAAGTAAAATACGTGCATGCTTCGTTTTATAAAATAAATCCCAACAGGGGCCATGGCAAAGTGCATTAACTGCATGAGTGTTTATAAAATCGCCCTTCACATGATCAAAATGTATCTGTTTAGCTTGAAGGGAGCCTGGGGCATTCCATTGGTGGGGGCCAAACATTATGTGGATAGAAGCAATATCAAGCTACTATCCAGATAACATCGGGGCCCTATAACTAAATCCCAGGAAGGCTGAGTACTTAATATGCGTTTGTAACGCACATTAAGTGCAAAGCCTCCATGTTAACCGTCAGGGTTGTAAGCAGCATCTTTCCAGCAGTTAATGCGTGACTAAGGCAAAATCAACATCACATTTAGAAGATTACCCCCTCAGAAAGCACTTTTCAAAACCATTTCCTGGTACAAATATTTCCTGATATTTCAAGATGGACTCAAGAGCAGAGGAAAAACCTTTGGTATTGCATCCTGAGGATTTGGCACTGGGAGATGTCTTTCAATTACATTTTCCTTGTAAATGTGTGGTGCTGTCTCAGAACAAATTATACCGTTTCTTTGAAACTTCCCAACTTTCTTTCTGGATGCTAAGCAGTTGAAGGCTTGATCTCAGGAGTAGTTGGACCATTTAAACATTATGTTGTATTTGCATTTAACCCATTCTTGACGTTCATTTCCTTTTTGTTTTCCATCTTACTATGGTAATTTGGATGCTTGGACCGACTATTATTGTGGACTATCTAACCGATGCTCATATTTATTTTTATCTTTTCTTCTATTGCTTTGATGGACATATATAAATTTAAATTAAAAAAACAGAGGTGTGTGTGTGTGTGTGTTTGTGTATTGGAGGGATGTGCATATTGGCAGCATGTCTTCGGGGCTGCATGTGTGAATGCACGTTTGTGTCATAGGTAGGTGTGTACATGTTCGTCTGTGTTAGGGATGTGGCATGCTAGCAGTGTGTGTTAGGGTGTTGTGTATATGTGTGTAAAGCTATAAGTCTATAGGCTTCTCTCTCCCTTGCACATTCCCTTGTCCTCCTGCACTCGCTCCATGTCCCTCCCACCCTCTTGTAATATTCTTTTCTGTTCACTAGTCTCCCTCCTTTCCTACCATCCAGCCATTCACTCTCCCTCTCCTGCTACCTAACCTTGCACTGTTTCCTTTCCCTGCCACCCACTTTCACTCTCTCCTTATTGTACCCTCCCCTACTTTCCCTGTCGCTCTTCCACTCTTTCAGTTCCCCTCCTCTCCTGCACTACTTCCTGCCTCTACATTTCACCCTTCACTGCCCTCCTGTCTAAACCTTCTCCTTTCCTTATGCTGTGCCTCCATACCTCACCGTCTCTTCTCGCTGCCTCTTCCCTCATCTCTGACCCACCCCTTCCCCTTTGATCCACCCCACCCCTCACCTCACTTATCCTTTCCTTCTCTTTAAGCCCGCCCCTTCCCTTATGACCCATCCTCCTAACCCTGCTCCTTTCTTATTTACTTTTTCTAAATCCACTTGTTAGCTTATTCCCCTCCCCTCCTTTCTCTGATGCCCAGCCCATCTTCACTGGCAGGACCCGAGAACTTCCACTGACTTTTACTGCTGCTGGTCTGCTATTTTTGCTGGTGGGACCTGAGGGATTCCTGTCAGCAATTTAATGCCCTATAATACAACATATACTGCAAGGAGTCAAAAAATACCAGATCACAGTGAGAGACTCCAAAAACAAAACAAAAATGAAAATGTGAAACCTGCACCCAAAGAACAATTATACCACTAGTAATTGAGGAAAAAAGACCTCAGCCAACCTCTCACCATTATGATCAGAGAGGATAAGCACATTGAATAGCACCACAACAATGCTTTAACTCGATACAGGCTCAAAGTGACATCAGTGGTCAAAAAAACCTCTCTGCTGGGGCATTCACCATAAGCCCAAAACAAGCGCTTACAGAATAGCACTGATGACATGAAATAACAGGGATGAAAAGCAAAATTGACTTAGCTTAGGAGGCAGTACAAACAGGCAGCCACACACAGCATGGAGCAGGAAGACAATACACACCGCCACCAGAGCGGCTGTTTTCACAGTAACACCGGAACTCCGACACCAGGTGTTTCGCCGACCAGCTTCTTCAGGGAGCTCTTCACGGGAAATGCTGCATATCCTAAAAAAGAAGCCTCAGATGAAATCACCCCAAAACACACACACAAAGCAGTACAGGAATTAACAAAAATCAATGAAAACAACAGCGATGAAACTCAGAACCAAAAGAACGGAAAAAAAAAAAAAAAAAAAAAAAACTTACTGAGCAACAAAAGCAATCAAGTAAAGAGCTGTGCTCGGCACCCGGTACGAGCTGCTAACCCTCCAAAGCAAAAAAAGCCGAGCAGGGATTCCCTACTTCTAACGCACATGCTCGGCATTTTTTGCTTTGGTGGGTTAGCAGCTCATACCGGGTGCCGAGCACAGCTCTTGCATATCACTTTATTAGCTCATGTGGCAGATGTGTCTCCTTTGTGTTTCCTTACCATTACCCCTAGAAGTATCCCGTATCTAAAGCTACTGTGTTGTTTGTCTTGACTAGATTGTGAGCTCTGTTGAGCAGGGTCTGTCTCTTACATGTGTCTGTGCAGTGCTGTCTATGTCTTGTAGTGCTATACAAAAGCTCAGTAGTATTAGTAGTATTAGTAGGACAGATAGGCAGGCAGGCAGACAGACAGGTAAACTGATGGACCCTCCCCAAAAGGCACTATTGCTTAAGCAAAAAAACATGCCTAAAAAAAGAAAAATGTCAGATTTTATGGTTAAAAGACCCATAGCCTTATAACCAAAGTGGTTGTCAGTTCCTCATAAATGCAAATCTACTCCTTTTAAGTAAATTCCAGTTTAACACAATATTTAAGCAAACTTGAAGCAACAGGGTTGTGTTCCATCCAGTTTCAGACTCTTCATTTCAGAACTGGTGCTACTTCTATTGCAGCCGCTGTGGGTTTGCTAGCAGGTATCATGCAGCAATTTGTCTGGTAGAGCTCGGCAGCATATCATGCTTACAAGAGGTCAGTAGTCGAGGTAGCATACATCAATAATATTTCTCCTTGTCTTCTTGAAGATGTCAACTGGTGATGATGGATTGTACAGAGAAAATTCAGGTTCAATTTCATGTCAATGGTGCTGTTTAAAGTATGCAAAAAACTGCTATGGCACTGAGGTGGTGGGGCCCCAGATAAATCAAACACTGCTACTGGGGTCTTCTGGTAGGGCATCCAAATCTGGGTTAAATTTTTTTTTTACACTGAGGAAAGGATGGAGTTACCTGACATAGATCTTCTTGGGCACAGCTGGTGTTTGTTGTTTCACAGACCTGGTTCAGGTTTGTTGCAGACTGGAAACCCCCAGTGTGGTCATGCTAAAGTCAAGAAGACTGGCAACCATGCTTGGTTGAGGTGGGCTATCCAATGATGTCTGATTATTATTCCCTCTCTGAAGGGCTGTGGCCGTGCTTACTCATGATGAGCCAATGATCTGGAGCAAGAGTCTCAACACAGTCCTCAGGACAAACTTAGCCAATCAGGCTTTCAGCATAATCACAATGAATACACATGAAAGAGATTTGCATACAATGGAGGCAATCAATGCAAATCCCTCTCATGCATATTTATTGTGGTTATTCTGAAAACCTGACAGGCTAGGTATATCCTGAGGACTGGGTTTAGACCCCATGATCTGGATGGATAGCTATCACTTGATGAGTTGCTTCGTTCCTCCTCCTAACACTTGAATAAGTTGCTTTAGAAGATCGAGTAAGCAGTTAGTAGATTGGTTAATTTATTAAGCCATAGAAGCATAATTAGTACATCTATTTTATTTATTTATTTAACATTTCTTATATACCGCCTTTCATGATGTCAATACGGTTTACATTGAACAAACTGAAAATACATTGAACAGGGCATTATAACTTGGAGATAACTATTTTACAGGGAACATGGGCAATGGAGAGTTAAGTGGCTTGCCCAAGACCACAAGGAGCACCTGTGGGACTAGAAACCCCAGTCCTTCCGGCCCAAGGTTGCTGTCCTCTAGCGCAGGCGTGTCCAACTTCGAACAGATCTACTTTTTCCTGCCAAAAGTGCCGATGATCTACCACCATGAAAATTAAGTTTCAAATTAGTTTCAAACTAAATTTTAACCCAATAAAGTTGGAGGATTCCCCCCCCCCCCCATTTTTAATGAACCTTCTGTCATTTACTTGTATGTGATCAGCTGTTAAGTAAATTAAGCAAAACCAAAACAGAGACAAAGATCCAGTAAGAACTGCAAGGGGAAATGGAAAGTACATTTTTTCTTAAAGTTTCATTGAGTAATAACTTTCTTTAACTTTTATTGAATAATTTGTGTTAAATTTAGGTTGAGTACTGATCCAGGCTGATCTTGCACAATCTTTAATATTTCGCTCTTGCTCATTAGTGAGATGTCTGAGCCTGCATTTCATCCACCAGCTTTTTAAAGTTGGGTGATTATTGTGCAAGGGCCAGTCTCAGGGAATCCTGGAGATGTTCATCTGTCATGTTGGAACGTTGTGTACTCTGTCATTTTCAGATGGGAAAATGCAGATTCATACAAATAAGTTGAACCGAAACAGGAGTATACAGCTTCACTGCATCTTCTCAAGTTGGGAAATTTGTCTCTAGGCGCTAGCTTCCAAAACAATTCTTGCTCAGCACTGGTCTTGAGAAAAATGGCATTTTTAAGGGTTAATATTTTGTTTTCAAGAGATGGCTTGTTCAATGAGTAATTTTTACTGATAGCAGCTGTGGTTTCTTTAATGTCCACATCTACTTTGAATGGGTATGGCAAGTACTCCACAACTGTTTAAATTTTTTGGAAGTCACAGAATCTATTTTTGAATTCCTGGATAACAGAACATATTTCTGTCACATACTTCTCATTCTGAAAAACAAAATTTGGATATTGTCCCAGATGGTCCTGCGTATTAGGAAAATGATCAAAAGTGTTGTTTGCAAGGTCAGTCATCATTAGCTGAAATTTGCTCTTGTAGGATGAAACTGTACTCATCTCACCAATGCATTTGTTTTTATCTTGTAGTTCAAGGTTCATATCACTTAGTTTGCCTGTAAAGTCAGCGAGAAATGCCAGATCACATAACCACTCCTCATCTTCCAACTCTGCTTGGTTGTCTCCCCTCTCCTTCATAAAACTTCTTATTTCATTCAGCAAATCACAAAATCTTTGCAGAAATTTGTGCCTACTTAGCCACCTTACATCTGTGTGCAAAATGATTTCCGCTGCCCCGTCATCAAGAGTAAGATTGAAAAGCCAGCTTTGAAGTGATCTTCCATGAACTGAATTTACAATTTTGAAAGTGATGTCCATGGCAGTCTTTGTATTGAGTCTCTTGCTTGCCAAAACTTGCTTGTGAATGATGCAGTGGTAAGAAAGGAAATCTGGGAAGTCGTCATGCTGTCTACAGAGGGCTATGAAACCATTAACCTCACCTGTCATTTGCTCTTGCTCCATCAGTAGTGATGGAAACAAGTCTATGCAATGGAAGATTACACTTTGTCACAAAAGAATGGAAAGAACTGAATATTTCCTGACCGGTAGTTCTCCCTTTTAAAGAAATCATTCCAAGTAGTTCTTCTTTAACACTGAAGTCTTCAAAAAACATCTGGATAAAGACTAGTAACTGGGCTATATCTCTTATGTCTGTAGATTCATCCAGTTGGAGTGAGAAAGCAACACAATTTGAAACATCCTCCAACAATTGTTCAGTTGTGTCTCCACACATCTTTTCTATTCGCCGCACGACAATGTTTCTTGACAATTGTACATCTTGAATAGCAGCTATGATCTCTTTCTTATTTTTAAATCCTTCAAAAAGATTGTCAGCTGCTTCAAGAAAACAATCTTTTACAAATTCCCCTTCAGTGAAAGGTTTGCATTTCTTTGCAATCAGGTTGCTGACCTTGAAGGATGCTATGGTTGCATTGACCGAATGTTACCTTGGCTTCACCCTCAACTATTGCTGAGTAGCCAGTTTCGATTTAAGTTCTTTGAGCTTCAGTTTATCAATTTCACTTTTGGGTGGAAAATCAGCATCAAACTTATTGCTATCCAGAGCCTTATAATGACGTTCCAGATTACCCTTTTTGGGCAAGGATACTGGGGCATTACAAATTAGACACCACCACTTGTCTTTCACCATGATGAAGAAGTAGTCCATTTCCCATTCATCATGAAAGTGGTAGGTTTTGCGCTTCTTTGGAACACTCATCTTCGTTATACTGGGGTGGCTGGATGTAAAAAGGCCAAATATGCTAAGTTAGTATAAACACTGGCTGAATCTGGTCCAAAACTGTCACTGTCCCAAAGTATTCAAGATCAACAGGAACTGAAGACCTCTGGATGATGTGCAATACAAGTACTGGAGATGCCAAAACCACACATGCAGTTCTAAAAGTCACAATAAGAATTCATCATACTGGCACCAACAAATACCACCAAACAATCATCAAAAAAACTCAAACACCTGCCCAGCAAACCAGATATAATCAAATACCACCAAACAAGTTCAAATACCACGACACGCGATTTAATAAATTCTGCACACAGTGTAGAATCAACGCAAAGGCAAGGCAAAATAAAATTGCAGAGGCAAGCAAAAGTCACAGTTGTTTGAACCAATTTGAAGGCCAGGCATAGGCAAGTTAGAACAAAATTGGAAAAGCCCGCCAAAATCACCAAATTCTTGACACTTTGTTGTGTGTGCCCAAAAACGTTTAATGAAAGCGAACTATAAAGCGACCAAGGACCAGCACACGACACAACTAATACGGTAAGTGTATTCAGGTAAAGCCCGGGCAAATGGATATCGCCCGGAATATAACACACTTCTAAGGGGTGTTGGGGTGGGGGCAGGAATGGGTGATTCTGAGAGGCAGGAGACCAGGTATGACCTGTGGCGTCTCATCGCAGGACACGGGCGGTGGCCCCCTGGGGTACCCACAAACTATTGGCACGAAAACAAGCGCCTCCAATACACCCACAGGCAAAATTCCTGTAGGCAGGGAAAAAAGACAGACAAAGGATCAGCAGTGGCAGCAAGCCCATGGTAGATGACCTGCCGGCACGAGCACTCCTAGTGACGGGGCAAGCTGCTGGAGAGATGGAGCCAAGCGGGGCTGGCTATCTACCCCTGACCCCTCCGTGATCTACAGGTAGGTAAAACGGTCTACCTGTTGGACATGCCTGCTCTAGTGGGATTTGAATCCCTGACCTTCTGGCCTGAGGTAACTTGCCCCAACCACTAGGCCATTCCTCCCTGAATTTGGTACTCTTACTGAATGATGTTTCATGCATCGTGGGTGGCAATCCTCTGTCTCTCCTCAGCTAAAGTCACAGCTCCCCTGCAACCATACCAGGAGTCTTTGACTTTAACCCACTTTTCACTGGTTTCGATAAGCCTTATAAATGCATTCAAGCTCCTTGTGGATTTCAAAGTACATTTATGGTAAATATTTGCAACTTAAATATGCATGCTCTCATTTTCACAGATGTTTCTTTTCTCTTTGTTAGGATTAATTCTGAATGATGCAAATAGTGGTTCACTTGCTACCCAGAAGGATTCCATTCATAATGAAAACTAGTATTTTCACATTCTTTTCTTTAGAAACCAGCGTAGCTGTCGGTGCCTTAGGTTCACATTATCACCTGCGAGGGCAAATTCAAAGCAGTTTACTGGGATAAATATTGATTTAAGCCAGGAAAAAAGAGCTGTTGGATCATTGCATTCCTTGGCACAACAAAAAGTACATGTGGATCTTTTATGGTACATGCACTTTTGGTTAAAAATAGGTAGTCCAGGGGTGTGTATAGGTGAGAAAGGAAAAACAGTATGCATACATTGGATTTGCCACAGTAAACCTTTTACTACCACAACACCCCCCGCCCCCCCACCATGGCCAACCACACAAGTGGGTACAAAGCACATAGACTCTTCAAATGCACATACTTTGCACTAGCTAATTTAACGAGAAACAGTTTTGTAAGTGCATAAGCTTCTCAAAATCATCCTGTTGATTTTTTTTAAGGTTTTGCTTACGACATGTGCCACTTGGCAAAAAATGGCCTTGAAATTAGACTGCATAACGCAAAATTTTCCCTTTCAATACGAACCAGTGTTCACTGAAAAAAGTCGAATAGATTTGAGAGCTTTTATATTAAGATGTGGCTTAATTGGAAGGTTATGGCTGCCTAATCCGAAAGAAGCAAGTTGAAAGCTAGGCCGCAGGCGGCACTGCTATGTATCAGCATAAGGGCAGCTTGGAGGCCACTGAGGAAATAAACAGTGAACAAACGAATGGAAAGTAAACAGGAATGCCATCACAAATAATGGACGGCTTATTGGAAAAGAGATTTAAGCAAATAAAATACAAGGGATAAAGCTCATAAAAAGGACCCTCACATGCACACATCAAAATCACGATAAAACTAGCAGAGCCCATTGACTTCATTTATAAAAATATTAAAATGAACTCTCTAAACAATCAGGAAAAGAGAATATTCCATATGCTCTTTTAAAGGCAGATTTTGACATAAATAGGAGGACTACGTACTAAATATGCCCCTAGAAATTTAATGAAAACCATGTTAAAATTGGCCTGTTAATGTATTCTAATAATACCAATTTACAGGTCAATTTTAATACAGTTTAATAAAATTAGCCCTCCAATAAATAAGGGGCGTGTTTACACCACAGTAAGAATCAGCATCTTAGCATGCATTTAGTGCCAAAAATTACTGCAGGAAATTAGGCCAGCCCATGCTTGCAGGTATTCCCTGCCAGTCCCAAGGCAGTTAGTATAGTGGGAAGCAGCACACCATGCTAAACCTGCAATCACAGTTAATGCAGGTGCACTTATGGCCACCCATTGAAGTGGTGGCAGGTGCGACACTGGCAATTAGTGTGCACTTATGATGACTGCTGTAATTGCAATGCGCAGACAACACTCTCTGCCCCAACCCGTCCAGTTGCCCTAAGAGCAGTTCATGCAGGATTTTTCTGTGCTGGTTATTTTTAGCTCCCAGTAACAGTGTGATCCTGCGCTACTCACTTACTACATACTAAATCCTGCCCTAACCAGAAGCACACTTTAGTAAATATGCCCCTAAGTGTGCTAACAAGGAGTCAACAGCCAGTGACTAGTCATTGACACTTACAAAATACTGTATACAAGAAGGACAAGGGAACACTCGTGCTCATTTCAAATCTATATCTTAATACTACAAGATACTAGATGTACATATATTCAATCAGGGACTATGTGTTAACTTGTGGACATCAGGGTAGAATATACAACTTCATACCCTAAGCGTGTTAGTACTTATGGTTTTATAAAACATCCCTGGAACTAAGAGATGCTAAAAGCCACAATATGTAATTCATTGCTCTGATCATGTTGGAAGTCAGGATTTAAAAGCCCCATTGCACATCCTGTCTCTCCTACATTGTTTACTAAAGGGATTCTTTTAGAAGCCCTCTTCATGCTTTGGATGTCTGAAGAGGGACTTAGAGACATCACCAGAAGTATTTTAGAAGTTGAGTCTGCAGATGTCTCGAGTCTGAACAGGAATGTGGTGAAGGTGTGACTGGGGTGTTCCCAAGAACTTGGACATCACTGCCTGATCTCAGAAACTTCTTGGATGTCTGGAGTCATGTCTAAGGTTAAATCTGCTCCAAGCATGAATAGGAATCAGGAAAGTGCACATTTGTTTTGGCCATAAAACATCAACCATTCTGTACAATCACAGCAGCAGTGGGGTTTGAACCTTGGCTTCCTTGGTCCTAGCCCACTACTATAACCATTGGGCTATTCCAAGAGATTGACAGTTGGCATTACTATTCTGGGAATGTCTATGTAGATACCCCTGCAGACATCCATACTGGGCACGTCCAGGGGTGGCCCCAGGGGTGTGCGGGGCCATGTGCAGAGACTTGGTGAGGAGCCTCATTTGCATAAGGGACCTCATTTGCATAAATATTTGCATAATGTTAACATGCACTAACTTTTAGTAAACATGCCTCTTAATGAGTGTATGGATAAAGAAAGACTACCAGATTTCTACATTACTATACTCCAGTGCCAACCGTCAGGCACATTAGGAAGTACTACAAATGCTGCCCATTTAGAACCCATAGCAAACCAACCATATCATAACAGTACTACCAGGAATCACAAAGTACCATACCCTACCTATCAAAATGCAACATTGCAAATATTAAACCAATACATCTGAGAGAATACCAATACATCTCCTACTGGGGAAAGAGAACAAGTAGCACTGTCAAATAGAAACTACGTAAACAGAATACCTCAGCTCGGTTACACATGCAGAACATAGACCATCACCAAACAAAGAACAAGGAATCACAATTCAGAAATAGGAAGACAAATATTAAACTGGAAACCCCAAAGGCCAAACTTGGAATGTACAACAAGACTGGAGAAATTAAACTATAAAATAATTTCCTCTTGTACTAAACAAAATGCAGACGTTAAAGATGCACATTTCCCAGAGCGGACATATTCCAGTTAATAAATTCAAAATAAAAAATTATTTTTATGCCTTTTGTTGTTTGTGCATTTTATTTTTTAGTTGCAATTGCTTCAGTCACTTTCTTCTGGTTTCTTCTTGTCTTCTGCTCACTCTCCATTGTCTGCTGTCCATTTGTCCTTTCTTCCCTCTTCTAGTTTTTTCCATTCTCTCTCTACATCTGCTTTAACATACTGATCTTTCTCCTTTTGCTCTTTCCTCCATCTCTTTCTTTATTCCGTTTTCATCCACTCAAATTTTATCCCTCCATCCTCTCCCAATACCTGGCCAATCGTAGATTTTACTTCTCTCCCACACAAAATATTTTTCCTCTCTCCATTTCACTCTCCGAGCCCCATTCCATGCTAGTCCTCCAACATCAGCTCCGTTGTAGTTCCAACCCCACCGAGCATCCGCTCCCTTCTAGTCCCCGCATCAGCCCATTTCTAGTCTTAGCTCCGCATCAGCCCATTTCCAGTCGTAGCTTCCCATCAGCCCTTTCCAGTTCTATCCTAGCCCCCCCTTCAGCCCATTTCCAGTCCAAGTCCCCCATCAGCCCATTTCCAGTCCTATCCTAGCCTCCCATCAGTCCATTTCCAATCCAAGCCCTCCCATCAGCCCATTTTTAGTCCTAGCTTCCCCATCCATTTACAATCCTATCCTAGCCCCTCCATCAGCCCATTTCCAATCCTAGCTCCCCCCACTCAACCCATATCCAGTCCAAGTCCCCCTCCCCATCAGCTATTTCCAGTCTAAGCCCCCCTCCACTCAGCCCGTTTCCAGTCCAAGCCCCCCTCCACTCAGCCCATTTCCAGTCCTAGGTCCCCCTTCCTATTTCCAGTCCAAGCCCCCCACCTCACTCAGCCCATTTCCATTCCAAGCCCCCCTCCTCATCAGCTATTTCCATTCCAAGCCCCCCCACCACTCAGCCCATTTCCAGTCCAACCCCCCCCCCCCCCGAAGAGCCCCACGGCTGTCTAAAAAGCTTTAGAGGGAGCCGGAGAGGCCCCGGCTCACCTCTAACAGCTGCCAAAGCGAAGAGGTTCTTTTTTTCTTCACTTCGGCAGCCGAACTGTAGTTTACGACTCTGCCGTGCTGAGGTCAAAGGGGACTTCCTGTTTCCTGGCACTCAGCGTGGCAGCGTCTTAACAGTACAGCTGCCAAAGTGAAGAAAAAAGAATCTCTTCACTTCGGCAGCTGTTAGAGGTGAGTCAGGGCCTCTCCAACTCCCTCTAAAGCCGCCCTGCCTGTCGGTACTCAATGCGGGATGTTGTTGGTGCGGGACTCCCAGAAGCGCGGGGCCCTGTGCGAACATTCTCTGGGGACATCCACATTTGTGAAATGGTGCCTGAACTTGGACGTGCCTCCTTTTTTTTTCAATGCAAAAATTCCCAATCCTTGGTCCGGTTAAGATATTAAAGTCCAACATAAACAAAACCAAACCCAAATATATGTCCCCAATTTGAAAACACTATTTTTGTCAGAAAAGGCTGGAGGCGACTGAAATGAAAACCCAGTCACACCAGACAGCCCATTCCCTTTTAATTATTTAGACTAAAACGCTGTACTTTGGGGTGAAAAAGTTCTTTTGATATGCGTGAAATTTTGAAACTTCACTGAAACACTTCATAAGCTAAGTACAGCGTTTTAGTCTAAATAATTAAAAGGGAATGGGCTGTCTGGTGTGACTGGGTTTTCATTTCAGTCGCCTCCAGCCTTTTCCGACAAAAATAGTGTTTTCAAATTGGGGACATATATTTGGGTTTGGTTTTCCTTTTTTTTTCAGGCATTCTGGCCTGCACTTGGATGTCATTTGAAAAATTCCACTTTAAGTATTGTGTTTCCAAATGACAATACACAGTTTTTCAGGTTAACCCTTTCACCTGAATCTTATCCCTTTGTCAAAGATAGAATGTTAAGTTTCCACTAACACAAGATTACAGTATAATTTCCACTCACTGCTTTGCAATTGCTGTTTTTAAGCACGTTCTGATTTTAAAGCTAGTCAAGAAATGTATTAGCTCAATAGGAAGGTTTCATCTTATGTTTTCACTTTATTTTTCTTTGCTTGTTGAGAAAGAGATTGAAATAGTAATGAGGAGCAATTTCCATGGAGAAAATTTATTTCATAAACATTTACAAATTAAAGCAGTCCTTGACAAATTTTATCATAATCTAGAAACCAGCTTAAAAATTTAGGAGCCAGTCGCTGAGATCCAGGTTGCAGTCTCCATCTCCCAAAAGTATATCATAGTTCCATTTTTTAAAGGCCCGTTTTATTGTTTTCCCATTTTCTAGAGGAAGAAAAGCTGAATAAATAAGGTCCTTAATATTCCATTATACAGTGTTAAAAGAAAGCAAGGGCCCTTCTATCCTGCCCAGGGCCGGCAAGGAGATGAGGCATCCTAGAAACATAGAAACATAGAAACATGACAGAAAAAGACCACAAGGCCCATCTAGTCTGTCCTTCCATAACAACAACTACAACAGTCCACTTTCTACCTTTAGAGATCCTCTGTGTTGGTCCCATGCTTTTTTTAATTCAGTTACTGTCCTCATCTCTACCACCTCCACTGGGAGACTATTCCACGGATCCACTACTCTTTCCGTAAAGAAATATTTCCGCATATCACTCCTGAATCTATCTCCCTTCACCCTCATCCCATGTCCCCTCGTAGCAGAACTTGCTTTCAATTGAAAGAGGCTCTCTCCCTGAACATTTATGCCACGGAGGTATTTAAACATCTCAATCATATCACCTCTATCCCGCCTTTCCTCTAAGGTGTACATATTAAGATCCTTAAGTCTGTCCTCATATGCTTTATAATGAAGCCCATTAATCATTTTAGTAGCAACCCTCTGCACCGACTCCATCCTGTTCACATCCTTTTGAAGGTGCGGTCTCCAGAATTGCACACCATACTCCAAATGAGGTCGCACCAAAGACTTATACAGAGGTATTATCACCTCCTTTTTTCTGCTAGCCATTCCTCTCCGTATGCACCCAAGCATCCTTCTAGCTTTTGCCGTCGCCTTTTCTACCTGTTTAGCTACTTTAAGATCATCAGACACAACCACGCCTAGGTCCCGCTCTTCTTTAGTGGACAAAAGTACGTCACCTCCTATACTGTATTGCTCCCTTGGATTGCTGCAGCCCAAATGCATGACCTTACATTTTTTAACATTAAATCCCAGCTGCCAAATTCTAGACCATTCTTCAAGCTTAGCTAGATCCCTCCTCATGTTATCTACACCTTCCTGGGTGTCTACTCTATTACAGATTTTGGTATCATCCGCAAAGAGCCAAACCTTACCCGACAGCCCTTCCGCTATATCACTAACAAAGACGTTAAAAAGAATCGGACCAAGGACAGATCCCTGGGGCACACCACTGGTAACATCCTTCTCCTCAGAGTGAGCTCCATTTACTTGCACTCTTTGTCGCCTCCCACCCAACCAATTTCTAACCCAAGCAGTAGCTTTAGGGTCCATCCCTAGGGTGCTCAGTTTGTTTATAAGTCGCCTGTGAGGAACAGTGTCAAAGGCTTTACTGAAATCTAAATACACCACATCTAGAGCTCTCCCTCGGTCCAACTCCCTGGTCACCCAGTCAAAGAAATCGATCAGATTTGTCTGACAAGACCTGCCTCTGGTGAATCCATGCTGCCTCGGATCCTGTAATCCGCTGGACTCCAGAAACCTCACTATTTTCTCTTTCAGCAGCGTTTCCAATAATTTACTCACCACTGAAGTTAAACTAACCGGCCTGTAGTTTTCAACCACATCCTTACTTCCGCTTTTGTGTAAAGGCACATGAGCCTCTCTCCAGTCCTTTGGCACCACTCCCGACTCCAACGAGGCATTGAAAAGGTCAGTCAGTGGAGTTGCTAGAACGTCCCCAAGTTCCCTCAGTATTCTAGGGTGTATCCCATCCGGTCCCATCGCTTTGTCTACTTTAAGTTGAGCTAGTTTCTCACGAACACAGTCTTCTGAAAATTGTTCAAGATGTCCCTCGCTTCTGTTCTTATTTGTGGGTGTTTTCTGAGGTCCTGCTCCTGGTTCTTCATCTGTGAACACAGAACAAAAATATTTGTTAAGCAATTCCGCTTTATCCTTATCAGCTTCTACATATTCCCCCCCTGCACCCTTGAGTCTGACAATACCACTTTTGCCCTTCCTCTTCTCACTAATATATCTGAAAAATGTCTTATCCCCCCATTTTATTGAATTGGCTATTTCCTCCTCCTTTTGAATCTTTGCCTTCTTGACTACTTTGCTAGCTTCTCTAAGTTTTTCCAAATACAGATGCCTGTCTTCCTCTCTCTGTGATCTCTTGTATTTCATGAAGGCCTCCCTCTTTTTCTTCACTTTTTCAGCTACTTCCTTCGAAAACCATAGCGGTCTCCTGTTCCTTTTGCCTTTATTTACCATTTTAACAAAAAGGTTGGTTGCCTTTAAAATACCCCCTTTCAGTTTTGCCCACTGTTTTTCTACATCCCCCAGCTGTTCCCATCCCACTAACGACTCCCGGAGGTATTGGCCCATCTTCGCAAAGTTAGTCTTCCTAAAGTCTAAGATCTTCACCTTGGAATGGATTCTAACAGCCCTAGTCCTAATACTGAACCACACCATCTGGTGGTCACTGGATGCAAAATGATCTCCCACTACAACATCAGAAACACTCTCACCATTGGTAAGCACCAAGTCCAGTATGGCCCCTTCACGTGTGGGGTCTGTTACCAATTGCCTGAATAGTTCTCCCTGTAGAGAATCCAGGATCTCCTTACTTCTAGATGATACTGCAGCAGGAATGTGCCAATCAACATCTGGCATATTGAAATCTCCTAGCAGTAGCACTTCCCCTTTCCTAGCAATGCTGCATATGTCTTCAATTAACTCTCTGTCCACCTCTTCCTCTTGTGAGGGAGGTCTGTATATCACACCAATGCAAATAGATTTCTCTTTCCCTCTTTCTAGTTTAACCCACAATGCCTCCTCTCTCCCTTTTAAGCTCTGTAATTCCAAAGCTTTAATAGTAGTTTTTACATATAGTGCCACTCCTCCCTCCCCTTCTTCCTACCCTGTCCTTTCTGAATAAAGTATAGCCAGGTATAGTTACATCCCAGTCATGGTTTTCTGTGAACCATGTTTCTGTAACTGCCACTAAATCCAAGTCAGCCACTCCCACCAAAGCTTCAACTTCAGGGATCTTATTTCCCATGCTACGGGCATTAATACACACTGCTTTCCATGTGTTACCCCTGTTACCCATTTCCATAAAGGTATTTAATGTATCACCTACCTGGGGGCTTTCTCTTACCTGGGGGCTTTCTTCACCCATCCCCAACGAATCTAGTTTAAAGCCCTCTTCAGTAGATTAGCCAGTCTACTACCAAAGATGTGTTGACCTTTCTTGGACAGATGGATGCCATCTCTGCTCTGCAACCCTTGGAACAGCATCCCATGGTCTAGGAAACCAAAACGCTCTCGAAGACACCATCCACGCAGCCATGCATTCATCTCCAGGATGCGAGCCTCTCTGCCTTGGCCTTTACCCTCAACAGGGAGGATTGAAGAGAACACCACCTGTGCACCTACCTGCTTCACCCTCTGTCCCAGAGCCATGAAGTCACTTTTGATACGTTCCGAGGTATACCTGACAGTATCATTTGTTCCAACATGGATTAGCAACATTGGGTAATAGTCAGTGGGCTTGATGAGTCTCGGCAAACTCTCCGTAACATCTTGGATCTTGGCACCAGGCAGACAGCACACCTCTCTGGACATCAAGTCTGGTCGGCAGATGGATGCCTCAGTACCCCTCAGAAGAGAGTCTCCAACAACCACTACCCTTCGTTTCCTTCTGGTCACTGATTCCGCAACTATGGGGTACTTGAACTCTGGTTCTTCCCTTTCCAGGGATGCTTTCACCTCCTCCACTTCCAGGGCTGCATAATGGTTCTTCAATTCAAGGGCTGGAGAAGTTGGATTGGTGATTTTGCAGGCTCTGGTGACTGTTGTCCAACCATCGACATTCTGTTGGCACCCATCTTCTCCTGTGCTGGAGAGCCTGGTTGCTGCAAGAAGCATCTCATTAATGTACTTCTCACTGTCTTGAATGCTCCTCAGCCTCGCCACCTCCTCTCTGAGTTCCTCCACTTGTTTCCTCAGAGCTTCAGCATGCAGGCACCCTGCACATGGAACCGGTTCTTCAACTGGCATTAGGACCTCTGTCTGGACCGAGGCAGAAGCTGTAACGGGGGCAACAGCTTTAGCAATATGATTTTTCCCAGCCATTGTTCTGTATGTGGAGCTTAGGTATCTGTTAAAGCAAAAGAGAGAGATCTACCAAGTACCAGCTGGTTTCGCAGCTGTCCTTTCAGAGAAAAAGCAGTTAAATCTCTTTAATTATATTCAATATGTGCTGGTCCAATTCACTGTGATTTGCTAAAGGGGGAGGTGCCCTATAAAGCAAGACTGCTCACTAGGGGTGGGTGGGAGCCGGGGTGGGTAGGGAGGGAACTAACACCTGATTAGGTGTTAGCAGTTTCTGAATCTGAGGAGGTTACAGAGTTCAGCAACCTACTGTGCTCCAGTAAAGTTCCCCTAAAAACAGCAAAAATGTAAGTAACCTTACTTTTAAAAAGTATACACAAAACCCTTTTAAGAGCTCCCAGTCAGAGAGCTAGCAATTTAATAAAAAAAAAAAAAACCAAACAAAGAAACCCTCAAATCCTTACTTACTGTTTGATGTGTGGAGCCCTGGTTAGGAAAGCCTCAAAAGGGCAGGGCACGGCACAGGAGCCTTTTATGCAGGCTTCAACTGCACTCAGGAAACAGGCCCACTAACACCTGATTAGGTGTTAGCAGTTTCTGAATCTGAGGAGGTTACAGAGTTCAGCAACCTACTGTGCTCCAGTAAAGTTCCCCTAAAAACAGCAAAAATGTAAGTAACCTTGCTTTTTTAGATGAACCTTATCCCTTGTAAACCCCCCGGCTGGCCACCTGCCCCTCATTTCCATTGCTATTACCCCTCACCTGGAACTGCAGCAGTGGCAATGGATTCAGACAGACCCGTGTGGCTTACCTGCAAACCTCAGGGCTGTCTGCTTCTGCCTCCTCCAATGACCAACTTCCTGTTTGCATGGGGTTTCATCTGCTGCTACTTTTCTCCCTCCTTCCCTCTATCCAGCTCTGACACTGATCTTTTTCCTTTCAGCTTTCTTTGATGTATTTTTCTGTCTCCCTATGAAAGAAGATTTCTCTCCTTCTTACTATCCTGTCCTCACTCTATCATTTTTCAGCTTTATTGCCAACCTCCCTATGTCCCATCCCTCTCTCCTTCACTAGCCTCTTATTCCCCAGTCTTTCATCAACCTTCCCCTCTCTCTCTCCCCACTATCTAGCTTATCCTTATGCAGAATCTGTACCCACCTTCTCTAGTCCAGCATCTCCTCTTCTTTTGCTCACCTTATCTACCCAGTATCCAGCATCTCCCCTCTCCCTTTCTGCCTTGTGGCCAGCATTTCCCCTTCCCCTTAATTCCTCCCATGTCCAGCAGGTCTCCTCTGTTTCACTATGTCTCCCTCCCTTGTGCTCAGCATCTTCCCAGCCCTCTGTTCCCTCCATTACTCCATATGTCCATCCCTTCCCTCCCTTGTCTAGTATCTCTCCATTGTCTACCTATTCCCTCTTCCCCTATGTCTAGCATCTCTCCTCCTTCTTGCTATTCCCTCTGTCTCCAGCAAAATCTCTGCCTGCTATTTTGCCCACTGTGCTACTCAACATTGTATTCCAAGTTTTGGTTCTGGTTTAATGTTATTGACTGCTAAAGTAAATTTGAAATCTCACTGGTCAGGAAAGAAGGACTGCTCCCGCAGTAATGTCTGATGATAAACATCCATCAATTGAACTGGCTACCAGAGGAGATGCAGTTAGTTTCACTAAACTACAGTCCAAAAGGGCATGAAACTACAATAAACCATGTCTAAGGAACTATTTACTAAGCATTTAACTCGGACACAAAATCTTCAGCAATAGTAGTATGACAGATGGGATTTAGCTCACATATTCTCAGTAGTAGCTCACGACAACTTATATTCAGGGACATCAGGTATTTCCCTGTCCCTGGAGGATTTACAATCTAAGTTTGTACCTGAGGCAATGGAGAGTTAAATCACTAGCCCAAGATCACAAGAAGCATCTGTGGGATTTGAAGCCTGTCTTCTCTGGTTCTCAGCTGGCTGCTCTAACCATTTGTGACTTGCTGGTTAGGGCAGAAAAGAAAGGGATTAGCAAAAAAAAAAAAAACCTGCTATGAAATAGCTATCAATATGGAAATGATCTATGAGTGCAAGAAAAGGATCCAGGCATCATTGTGGTTAATACATTGAAACCCTCTGCCCAGTGTGCAGCCACAGTCAGGAAAGAACATAGAATGCTAGGAATCATAAGGAAAGGAATGACGAATAAAACCAAAGATATTATAATGCCTCTGTATCGCTCCATGGTGCAACCACACATTGAATATTGTGTGCAATTCTGGTTGCCGCATCTTAAAAAGGGATTTAGCGTTATTGGAAAGGGTACAGAGAAGAGCCACCAAAATGGTAAAGGGGATGGAAGGATGCTCCTATGAGGAGAGGCTAAAAAGGTTGGGGCTCTTCAACCTAGAAAAGAGACGGCTGAGGGGAGATATGATAGAGGTCTATAAATTAATTAATGAAGTGGAAAGGGTAAACAGATTGATTGTTTATGTCATCAGAATATAAAAGGACTAGGGGACATGCAATGAAGCTACAGGGTAAACTATTTAAGATTAATAAGAGAAAATATTTTTTCACTGAATATGCAATCAAACTCTGGAATTTGTTACCGGAGGATATAGTAAAAGCTGTTAGTGTAGCTGGGTTTAAGAAAGGTTTGGACAAGTTCCTAGAGGAGAGGTCCATAAACCATTATTAAAAGGGACCGGGATATCACTGCTTGACCCAATACAAACATTGAGGAACCTGTGTCTTTTGGGGAAACTGTTAGGTACTTGTGACCTAGATTGGCCACTGTTGGAAACAGGATACTGGGCTTGATGGACCTTGGTCAGTCCCAGCATGGCATATTTTATGTTCTTATGTTCTGATCATCATATCTTAAAAAGGATATAGCAGATCTGGAAAAAGTATAGAGAAGAGTGACCAAAATGGATGGAAGGATACCCCTATGAGGAAAAGCTTCAAAGGTTAGAGCTCTTCATCTTGGAAAAGAGACAGCTGAGGGGAGATATGATAGAAGTCTATAAAATAATGAATGGAGTGGAAGGGATAAATGTAGATCAGTTTACTCCTTCAAAAAGTAGAAAGACTAGGGGACACACAATGAAGTTACAGTGTAGCACATTTAAGACAAATGGGAGAAAATATTTTTTCACTCAACATGTAATCAAACTCTGGAATTCGTTACCATAGGAGGTAGTAAAAGCTGTTAGTGTAGCTGGGTTTAAGAGAGGTTTGGATGAGTTCCTGGAGGAAGAGTCCATAAACCATTATTTAAATGGACTGGGGAAATCCACTTCTTACCCGTGGGATAAGCCACATGGAATCTGTATACGTTTTGGGAACCTGAGAGGTACTTGTGACCTAGATTGGCCACTGTTGGAAACAGAATACTGGACTTGATGGAAGCTTGGTTGGGCCTACTTATGTTCTTATCTTGAGCAACCCCAGTATTGAGAAAACACATTCCCTGTGCTCAGAGAGGAATTATTAGTGTTGAATTTGGCATTACAGTCATGTTGAAAAGTTGACTGCCATGGGCAGAGGCATCTGCGGGGCATGAGCACTGCAACAATAACCAGGCCAGTCAAGGTTTGGAAGTTTTGAGGGACATTTGGAAGGTGGGAGGCAGTGGCATAAGTTATAATGAAGGGCCCCCCAGGGTCATGGCAGTGGCGCATCCTTCACTTGCATGCCCCACCCCTTTGTACAGCACCCTCCCTCCCCCCCCCCCCCATACAGTTGTGGCAGTGTGGCAAACTTACTTTATCATGTTTCCTGTGCTGCTATGCTCTTGTAAGTTCACAGAGACTTCAGCATGGCAGGGAACAGCTGCCGGTTCTGCATTCCCCATGATGAACTTACAAGAATAGAGCAGCGTGGGATACATGATAAAGTAAGTTTGCCATGCTTCTGCCATTACCACTGTGTGGGCCCCCTTTCTGCATGGACCCTCCACCTGCATTGCAGGGCTGCTTGGGCAGAATTTACAGCAGTGGTGGGAGTAAAACCTATTAACAATGTAAACTGGGAGGGATGTTTTAAAGCACTGTTTTGGAAGGGCACAGAGTTGAACTGCTTGGACAAAGAGACTGTGCTCAAGGAGAATCTTATTAAATGAACAATAATTATTCTCTGCAAGAAAGTACATGAATTCCAATATGCATCTTTATCTTCCCTGAATCACTTGAAGTTTTAATAATGATTTGGAGGGGGGTTGCATCTCTTAAACATCAGTGGATTGATGCATTTTGGCAAAACTAGGGTGCATCTGACAAAAACAAGCATGGCTGGCTCTCCCTTACCTTTCAGCAGTGCTTTTTTCTAGGGAAAAAAGTGCTGGTATTCACATGTAGGGCCAAGCTTAAAGGTAGAAAGACGAGCTATAGCTCCGCCCCATGATCGTCACGCCTTCTATAAATACCACAGAGCATATCAAAGGGAGCATCGCAAACATTACATCAATCTCTAGAAAACCAACATATTTCCTGTCTTGTTGGGAAAACAGAACAAACAGGATTGTCTACACAGAAACCACAGTTCACCTCAGTCACAAATACACAACATAAATAGAGCTTCACCGACAAGCAAATGAATGGCCACCAAATTAGAAACAGAAATATGCAGAGAAAAACTAAACCAGAAACCCCGATAATCCTGACTGTCTCTGCAGTGCATCACTGAAACAGAAACAATAATTTCTTCTCCTACCACTGAAAAATTTGAAGATATTAGATGATCAATAAATTCATTTTCCAAAGCTGATATTAAACCAGCATAACACTCCCAACACACAAATGCTGGGGGTTTGGCAGCCCCAACATCTCCCCAGCTCCCACTAGGGTTGCCAACTTTTTCACAGAAAAAAACCTGACACCTGTGGCTCGTCATGCTCCACCCCTGCCCCGCTCACCCACCCACAAAAATTACCGAGGATTCACACGCCCCCCTCCCCTCAGTGCTGGTAAACTCACTCGCGCCCCCCTTCCCCTGCTGGTTCACGAACTCACCCCCCCCCTCCCTGCTGGTTCACGAACTCACCCCCCCCTCCCTGCTGGTTCACTCACCCACCCCCCCTGTCACTCATTCACCCCATCCTGCTGGGTCACTCACTCACCCCCCCTCCCCTGCTGGTTCACTCACACCAACCCCCTCCCCTGCTGGTTCACTCACCCACCCCTGTCACTCACTCACCCCTTCCTGCTGGGTCACTCACTCACCCCCCTCCCCTGCTGGTTCACTCACACCAACCCCCCTCCCCTGCTGGTTCACTCACTTGCCCCCATCCCCTGCTGGTTCACTCACTTGCCCCCCTGTCACTCACTCACCCCCTCCTGCTGGGTCACTCACACTCGCCCCTTTCCCCTGCTGGGTCACTCACACTCACCCCCCTCCCCTGCTGGGTCACTCACACTCACCCCCTTCCCCTGCTGGGTCACTCACACCACCCCACCCCCTGCCCAAGCCGCTGCTTCTGCATTGTATAGAGCAGTGCCTGCAATACACTTACTTTGAAAAGTAAAGACAACCTGTGAGGAGCCCTCCGGTTATCACAGAGCCCGAGGAAGTGATGTCATTGGGGGCGGGCTCCTCACAGGTTGTCTTTCCTTTTCAAATTAACTTTATTGCAGCTAAAGTTAATTTGAAAAGGAAAGACAAACTGTGAGGAGCTTGCCCCCTATCACATCACTTCCTCGGGCGCTGCGATGACCAGAGGGCTCCTCACACAGTTTGTCTTTACTTTTCAAAGTAAGTGTATTGCAGGCACTGCTCTGTACAAAGCAGAAGCAGCGGCTGCACTGCCATGGGGAATCGCTTTCGCGCCGCAGACTTCGGGAGTGGGGAGAAAAGCTGTTTTTTTTGCTCTGGCCGCTCCCGATCTTGCGGCCAGAGCAAAAAAATGGCTTTTCAACGGCCGGTTTTACATCTGTGCCGGCAGTCAGCCTGGCCATGGAAAAACCGGCTAGGCCGGCTGAAAACCAGCCGGTTGGCAACCCTAGTCCCCACAGAAAAGGAAGACAATGTGGACTCAGCAGCCTTAACATAACACTGCCCCCAATCGCACCACCTCCTTCTAGCAGAAAGACAATCTCAGACTCTCTTTCCCCAAAGGCCCAACATCTGCAAAGAGGGCTGATGGGCCTCTGGAAAAAGGGAGAGGAAATTTAGCCTTCCCCCTGAGAGGATGGGATGAGGGAAAGATAGGAGAGAGAAGGGGATATGACAAGGAGGAATCATATCTGTCTCTCTCTCAAGCCCCCCCTCTCAGCAAAAAGGTTGAACCCCTTTTGTCTTTCCACAGAGGTTCAGCATCAGCCTTCTCCTTTCCCCAACTTCTTATGTTCATCAACTCAATCACCAGCCTGGTCCCTGCTTACCACCCACCCAATCCATGAGTCCCACTTTGCTTGCCCCAAGATTCTCTGTCTTCAATCCCGTTTCACCCTCCTTATAGTTGTCTTGACTGCAACAGTAGATGGGGGATGAGGATGAGACAGACCCCTATATTTAAAAGGAGAGGGAGGGGGCAGATAGGGAGAGAGAGAAAGATTGAGGGTAGGGGGGAGAGAGAGAGAGGGAGGGGGTTGGGGTTGGGGGTTGGGGAGAGAGAGAGGGGGTTGGGGAGAGAGGGGGGAGGGGAGAGAGGGGAGAGAGAGGGGGAGGGAGGGGGAGAGAGAGAGGTGGAGAGGCGAGGGAGGGGGAGGTGTGAGGGAGGGGTGAAGGAGGGGAGAAGAGGGAGAGGGGAGGAGGAGGGGAGAGGAGGAGGGGAGGGGGAGGGAGGAGGAGAGGGGGAGGGAGAGAGGGAAGGGAGGGGGAGAGAAGGGAGGGGGAGAGGGGGGCTGCCTTTGCAACTTTCCTCTCTCTCTCTTCCTTTCCCCATTGTCATCATGTACAGGGTCTGTGGAAGTTCATGTGAGGAAGCACCAGGACTGGCGGGTAATGTTCCCGCTGAGCAGCTTGAAGCTGCATGGGAATCTTCTGCCGGCACTCCTGCTGGTGGGGGAGTGCAAGGTAAATCTTCGGGACCTGCCTATGCTGCACAATCCTAAGCACAATTGCATTGCACCTCCTCGAACTGGCAGGAATGCTGGCAGACGACACATGCAGCTTCAAAGCAGCTTCAAAGCTTTAGCTCCCCCCCACACACACACAGGGGAGCTAAAGCTGCTGCAGCTGCACACACCATGTAAGCCCAAGAGATTGAGACACTGAGGGATGTGTGCTGCTCTCAGTTTAGATCTGGCTCTTGCGCTCCCAGTGGGATCATTGCTATTCTACTCTTCTGCTGCAGCAGCAAGGTGCGAGATGCGATGGCAACTGGAGGGAGGCCAGGCCCAGAGGGGAAAAGCTGCTGCTGCTGTTGTTCTCTGGTTTGCATAATTTATAGTTTGTGGAGTGTGGGCAACATGCTTGGACATGCCTAGGGCTGGCCCTACACCTGAGCCTTCACGTAGTTTCTCTCACTTGCCAGTTCCTGTATGCTTGCTTTTTCTGTTGGTGCTGCATGAAAACACAGCGCTTCTAACTTCCTCCTCATGATCAGCTCTCTACAAACAGCTGAAGCTGCACGGTAAAGGAAGTTCAACTTGATCTCACCGTTTCATGTCTGCTGTGTAAATATTACACTCATGGCAGACTTTTTTGTGACTGGATTTCTCTCTCTATATACCTGTGTATGTGGTTTTGTTTTTATATCAATATATTATATTTGGCATTTCCACTCCAAAATAATTGTGGGGAATTCAGCCCTGTGTATTCCATTTTGCTTTTGGATATTTCCTCAGTAACAGGGCAGCCTAACCTCTGAGCTTTACTAAACAGACATATTGTTGCAGCCAAGTAGCTGAAAAAGCTCTAATTCTCTCACTCACCCACAGAAGGAAACTCACAGACAGGCTGGAATGCAAACAGGATCTTTTAATGTGCGCACAGGCCCAGACAGAGAGCCGGTACCCTCCAACAAAAAATCTGAGCCCCGAAGGACGTCCTACAATGTCTTATATACAGTACAATTTTAAACTCATTCTACAATCTCATTCGTCGCAGGTATTTTCTGTCCACCAATCAGTGGGAAGGTGCCTGGGTGACCTGCCCAAACCAGTATGCTCTGGTCTGCTGATTTCTGGGCAAGGGGGTATTGTGCTAGCCCCCGGGAAGGTGCCTGGGTGACCTGCCCAAACCGGTATGCTCTGGTCTGCTGATTTCTGGGCAAGAGGGTATTGTGCTCAGGCCTGGAAGGGGGGTGGGGGGCGGGAAGGGTGCCTACTGAAACCTTTATGTCTTTTCTTAGCAAGCTGATCACTATGTAAAATCCTCATGGCTTGGGGGGAAGGGTTACCCACAGCTAAACCTTATGGCTGCCTCCCTCCCCCCTTTTTAAGTGAGACCTCAACCGCTAGAGGCGGTAGAGGGCAGTATTACTGGAGGCAAGCCGCAGAGGGGTGTATTGGGTCAGGGCCGTGACAGTGGTAGCCGCCTTGCGTTCTACCAGGGTATCAAGGGTGGTGGTAATGAAGCGGTAAAGAATGGGGATACAACATGGCAGAATGGCACATAGCAGTAAAATAAAAAGAACCCCTACCACCTAGCCAACTGAACCACTTCATAAACCACCCAGGACCCATGGATGGGTCAGTAATATGATTAACTAGATCACGTAGGTCTTGGATAGAGTGTTCAATGGAAACACTTGCGTCAGTGAGTTTAAAACAACACATACCCTATACCCTCTGTAGCAACTCCTGCACAAAAGTTTTGTTCCCTGTGCAAAAGTTGCTGTACTGTCTGTAAAAGGTTGTAGGGTCTGCAGAAGCCTCTTTCCCTGGGATCCACCCTTATTAACATATTAATGGCTTTTATTTTTGCTAGTGTTGAGTCATTCTGGCTACACCCTGCCATCCCCTTTGTTTCATTAATCACTGACACTGTAGTCTTCAGGGCTCATGAGCACTTTGTATCACCAGCTTTGTTTGGCCTGTTTAACTTGTCCAGGCTTGCCCAGCTTGCTCAGGCCTGTTCAATCTGTTCAGGCCTGGCATGTCTTTTCTTAGCTGGGTCCATTTTCTTTGCACCTTCAGGCCTGACCTGTTTCTTAGCTGGGTCCATTCTCTGTGCACTTCTGTTCAGAGTATGGTTCCCCCTGGCTTTACTCTTGTTGTGCTGGGCTCTGGGTACTCATTTTCTTAGCCCACATGTTTTTTTCTGTGCCATCATAATGTTTTACAGCCTCAGGCAAGGATGCAGCCATACTAGACATACCTATCAGCCAATTTCCCTTCATTCTCTTTTCTTGTGAATGGGGCAAAGGTAATCCCACTAAGGGCAATGGACAATAACCATTTGAGACAGATAGGGGGCATCAGAAAAGCAGCTTCTGGTACTGTTCCCTAGAGACAACATACATTGTAACATCATTTTCTTGCAGCAACTCAATAATATTGAAAACGCATAACATGAAAGTGTATCAAAAGCAGCAGTGCTTAATAATGTGATAAAGAAAACTCTGAGAATAGTACAGCAAAACTTGAGCTGGTATGGGTATTGCAATTGCTGAAGCCGAAATGGCTTGTAGATTTTAGTTACTTTCTAAGAAAACAATATCAAAAGGATAACAATACAATCATTCACAAAGCCCCCAAAAACCCCCAGTCAGTCCAATAGTCCTCCTCCCATTCTCAGACAATGTGGTCCTGCCTCTCAGCAGTTCCCCAGGACCTCGCAGTGTGCTTCACCTTTCTCTGAAGTTTAAGTTCTGTTTCTCTCAAAGTTTGAACCTCTCATTCTCATAGGCAGATATCTTGGCCCTTTTTCAATGTGACACACTGATCCAGATAGGGACTCCTTCACACATTTTAGCGGTGGGTAGTTCTGAGTTCTTGGGATGGTCTGATCCATCTGGACTCTGGCCAATTTCCTCTGCTGGACTCTCTGGATTGCAATTGGTGACATGGCTCCAGGCCTTATTCAGAAAAGCAGCACCAATATTGAATGGAAAAAAAAAACTAAATATGCTGGATTAGATTTCACAATGATACAAACTTAATTTCATCCATATTTACTTAAGATCATAACTATCTCATATGGTGTCAACTATGTCTCTCAGTTTGATAAACTCTTTGTCTCTCTGTCTCTTTACCACTGGAGATTCCTTTGCAGGTAAGAAATATTCCATTATGCCCTTGACTGATCTTTACATGTTTATAGATCAGACAAGTTGCACACACATATTCTGCGATTTCTGGCAAGGGTTTTAGAATTATACCAATTTTTGTGAGAATTTGTCATCAAATCATCCCTCTTTTGCCCATGCGTGCCTGGCCAGGACATACAGGGGCAAAATGAGGCAAAAAGCATCTGGAAGTACCACATGGCTAGTGTGGGTTTTCCAAAGCTCATCAGGGTGCAAGGTTCACCCAGCCTGTCTCCAGATGTCTATTTCTAATTGTTGAGTATGTGTTGGGGCTTAGATGAATTCCTAAATTGAAGATTCTGGAGACGGCATAGTTGAATAAAATGCTCATCTCCTTGTTTTGTTTACATATTCATTAGCCAGATACATCACTTCAAATTACCCATACTAATGTATCCTTATTTGGCAAGGCTGCTAAGAATATCAAACAATTGTTTAAAAACTTAGTATTGTTTATTTTCTCTCATTCTTTTTCTCAAACCTCTCCTGGATCATTGCTGACAAGCAAAATTTGGTTTTGTCCAATCAACTCAAGTTAAATAATTTTAAAAATATTTCCATATTTTCTGGTGTAATTGGCACCTATGATGTTACTGTCCTGTTCAGCAGTCATCAGCACTGAGCTGCCTTAAATCTTACAGTTCAGAAAACAGGTATTCAGATGATGAAACTGATACTTTTGCATGAAAAGGTTGGGGGATATCTGGAATGCAAACACTTCTCCTTGTATATTTTTAATGCAGAATATTCTTTTTCACATTTAATTTAAAACCTAATACCTGAGACTGGCATCAAACTGATCTGAAAACCCTCTGTGAGGTGCTTGCCACAGTATATAAAATCCCTTTTAACTTTTAATTTTGTATATGCAGTCAAAACCAAATATATGTACCAGAGATAAAAATTCAAGCGGGATTACCCTTTTTATTCAGAGCTCTTAACCTCTACTTTGAAGGTCAAAGGAAAACAGAAACAGTTTCCTTAGTTTCATGCCTTGTTTGTTTGATCTAGCATCCAGGGGCACTTGGCAATGAACAGCCAGCAATGAAAGAAAAACAATATTTACTGTAGATTAAAACATTTAAACACAAGACTATTAGTCTTTTAAGTATAGCAGCTAGCAGCCTATCTGATTGGAATAAGAAGGTTTTCTTGATAAATTTCACTAAACCCTCCCCCCTGGGTAGTTCTGAAAAGTAACATGCTTTAACAACATCTTGGGAAAAACAGGGACCTTAAAAAAGTAAAAGTCTTTATTTCTTCATAATCTTATAAGGATTTTTCTCTCTCTTTTTATAGGCTGTAAGAAATGGTTTGCAGGCTAGCTCTTACACATGAGCTTTGCCTTACAGATATTCCCCACCCCACACATCTTTGCTAATAGTAATTTGACCAGCCTTTGTTTGATCCCACCCTTACACAATCAAGATGCTGGTCAGACATCTGAGGATGCTCAAAGGAGGCACCCCCCATGGTTCTAGAAGCTTAAACTCTACAATTAAAATTGATGACAAGAGGATTGTTGTGAGGCTAGGTGAATTGGGGTTTTTTGTCCTCTTTAATGGGTTTCCATTTGTTTGCTAGGAGAAAGACTCCTAGGTGATTTGTCCTTTTGTCCTCTCTAATGGGCCTCCATTCATCTGCTAGAAGAAAAAACTCCTCCCTGATCTTCTAGTATCTTTCTATGGCTATGCAAACAATTTCAATGGTTTCATTCCTAGTATCTTTCTGTAGTTATGCAAACCATCTCAGCAGTTCCAACCACCCCCCACTCACAGCTGAGAGGCATGACCAAAACATTTTCTAAACTGTCCCTTTCCCTGCAATCAGTAGACCTGGTGTTTTTCACTGTTTGGGGACACAGGGGCGATTTGTTAATAACGTCACCTTTTACTGATCAATCAATCCTGAAATATAAAGTCCTAATGTCTGGACAAAATCTTTCTTTCCCTAATCTTTCCCTAATGTCACAACTAAACACAGAGACACTCTAACATTTACAGAGACACTCTAACAGTTTCTACATAACAGCACATTAACTATATGGACCAGCCATGAATCTATATAGGAAACTGGTCCGGATGCTCCTTCACTACAATTTAGCCTCCGGACCCCATGCTCTAATCACAATTTACAAATCACAAGTTAGAGTGTAAATCTTCTAATCTCAATTCAAGGAATGCAATGTTCAGTGTAAATTTTCTAATCTCACTTCTGGGAATACAATATACAATATAATCCAGGTAACAGGCAGAGTTTGGTTGCGCAAAACACACAGGACCACAAAGGGAAAAAGAAAGAGGGAAAACAGAAAACAGAGATGTCTCAGCAGCGAATACTCATACACTCTCTTTCCTCAGTAGCAGCTGTTACAAATACACATCACACACACTCTCTCTAGCTGTACCATAGGATTTAACTTTTACCATGAGGATAATAGTAATATGAGAAATATTAGCTAGCTATTTTTCTAATGTCCACTAGATGGAGCTCCAGGATCACTAGCACAAAAGAAGCCCCCAACTCTAGAAGCACATGGCAACACAAAAGAAGCCCCCAAGTATGCTTCATTAGAGACAGCGTGTGTAGGCTCTAAATAAATCGCCCCGATCATCGGAGAATTGCGATCCGCACAATTATTAATAAACAGCTTGAAAGGCACACTTAAGGGGGTCAAGTGCTAATGTTTTTGGTCATTTTAAGAAGTTTTGGCAGCGCTTTAAATATTTTTAAGGGACCCGAGGTGACAGAGTTGAATTTATACTGCAGTCATTTACTGGCACTCGCAAGCGCCACCCCCCCCCCCATTCCTTTACCAGATTTACCAGATTTCAACAGAACTTCCAGATACAGAAATACAGAACTACCCAAAACAGTACCCAATACAGACTGGACGAGCAATGGTTTCAGGGATTCTGGGGCCCTTACTCGGACTGCTCGTTACGGGTGATCATGCCGCTACAGGTTCACAGAATTTACCAGATTTACCAGAATTTCCAGATACAGAATACAGAACTACCCAAACAGTAAAACAGTAAGGCAGTAGTACTCACCAGACCTCTGATCAGAGAGAGTTTGGATGCCAGTCTATCTAACCGGTTTTTTTCAATCGGGGGGGGGGGGGGTCAGCCGCAGGGACCGACTGACCAGACGAGTCAAGGTGTCCTTCCGGAGCACAAAAGGGGCCTGGGGCACCAAGGACCGTTAATCACCTGGAGGAGCCGGTCCCTGACTGGTGGAGGCCCGATGCTGCAAGAGCAGAAGTCTTCCCACCGTGGGTGTGATGAGAGAGGCTTTTTATTTAATTTAATTTAATATGGTCCCATCTGGGTTGCCAAAATGTTGCAGCCAAGTAGCTGTAAAAAGCCCTAATTCTCTCACTCACCCACAGAAGGAAACTCACAGATAGGCTGGAATGCAAACAGGATCTTTTAATGTGTGCACAGGCCCAGACAGAGAGCCGGTACCCTCCAACAAAAAATCTGAGCCCCGAAGGACGTCCTACAATGTCTTATATACAGTACAATTTTAAACTCATTCTACAATCTCATTCGTCTCAGGTATTTTCTGTCCACCAATCAGTAGCCCCTGGGAAGGTGCCTGGGTGACCTGCCCAAACCGGTATGCTCTGGTCTGCTGATTTCTGGGCAAGGGGGTATTGTGCTAGCCCCTGGGAATGCCTGGGTGACCTGCCCAAACCGGTATGCTCTGGTCTGCTGATTTCTGGGCAAGAGGGTATTGTGCTCAGGCCTGGAGGGGGGGGGGGAAGGGTGCCTACTGAAACCTTTATGTCTTTTCTTAGCAAGCTGATCACTATGTAAAATCCTCATGGCTTGGGGGAAGGGTTACCCACAGCTAAACCTTATGGCTGCCTAAATATGGGGGCTGGGGGGGTGGGATTCAGTGACGATGGCTAGTGCTGATAAAGGCAGCCATTACTCCTGAGCTCTATAACCTGGATATTCAATACCAGGGCCATATCCAGCCACCAGCATTGAATATTCTGGTCACTTGGGTAGCACTAAAGCTAAATAAGCAGCATATTCAGCCATCGCCTAGTTAGCTTCAGTGGTGAAAGTTAGGCGAGTCTTTCAGGTGCCTAAGTTTCATCACTTAGGGGTTACCGGCTAGTGGCTGAATATCACTGCTAAGCTGCCGCCTTCGATCTGCCCCAGAATGCTCCGACACTAACCAGCTAGGGTCAGGACACTGAAAATTCCCCCCCCCCCTTAGAATAGTTACAAAGGTCACTTTCTTTTACTTTTTCTGTAATGACAATATGCTACTTTGTTATGGCTCACTTCAGCAACTTTGAGCTACCTAAGCACCTCTGCTTTTATTTTGAATAGAGACAGTGGGAGTCATTTCAGAATCTCTCTGTGATTTGCACATCTGAAAACGGTGAATCAGATGTGAGAAACACAAACCCTGGAGCCATTTTAGAAAGATGGGGACATACATCTTCACAGCCCAATCATATCCATGTCACATGGGGGCATGGTAGTGGCATGGCCTCGGTAGTTTTATGAAGATTCACAGTGCCATATGATTTCAGAAAGGCCCGCAATACATCTGGGCCTGACTGCAGACATATTGTCAGTATCTGTTCCATCCTGTGCCTTTCTCTTGTTTTGATTGTGTATTTTCTGTTGTTTCCAGGTCCACTTACATTACTGTACCTTGCTGTTCCCGCCCACCTGGAAGTGACGCAGTTGTAATTCCAAAGGTAACTGGCCAGATTTATAAAGAGGACCTCTGTGACATTCTGGACCACAGGCATGTGCTGAAGGAGCAAGCCCAAGGAGCAGGATGTGCTCCTTGGGTGAGCTCCTTAGGGCAATGCTAGGAGCACCTCCGCTATTTCAGACATTTTATTTCCTAGGCCTTTTCTACTTCTCTGCTGCGTCTTAAGTATTCTCACTTTGCAGCCTTTATCCAATTTAACTTTGTTTTTGTGCACTCTTTGTCATGTCAGCCATAACTGTTCATTGGGATAGGCACCCCATGTATCTTCCACCCCCTCCTGACAACTCTGGTCCCACTTGGGTATTGCAGAATCTGATAACCTGCCCCACTAGTTCTGGCTGCTCTTCTACCCTTGTTGCTTCCTCTGATCTCCTACATTCCACACTACAAAACTGCAGGTCTCTCTGGTCAAAAACTCTTCTGATTCAAGATCTCCTTGTTCAGTACTCCCTGAAGCTCTCTTCCTGATGGAGACTTGGTTGAGGGAGGGTGAGGAACTGCTCCTCCATTGGTGTCTTTGCTAGGTTATGTAGCTTTCTCTACTCCCAGGTTGGGTCATACCAGTGGAGGTGTTGCGGCTTTCTTTTGCTCCATTCTTCTGGTCTCTGAAGTTTCTTGTTCAACTCTTACCCCAAATCTCTTCTGTTTCAGCTTGGTGGCTCTGCCTCTTTACTTCCTATTAAACTATGCTCCCCCATCCCTTTGCCCTCACTTCTGGGACTCCATCTTTCATACTCTTCTGAAACTTCACTTCTTTACCCCCACCTTCTGGTTCTAGGCAACTTTAATGCCAATTATGCTTCACTACTTAAGCCCCAGGACAAAACCCTTTTACAACTTTTCTCTGACCTTTTGCTTTTACACTATGTGTCTTTTCCCATGCATACTGCTGGCCAAATCCTTGATCTTGTTCTTTCCTCCCTGCCTCTTCAATTGACCCTCATCTTTTATCCCTCTTCTAGTCCCCTGTTCTGATCACTTCTTTTTCTTTTTAATTTACTTTTCTTATTTTAACAATACACAGTTATACATGAAGTCACATAATCATACAGTTCATCACAAGGAATAGCAACCCATTAATAACCAAAAACTTCACTTTACATTTAAAGCCCACATCAAGAGAGCCGGTGTCCTCCCCCTATCAATAGAATGTACCTTGATTAACTAGCCAAACAGAGAAAAACAATATATAACAACTTCTAAATAAGGTAAAAGAAACAAACCCACCCTAAACCAACCCAGGTTGCTTGTCACACAAGAAAACATCCAATTGAGAAGCTTCCATAAAAACACTGAATGCCCTGAAAAGATATGAGACATTTGCAAGGAAATTTGAGGAGGAAGGTCGCTCCCAGAGCCAAAACAGAAGGCTTCAACTCTAAGAACGACCTTTTCCTCAACTGAGTAATTCTAGAGACATCAGGAAATATGTTAATCTTCTGGCCACAAAATAATTGATTCTTTTGTTGAAAAAATAATCTCTAAATTAAATTACGATCAACCAATGATCCAAAAGTAACAATTAAAGTGGCATGAGTTGAAATATTGTCTGAGTCGTCCCCTAAAAAATCAGAAATATCGGGTTTCAAGGACAGTTGATTAAGACCAGCAGCATCAGACATATTAGAGCTTATTTTACCCCGAGGAATAAGCATAGTTACTCACCTGTAACAGGTGATCCCCAAGAACAGCAGGAATTTAGTCTTCACATATGGGTATCGTCGGTACCGACGGAGCCTGCGCGGGAACGCTCCCCAGTGTCCAATTAGAAAGCTTTTGGGAGCATCCCACAGCACATGCGTGCTGCCTTCCTGCCTTTCCCAACTGCCTCTCTCCAGTTGAGTTTAAAGCTGAGACAAAGAGAGAGAGAGAGAAAGAGAAAGAGATATACAACTCCTAGGGGAGGTGGGTGGGTTGTGAAGACTAAATTCCTGCTGTTCCCGGAGATCACCTGTCACAGGTGAGTAACTATGCTATCTCCAGGAACAAGCAGGAATGCAGTCTTCACATATGGGGACTCCCTAGCTTTAGATGCTAGGGAGAGACCGCAGAAGCTGTGTGTCCCTGTGAAAGGGCTCCACTTCCCCCCATGGATCTCTGGCATCCAACCAGTGATGGTGAGTAGGAGTTGATTAGGTATGGAACAGGTGTTGAAGAACAGCCTGACCAAACAAGGCATCCCAGCGGGAGTCCTTGTCCAAGCAGTAATGGGCTGTGAAGGTACGAACCGAGGCCCAAGTGGCTGGTCGACAGATGTCATCGATAGACACAGAGTGCAGATGAGCCACTGAAGCTGCCATGGCTCTCACATTGTGAGCTGTGACATGGCCCTCCAGAGGAAGATTCTTACTCTGATAGGCAAATGAAATACACTGCGCAATCCAGTTGGACATTGTTCTCTTGGAAACTGGAAGTCCCAAATGAGAAGGATCAAAAGCAACAAAGAGTTGAGAGGACTTTCTATGTTGCTGTGTTCTTTGTAAGTAAAAAGCTAAAGCTCTTTTACAGTCCAAAGTATGAAGATTCCTTTCTGCATTTGATGCATGAGGCCTTGGAAAAACACAGTCAGGTAGACCGCCTGGTTAAGATGAAAAGGCGAGACCACCTTTGGAATAAAGTGTGGATGAGTCCTAAGGACTACCTTGTCATGATGGAACCTTGTATAAGGTGGATCAGCCACTAGTGCCTGCAACTCACTGATGCGACGTGCTGATGTGATTGCAATGAGAAAGATAACTTTCCAAGAAAGGAATTTCAAAGAGGTAGTAGCTAAGGGTTCGAAAGGTGGCTTCGTGAGCTGGCCAAGAACCAGATTTAAGTCCCATGCCACCGGTGGTGGCTTAATGGGAGGCTTAGTTAGAAGAAGGCCTCTCATAAACCTTGATATGAGAGGATGGGAAGAAATAGGTTGCCCATTTAAAGGCTTGAAAGAAGCCACAATAACACATAAATGGACTCTTACTGAGTTAGTTTTAAGTCCTGCATTGGATAAATGAAGGAGATACTCTAGTAATAATTCCAGAGGTATCGCAAGGGGGTTAAGACCTTTCTGCGAGCACCATATGGTGAACCTTTTCCACTTGAAAGCATAAGAGCGTTTTGTGGAAGGTTTTCTAGAAGTATAAAGGATATCCTTTACTTGCTGAGGAAGGTTAAGATCCTGAAGATCTAGGCCTTCAGCAACCAAGCCCTGAGATGCAGAGACTGGGGATTGGGATGCCATAACATTCTGTCCTCCTGAGACAGGAGATCTGGAGCAGAGCCTAACTCCAGAGAGGGAGCTTGAGGGAGATGTAGGAGCAGAGGGTACCACACTTGCCGTGGCCAATGTGGAGCTATGAGGATCATACGGCCTCTGTCTCTCTGAAGCTTGAACAGGGTTTTGGGAATCAGGGGAATGGGTGGAAAGGCATACAGGAAGTCTTGACCCCAATGAAGGAGGAAAGCATCCCTGGCCTGAGAGCCCTGAGCCAGAATTCTGGAACAGAACCGGGGAAGTTTGGCATTCAACGGACTTGCAAAGAGGCCTATGTCTGGGGTTCCCCAAATTTGAAAAATCTTGGCCCCCTGGTCTGCATGTAGAGACCATTCGTGTGGAAGCAGAACTCGACTGAGTCTGTCTGCCCAAGAGTTTTGGATACCTAGAAGATACACTGCCAGGAGATGAATCTGATGCTCTCTGGTGAGGGCCCATAGTCGCAAAGCTTCGTTGCAAAGTAACAGAGAGCCTGTTCCTCCCTGCTTGTTCACGTAGAACATGGCTACTTGATTGTCCGTCTGGATGAGGACTGTCTTGTAGCTGAGCAGGGTGTGGAACACTCGCAGAGCAAGAAAGACTGCTCTGAGTTCCAAGAGATTGATATGTAGATGAGTCTCCTGTGGAGTCCAAGTGCCTTGGGTGGAGAGGTCTTGCAGATCAGCTCCCCAACCCACTGGAGAAGTATCTGTTGTGAGAGTTGCCTGGGGTAAAGGTTGTTGAAATGGGGACCCCAGCAACAGGTTTTGAGTGGACTGCCACCACTGGAGGGACAAAATAAGGCGATTTGTGTTTGCTATTTTGTCACACAGGCACCCTGATGCCTGGGTCCATTGTGTGGATAAAGTCCACTGGGCTGCTCTCATATGGAGGCGAGCATAAGGAACCACATGCACAGTAGATGCCATGTGGCCTAGTAGTTGTAACATTTCTCGAGCAGTGAGATGAGGCTTCAGCACTGCTTGAGAAGCTAACTGCACCATGTGAAGGCAACGGGCCTGGGGAAGATAGGCCCTTGCTTTTCTGGTATCCAGCAAAGCTCCTATGAACTCTAGAGACTGAGTGGGAGTTAGACTGAATTTTGGGATGTTTATGACCAGCCCCAAATACTGAAGGATACATATTGTGCAAGATAGAGAAGTCCTGGCCTCTGACTCTGATAGGGCTCGAATGAGCCAGTTGTCTAAGTAGGGGAAGACGAATATCCCTAGAGTGCGAAGAAATGCTGCTACCATAGCCATGCATTTTGTGAACACTCTTGGTGCTGAGGCTAGGCCAAAAGGAAGCACCCTGTATTGGTAGTGCTTTCCTTGAAAAAGGAACCGAAGGAACTTTCTGTGAGTTGGATGGATGAGAACATGAGTGTACGCATCCTTGAGATCTAGAGAACAAAGCCAATCCTGACTCTGAAAGTATGGCAGCAGAGTTCATGGCGGGGAGCATGAAGATGCAGAGTAGTGTATTAAAGGGTGGCATTCTTAACCCCTGAAGAAGCCTTGCCTTGGCGAAACAAAAGCTTTTGTAGGGTTTTGGTATACATTGACTTTAGTTTCGGTAGTCATTAGTTTTCCTGCTATGTTTAATCTTTGAAGATAATTGATCTTGTACGTCTGCCGTGCTGCGGTGAGGTGGCTATGGAACTGAAAGTTGACGGAGCTGAGAAGCAATTTTGAGAAAGATAAGTAACTGTGGACCTATTTGGGCATGTGATACATTATACTTATTTCCTGTATTCTCTCATTTTTGCAGGAGATCATAGTCTGTTCCAGTGCTGCCTTGTGCAGTGATTATTATATAATGACGCTTTTTGAATGAGTATGTGTGTTAAGTGTGATAGTGTCTTCAATGTGTTGTTCCTAGTAGTAGTTGGTGCTGTTGAGAGATTGGAAATTATATATGATTGTAATAACTTTGTGGAGGCTTTTTGACCTGTGATGTGAGCGTCAGCTATTCCCTATAGTGAGGTTCTCACTAAATGTAGGGTATAAGCCATCCTGAGGTCATTTTTTGCCTTTAATTAGTGTGTTTTGAGTTAATTTTCAAAATATTAGTATTAGTAATTGATTTGAATTTTTCTTGGATTGAGAGCAGGCATTATTTGTAGTTAGTATTTGCTTTTCTACAGCTATTTTGGTGGTACTAACTGTGTAAGTGCCATTGAATATCCCTATTTAAGGCATTTACATAGTTTACTGGGCTGTAAACCATGTAAATGCCTTTGAAAATTTGGGCCCCATACGTTTAAATATTAGTCTTTGGGGCAATTCCTCCAAATGGGTTAGTTTTGTGCATACCTTCACTGTCATGAACTTCACTTCTAAGCCAGGATATGTCAAGAATGATCTCAGTCTCTCAAATTTACTGCTAATGCTTGGTGTAGTACTTGCATTGTGCCAAAGAGAGCCTCCCTCTAGAGCTTGTAAGATGTTAAGTGTATGGGTAATCAAGGTGTGGTTGGAAAATCCTCTTAATTAAGCTTATGGCACCCAACATGATGGAAAACAACTCTGTAGCTTTCTGTCACGTTTTCTTGGTCTCCAGTTGCATTTCTTGGTATTTGAAGATTTTTTTCTCTCTCAATGTGTAGTCGCTTGGAACAGACATCTCTATAATCGATGCCATTCTGGTGTTCTTCTCCTTTACCACTATGTCTGGCTTCCTTGCATCCAACTTTTTATCAGTCAGAATCAGAGTATCCCAGATAATCATGACCTCTTCATTCTCTGTACTTCTCTTAAGGACATGATCCCAGTGCTTTCCAGGCACAGTGATGTACAGAGTTTCCAGTGGATGAGGTGTGCTATTTTATTGTGCCTTTCTGTATAGAACGTTTCTGCCATCAGAGCTTCACAGCCAGCTACTGTACAAGGTGAATCACTGTTTCCAGCTTTTTCTTACTGAATCAACATGTCAGTTTTGCCAGTTTTTTTCAATGCTCACTGTAAACCATCTTGTCCGTAATCCACAGTCCTGGGTTCCAACTATCAATCTCTCATTTTTTGGTTTCAGTTCACCCCTCCCTAACCATTCATGTGTCTGTTCTTGATTGACAAAGGGTTCCTGGAGTAACATTCTGCATTTCCCACTGTATTTCCTTTGTATGTGAGTGCCCACACTACCTGCAGATAAAATAATGTGCCGATGGCTCTTTGAGTTTGTGTGGCTGTCTGGATTTATTCTTTTGCTTTGTTTAGGGCTACTTTTTGCTGTCTCTCAGAAGATGCTGTCCTAGATCGCTTAGTTTTGCCTAATGTTTGGGCAAGCCCTGGTCAGACTAACAAATAATGGTACTCCCTTATTTGGCAGCAAGACTAATAACAAAACTACTTTTAGAGGTCAAGCAGCATCATTTTGAATGTCACAACTACCATGACATAGTAACATACTAAATGACGTCAGATAAAGACCAGTATGGTCCATCTACTCTGCCCAGTAAGATGGCAAGAGTAGGTACACCTGTCGCTCCATGCAGGCCACCCCTCCCCATGTCTTTATTTAGGGGTGAACCCACCGCTCCATGTAGGACACTTATTTGTTGAGAAATTAGATGGTTCCGTTTATTTCGATTTTATCCTGTTGCTGTAAAGGGATCCACTGTGTCTGTCTCATGCCATTTTCAATTCTGTCACTGTATTTGCCCCCACCACTTCCATTGGGAGGACATTCCAAGCATCCACCACCCTTTCAGTGAAAAAATATTTCCTGACATTGCCTTTCAATTTACCACCTTGCAGCTTCATATTATGCCCTCTGGTTTTACAGCTTCCCCGTCTTTGGAAGAGGTTTGTTTGTTCATTATTTCTCTAAGTATTTAAAGGTCTGAATCATACAGTATCTCCCCTATCCCTCCTCTCCTCCAGAGTGTACATATTTAGGTCTTCAAGTCTCTTCTCATAAGGCTTCTGACGCAGGCTCAAAATCATTTTGGTCGCCTTCCTCTGAACAGTTTCCAGTCTTTTTACATCCTTTGCAAGATATGGTTTCCAAAATTCAACACAGTATTCCAAGTGAGGTCTCACCAGTGACTTAAACAGAGGCATTAGTATCTCTTCCTTTCTGCTGGTAATTCCTCTTTGTATGCAACATCCTCCTGGCTTTTGCCACTGCCTTGTCGCACTGTTTTGCCACCTTGAGATCTATAGAAATAATCACACCAAGGTCTTTCTCCTGATCTGTGCACACCAACCTCTCGCCCCCCTATCGCGTACATTTCCCTTGGATTTCTGCTACCCAAGTGCATGACACTTTACTTCTTTGCATTAAATCTTAATTGCCAAGCATTAGACCATTCTTCCAGCTTCTGTAGCTCTTTCCTCATGTTAACCACTCCCTCGGGGGAGTCGACTCTTGCAAATTTTCATGTCATCTGCAAAGAGACAGACTTTTCTATTCAGTCTTTCAGCAATATCACTCACAAATACATTGAACAGTGCCGGACCCAGGACCGAACCCTGGGGCACCCCGCTAATCACCTTCCTTTCATTCGAGTGAGCTCCATTTACCATCACCTTCTGTTGTCTGTCAGTCAACAAATTTCTGATCCAGTTTACCACCTTGGGGCCCATCCCCAAACTACTGTGTTTATTGATAAGCCTCCTATGAGGACAGTATCAAAGGCTTTGCTGAAATCCAGGTAGATGACATCCATTACATGCCCCTGATCTAGTTCTCTGGTCACCCAGTCAAAGAACTCAATCAGATTTGTTTGGCAAGATCATCCTTTGGTAAAACCATGTTGCCTCGGATCTTGCAACCAGTTGGTTTTGAGAAAGTCCACTATTCGCTCTTTCAGGAGCGCCTCCATTACTTTTCCCCCACCGAGGTAAGGCTCACAGGCCTGTAGTTTGTCACTTCTTCCCTGTCACCACTTTTGTGTAGAGGTACCACATCAGCCATTCTCCAGTCCTGAGGAACTTCTGTTTCCAAGGATTTGTTGAAAACATCCTTTAAAGGCCCTGCAAGAACCTCTCTGAGCTCTTTCAGTATCCTGGGATGTATCCCATCTGGTCCCATGGCCTTGTCCACTTTCAGTTTTGCAAGTTGTTCTAACACCATCTTCTGTGAATGGTGTGGTATCTACTTCATTCACATTTTTATATTTGGGAGTCAGAGGTGGTCCTTCTCCAGAGTTTTCTTTAGTAAAAACGGAGCAAAAGTATTTGTTTAGCAATTTCTCTTTTTCACTGTCACTTTCCACAAGTCCGTTCCCAGCACTTCTGAATTCTGCAATTCCACCTCTAATCTTCTTCCTTTCCCGAATATACCTGAAGAAAAATTTTTTGGCACTCTTCACATCTTTAGCCATCTTTTCCTCTGCCTTTGATTTTGCTTTCCTTATTTCTCTTTTTGTCTCTTTGAGTTTGGTCCTGTATTCATTTCTTTGTTCCTCTGTTTGCAAGTTTTTGAATTTTGCAAAAGCTGTGTTTTTCACCTTTATTTGAGCAGCCAATGATGATGACTCCTGCTTCATCAGGATCATGGGAGGCATAAATGGAGGCCAAGGCTGGTTCTCAGATTTTTCAATTTAAGGGGAGATTCTTTAGGCATTTTAGCCCCAGGTCAGGACAGCAGGGATACGGGATACTAGATTACTATGGCTTTGAGATCTCGCCCAAGGGCATCTGGGGAGACGCCTTTTTTATTCATGTATACCCTACTAGGCACCAGGTATTAGAATCTTCCTATGGGGCCTCCGATTTTGGTCAGCAGGCCTTTACTTATAAGTCACCACTGCACAAAATTGATCTTTTTGGAGCATTCAGCAGTAGGATTTTATTTGCAACAAGTGGACCTGCAAAGCTTTTTTCACATGCTCATTTTTACAAAACTCCTCATTAGTGAGCTGCCTGGCATGCATTTACATCACAGCAGCACATTAATAAGAAACGCATGAACCCCCCCCCCCCTAAAAGTGGATGTTTGAGAGTATGCTGAATAATGTTGAATCAAAAGTAAATGGTCACTGTATGCTGCTGAAGAGGTGACTGCTGGGGAGATCAGATAAGGGACAACATTAAAAGAGCAGCCTGCAGTAACAGGGCTAGCAGAGCTGGAAAGTAAGCATTTAGGGGGAATGTGCAAATCACTGCCTGTGCTGAAGGTGCAAGGTGAATTTGCTCATATTTATATCTATTATTAAGATTTAACTTTAAATCTATAGGGAATAGTGTAGGGGAATAAAAGTGTACACTCTAGACAGAGGGTGAAGAAACAAATACTGGGGGCCAGTGGAAATTGATCACCCTAAGAGAAATTATATCACTTGGCACTGGCACCAGCAGTCCTGTACAGAAAAAAGGTTGGAGAATACTTACCTGTGATTTAGAGGCATGAGGCCTATTTAGCTAAAAGAGCTTAACCCTCATCTGAGAGGGGAGAAGGGAACTCCCCCTGCTCAGCAACCCTCCTCCATAAAAAGGTGTCGGAAAGTCTCCTGGGAGCCTAGGCAGGCTTGGAGTGAAGATGCTATCAGGGAGTCTCCTACAGACCCAGTCAGGGGTATGAATGAAGATGGGGGTGGATGATTTCCTACGAACTCAGGGTTTGGAGATGGCAGTGGAGAGATTCTGCAGGAAGGGACCCGCGGCAGATAAGGAGCTGCAGCAGTGGAGAATCAGCTCCCGAGGGAGCTACAGCAGCAGATCAGCTCCAGGCATAGCTGCAGCAGAGAATCAGCTTCAGAGAGGGGTACTATGGGCCATCTAATGTGCGATAACAGGACATTGGGCGTTAAGGTGGTAAGCACGCAACCTAATGCCCAAAAACAGCTATCAACCTAACGCTGGATAAGGGAGCAGCAGGGAAAGTGAAAGTAAAGGTGATGAATGGAAGGACAGGTGAGAGGACCTGATGGATGCATGACCATCCTACATATAACTAAAAATCTCGCTTGTGCTCTAAAAATATTTGCCCCTCAATCTTAGATACTTTTCTCAATCAAAACTGCACCATGTTAAATTGGCAAGGTCTCAGACTTCCTGATGCTATCTTGGCTACCTGTCAGTATACCGACAGGGCCGCGCCACCTAGCATCAACGACCTGCCTATTTCATGGCCAGTTGTTCAATTCTTTTAACAATTTTCCAAAATCATATGCAATAATCACTCTCTAAAAATATTTGAAACAATCAATGATACAAAATCACATTAAATGTCTTAACCACCACCCTTACTTTAAGTGTGACATACTAGACAAAACACATCAATATAAAATAATTCTTGAATGATATAACTTGAAGATTTCAATATAGAAAAATATTCTCAGTCTTTAAATACGTCATCCAGGTTTCTCCCAACGCTGTCTTAGTCGCACTCCTACGCGTTTCTCCCACACGGGATTCTTCAGGGGAATATTACAAACGAAGTTGCTTTCTGGGAAATGTCCACATTGCTTTCAACAAAGGAAAGTACGTTTTCTTAACCAATCTAAACAATATTTTAAGCAAAAACACTGTCGGATGGATGTTATTAACTACATTCTTCCAAACAATTTGAAATTTTCGCAAAGGATACTAGATTAATCTGTGTTCAAAAATCCTGAATTCCATCTATTAAGATCACTGAGAAAAGATCCAACTTCCCGTGGTCTTCTGCGAACAAGAAATACATTAACCAATCTTCTTAACATGAAGCAATTGTCAAACTGGGTCTCCCCTTCCCTATGGCATGTCACCAGAACATGTTGTAAAACTATATTACTAACCAGAAATAATGACAGAGTGAGTGCTGCCCGCGTCTTCAAGGATTCTCTTTGCCTTTCAAAAAAACGCCGCGCATGCGTGGTGCTGCGGCTCTGAAGTTTTATAGGAGAAGCCTAGGTGTGTTACAAGTTCCGCCTACCATTTCATCCAATACTATTGCAGGCATGCTCTCCATTCAATCATATTATTGAGCCCTGTTGGTTCCACCGATTGCAAAATGAAAATCCACCGCTGTTCACTAAATGTCAAGGTTTGTTCACGCGTTGAACCCCCTCTTCCCCGATGGATTTGCTCTATCACAAAACATTTATAATCGTCAAACGAATGGCCCAACAGTATACAATGTTGTACTATCGGAGCTTGTAGCGTCTTGCATTTCAAACGACTCTTATGCTCACCCAATCTTATTCGTAAAGGTCGTGTCGTCTTCCCTATATATAATAAATAACACGGGCATTGGAGTGCATAGACCACGAAGGCTGAGTCGCAAGAGGTTGAGCCCTTCAAAATATATGACTTATTATGATAAGTAAAACAGTCAATGTGTAAATTGATTTCACACATGCCACAGTGGCCACAGGGGGAATGACCTCTAGATTCTATAGTGGAAATTGTTGGAATACATTGTGGACGTAGCCGTGTGGGGCTGACTATTTCCTTCAAATTAGCTTGTCTTTGCCAGACACATCTAATACGGTAATGTGAGAGCCCCTCCACACTCTTTAGTATATTCGAATGTTTTCTCAAAATTTTCTGTATAGAATAGCTTAATGGGGAGAATTTCGTGATGAAATTAACTACTGTATCGTCTCCTGCTTCCTTTGGTCGAGTCCTCAGTAAAGCTGCCTGATGGTTATATTTAGCCCGCCTGTATGCACGATTGATAACTTGCTTTGGGTATCCCCTCATTAGAAAGCTAGATTTAAGTTCCCGAGCTTGTGTATGGAAATCTTCTTCACGTGAGCAAGTCCGTCAAAACCGGATGAACTGCGAGAATGGGAATCCGTCCTTTAAAGCTCGGGGGTGAGCGCTGTTATAGTGAAGCAGTGTATTACGATCAGTTAATTTTTTATACACTTTCGTTGTCCAGCCTGTCGCCTGGCGATTAATATGTACATCTAAATAAGTAATGTCATCTACATGATAAGTACTGGTAAATTGAATATGGGGATCTAAATGATTGAGCCATACTAGAAAATTTGTTAAATCTTCCTCCCCTCCTTGCCATAATACAAAAATATCATCAATGTACCGACGCCATAGACGGATCAGAGTCGCAAAGGGGCAAGCCTCCTGTAGCCAGTTTGCTTCAAAATCTCTCATAAAAAGATTGGCCACTGAGGGGGCGCAGGTAGCACCCATTGCCACCCCGGATATTTGCTGGAAAATTTCCCCTTCAAACTGAAAGTAATTATGTCGTTTAGCTAAACCAGCCAGTTCCATCAGAAATGAGATGAAGCTGGTTGAAAGATCTCCTCTAGATTGAAGTGCATTCTGTATCGTATCTAACGCTGCTTCCTGTGGGATACTAGTGTATAACGCAGTTATATCCAATGTGACGAGTAATATGTCATCTTGGCTAGCCAGGTGGTGATGGTGATTCAAAATATTCAGAAAATGAGCCGTATCTTTCACGTAAGACGGAATCGTTGACAAAAGAGGCCGCAAAAAAGTGTCTAAAAAAATGGAAAGCGGTTCCAAATTCGAACCGCGTGTGGACACTATCGGGCGTCCAGGGGGATTGATTAACGTTTTATGGATCTTTGGTACAAGATAGAAACTGGCTATATTTGGTGAACGAGCGTTAAGATAGTACCATTCTTTTTGTGGAATGAGTTTATTCTGTAAAGCTCGTGTGGTTATCGCCTTGATCTCTGCACTAATTTCAATTGTAGGATCATATGTCAATTTAGTGTAGGCTGTAACATCTGATAATTGGCGATGTGCCTCTTGTAAATATTGTTGACGACTAAGGACCACTACAGCTCCCCCCTTGTCCGCCCTCCGTATCACTATCTCCGATTTATTTCGAAGGGAAATAAGCGTTTGTTGTTCCGCCGGCGTTAACACTGTACTCCTTTGACGGTACCAGGGGGTCTGTGTTTCCAATTGAGTCAGATCCTGTAATACCAAAGTGTGAAAGATGGCCAAACCAGTACTTATCATGTAGATGACATTACTTATTTAGATGTACATATTAATCGCCAGGCGACAGGCTGGACAACGAAAGTGTATAAAAAATTAACTGATCGTAATACACTGCTTCACTATAACAGCGCTCACCCCCGAGCTTTAAAGGACGGATTGCCATTCTCGCAGTTCATCCGGTTTCGACGGAATTGCTCACGTGAAGAAGATTTCCATACACAAGCTCGGGAACTTAAATCTAGCTTTCTAATGAGGGGATACCCAAAGCAAGTTATCAATCGTGCATACAGGCGGGCTAAATATAACCATCAGGCAGCTTTACTGAGGACTCGACCAAAGGAAGCAGGAGACGATATAGTAGTTAATTTCATCACGAAATTCTCCCCATTAAGCTATTCTATACAGAAAATTTTGAGAAAACATTCGAATATACTAAAGAGTGTGGAGGGGCTCTCACATTACCGTATTAGATGTGTCTGGCAAAGACAAGCTAATTTGAAGGAAATAGTCAGCCCCACACGGCTACGTCCACAATGTATTCCAACAATTTCCACTATAGAATCTAGAGGTCATTCCCCTTGTGGCCACTGTGGCATGTGTGAAATCAATTTACACATTGACTGTTTTACTTATCATAATAAGTCATATATTTTGAAGGGCTCAACCTCTTGCGACTCAGCCTTCGTGGTCTATGCACTCCAATGCCCGTGTTATTTATTATATATAGGGAAGACGACACGACCTTTACGAATAAGATTGGGTGAGCATAAGAGTCGTTTGAAATGCAAGACGCTACAAGCTCCGATAGTACAACATAGTCTACTGTTGGGCCATTCGTTTGACGATTATAAATGTTTTGTGATAGAGCAAATCCATCGGGGAAGAGGGGGTTCAACGCGTGAACAAACCTTGACATTTAGTGAACAGCGGTGGATTTTCATTTTGCAATCGGTGGAACCAACAGGGCTCAATAATATGATTGAATGGAGAGCATGCCTGCAATAGTATTGGATGAAATGGTAGGCGGAACTTGTAACACACCTAGGCTTCTCCTATAAAACTTCAGAGCCGCAGCACCACGCATGCGCGGCGGTTTTTTGAACGGCAAAGAGAATCCTTGAAGACGCGGGCAGCACTCACTCTGTCATTATTTCTGGTTAGTAATATAGTTTTACAACATGTTCTGGTGACATGCCATAGGGAAGGGGAGACCCAGTTTGACAATTGCTTCATGTTAAGAAGATTGGTTAATGTATTTCTTGTTCGCAGAAGACCACGGGAAGTTGGATCTTTTCTCAGTGATCTTAATAGATGGAATTCAGGATTTTTGAACACAGATTAATCTAGTATCCTTTGCGAAAATTTCAAATTGTTTGGAAGAATGTAGTTAATAACATCCATCCGACAGTGTTTTTGCTTAAAATATTGTTTAGATTGGTTAAGAAAACTTACTTTCCTTTGTTGAAAGCAATGTGGACATTTCCCAGAAAGCAACTTCGTTTGTAATATTCCCCTGAAGAATCCCGTGTGGGAGAAACGCGTAGGAGTGCAACTAAGACAGCGTTGGGAGAAACCTGGATGACGTATTTAAAGACTGGGAATATTTTTCTATATTGAAATCTTCAAGTTATATCATTCAAGAATTATTTTATATTGATGTGTTTTGTCTAGTATGTCACACTTAAAGTAAGGGTGGTGGTTAAGACATTTAATGTGATTTTGTATCATTGATTGTTTCAAATATTTTTAGAGAGTGATTATTGCATATGATTTTGAAAAATTGTTAAAAGAATTGAACAACTGGCCATGAAATAGGCAGGTCATTGATGCTAGGTGGCGCGGCCCTGTCGGTATACTGACAGGTAGCCAAGATAGCGTCGGGAAGTCTGAGACCTTGCCAATTTAACATGGTGCAGTTTTGATTGAGAAAAGTATCTAAGATTGAGGGGCAAATATTTTTAGAGCACAAGCGAGATTTTTAGTTATTGATATATGCTCTGTTAATACGCCTTGTACATTACGTTGACCATCCTACATAGCAGCCAGTAGCTGGGTCACGCATGTGGGAATCAACTGTACTGATGCACTGGGGTGTAGCCATGTAAAATGGCGTAATGTCACTGTGTGGAGCATAGGATGGGGAAGATGGATGCACAGAAAAAGGTGGATGGAGCAGGAGTGTTGGCATGCAGATCAGGCACAGTAGAGGCATGAGTTTAGAGTCGCAATGCAGAAAAGAGTACCTGTATAGGTCATGGTGTAGCAGTTTGCAGGAGAATAAATAACCGCACACAGCTGGCAGAGACTGATGGAGGTGCTGAAGGAAGGATGGCAGTAAATGCGAGTGTGGCATGGGCTGGCAGCACTGTACGGTGTGGGAAACACGTGTGTCAGAGCCACGTGGAAGGCCTGATACCAGACAAGTAGGTCTCACACCTTTCCCAGCCACCCAACCACCATACAACTCCTCAGACAAATGTGCATACACCTGTACAAGGGCACTCAAATTGGGAAAACTGGGCACGTAAGGACATCAGTTGCTGCTGCAAGTGGATCTCAGAGGAATATGATGTGTTGTGCATGTAATGCAGAGATGTGATGCAACTCAAGCTGTGCAGTCACAGTCACAATATTATAGTTGACTCATGTTTCACGTGTAGGTTACAGCTGTAGGCATATAACTGCCTGTTAGTATAGCGCTGTATCAGTGCAGTCATGTCAGGGTACATTGTACCAAAAAGTTGATAATGTCTTATGAAAACCAGGGACTGTATGAATCTGCAGTCAGCTGAGGCAATGGAGGGTTAAGTGACCTGGCCAAGGTCACTTAACCCTCCATTGCCATGAAGGATGTGGCATACATGCAACACAACAGTAACAAAGTCCAACATATTGTAAACAAAGAAACACAGAAATATAGAAACATGCCAGCAGAAAAAAAAACCACATGGCCTATCTAGTCTGATGACAGACCCTTGTTTTCTTTAGAGATACTCTGTGTTTGTCCCATGCCTTTTTGAATGTAGACACTGTCCTTATCTCCACCACCTCCACTGGGAGACTATTCCATCCATCTACCACTCTTTCCGCAAAGAAATATTTCTGCATATTACTCCTGAGTCTATCGCCTATCACTCTCATCCTATGTCCCTTTGGAGAAGAACTTGCTTTTAATCGAAAGAGGCTCTCCTCCTGTGCATTTAAGCCACATAGCTATTGAAATCTCACCTTTCCTCTAAAGTATACATATTAAGATCCTTAAGTCTGTCCTCATATGCTTTATAATGAAGATCACTGACTATTTCAGTAGCCACCCTCTGAACTGACTCCAACTTGCTTATATCCTTTTAAAGGTGCAGTCTCCAGAATTGCACACAATACTCCAAATGAGGTCGCACCAAAGACACACAGAGGCACTATCACCTCCTTTTTTCTGCTGGTCATTCCTCTCCCTATGCACCCAAGCTTCCTTCTAGCTTTCGCCATCGCCTTTTCTACCCGTTTAGCTACTTTAAGATCATCAGACACAATCACGCCTAGGTCCCGCTCTTCTTTTGTGGACAGAGGTACTTCACCCCCTATACTATATCGTTCCCTTGGATTACTGCAGCCCAAATGTATGACCTTGCATTGTTTAACATTAAATCTCAGCTACCAGATTCTAGACCAGGGGTCTCAAACTCCAGTCCAGGAGGGCCGCAAACCAGTCAGGTTTTCAGGGTATCCCTAATGAATATGCATAAGATATAATTGCATAGAATGGGGCAGTGCATGCACATATATCTCATGCATATTCATTAGGGATACCCTGAAAACCTGACTGGTTTGTGGCCCTCCAGGACTGGAGTTTGAGACCCCTGTTCTAGACCATTCTTCCAGCTTAGCTAGATCCCTCCACAGGTTATCTACACCTTCCAGGGTGTCTACTCTATTGCAGATTTTGGTATCATCCATGAAGAACAAGGGGTGCAGCGGAATGCAATAACCACGGCCTACCAGGGAAATTGATTAAATTCTTTATTAAGGACCCAACTTAGCAAGTTTCGGCCGAAGCCTAAATAAAATAAAATGAACCATGCCAAAAATGAACCATTTAAAAACAACGTGCCGTTTAAAAACAAACATAAGAAAAACACCATACCTGCACACACAGTGAGAGGCGGGAAAACACCGCGCAGGAGCATAAAGGCACTATTTAAAGGGGGAGGGAAGAAGAGAAGGCTCCTCCTACTGGCGGTTTACACCATACAACCATACAAACTAGGAACTGCTGTAGAAGACTAGAACACAATAAAATCAACCATTATGTGATATGAATCGCTACTAATAAACAATGTGTCATGAGAACTGGAAAGTGCCAAGATATTAGCATAATAATCTGAGGATAACTACCAAAAAATAAATACAAAACAGAAAAGGGGATGATAAATGATAAGCCAACTAGTACTTACAAGCAAAAAATATCAAATGAAAACCTCAACACAAAATTAAAGCACCCACCGGGTGCATTAAAAAGGCATAAAAAAAATTTTGGCATAAAAAATTTAAATATATACCGCGGGTCATAATAACATGAATAAGTGAGTCATACAATAAATTGTAAAACATAAAAGATATAAACGAAGAATATATGATAAATAAATAAGTTATACAATAGATGGTAAAACAGAGGAAATGTAAAACGAGGAATGTGAAAAACAGACACATCTCATCAGCTAGATGGTAAGAAGCCACCATAAAAATACACTATGTTGCAAAACACATCATGTATAGAAAGCATAAAAGTGATAATTAAAATAGTACATACAACGTGCATAAAAATAGGATAAGAAAAACATATACAAACAATCTTGTAACATAGGAATAAAACTTAAAGGAACATATTATATTCAATTTCCTTGTTCAATCCTTTCGGAGAGACTGTATCAAACAAAAATATGAGTCTTTGTTCCTCTTGAATAAGTTTGCAGTTCAAATCTCCTCCACGGGGGAGGGGAAAAGTTTCTTAATAACAAAAAACCTTATATCATTAATATTGTGCTGGAATTGGACCCAATGTGATACAAGTGGGGCTGTGATGATCCGTCTTTTGATGCACCTCTTGTGTTCCTGAATGCGAGTTCTAACAGCACGAATAGTCTTACCAACATACAAAAGGGGACACGGACAGATTATAATGTACACAACGTGTGTGGACAGACAATCAGTATGAGCATATCATGGATACTGTATATTGGTAGAAGGATGTGTAAAAAAACCCTTTCATTGTGATAGCATGTCTACAAGTGGAACATTTGTTACATTTATAATGACATTTTTCTTTATGTGAAAAAGTGGAAACCGAGGGCATCAATGAGGAAACCAGCATATCGCCTAAATTGTGTTGTCTGCTATGTGCAATAGTAAGAGGTTGGTTTGACAAACAGGGACGTGTTTGCAGAATGTGCCAATGAGACCTCAAAATTATTTGTATTTTAGAGGAGAGGTGAGAAAAACGAAGGACACAGACAAACTTGTCATTAGATTGTTTATCTTTAGGCAGAGGTAACTGTGACCTAGAAGAGGACTGAGCTCGTTCAAAACCCTTCTGAACACACTCTCTCAGATAGCCCCGAGCATGAAAACGCGCCGCCATGTGAAAAGATTTCTCTTTAAAGTCATCATTGTTAGAACACAGATGCCGCAGGCGTAAGAATTGTGATAGAGGTAATTTTTTTTGAGATGACTATTATGAAAGCTTTCAAAATGAAGAAACTTATTACGGTCAGTGGGTTTGCGGTAAATGGTGGTGGTAAAGCCATATTGAGATTTTCTGATGAGAATGTCTAGGAAAGGGAGTTCTGTAGTACTAGATTGCATCTTAAATGTAAGATTGACATCTAAACTATTGAGCCAATTATGGAATTGATGTAATTGGAAATTGGTATCTTTCCATAGTACTAGAATGTCGTCGATATACCTCTTCCAGGAAACGACAAAGGATGCAAAGGGACAATCCTGTAAATGGTTGTCCTCAAATTGTGCCACATATAGATTAGCTATGTCAGGTGCCATGGCGGCACCCATAGCTGTGCCTTTAATTTGTTGAAAGAACCGGTCATTGAATAGGAAATAATTTCTGGTCAAAGCTATATGGGCCAAATCCACCAAAAAATGGGTGGGGGATACGGACAGGTGAGGTGTGTTGATCTAAACATTTAGTGATGACAGCAATAGCGCCGTCTTGTGGGATGTTAGTGTAAAGTGACTCAATATCAAATGACACCAATGTGATGTCTGAGAGGTTTCCACTAAAAGTGCTTAGAAAATTGATAATGTCAGCTGAGTCTCTAACATATGTGGCAATAAGTGGTACAAATGGACGTAAAAAGAGGTCAATAAATTTATATCCCGCTTTGACCCGGTGAAAAGTGGGATATAAATACAGTTAAATAAATAAATAAATAAACAAGGTTTCAAAGGACTGACCCTATGCCTGAAACTATAGGCCTGCCAGGAGGGGATTGAAGAGACTTGTGGATTTTCGGAATGGTGTAAATTGTTGGAATTACAGGGTGTGAAACCTGTAGAAATGAAAATTCACATGAAGTCAAAAAGCCGGCATTGAGGCCATACAGTAACAAAGAGTCAATATCTCGTTTAATTGTCAGAGTGGGGTCATGTGGTAGAACTTGATAGAGGTTCTCATCATTGAGCTGATTAGTAAGCTCTTCTATATAGTAGGAGCGATCCATTATGATGATACCACCGCCTTTGTCCGCGGGTTTGATAATGATGTCTTGTCGTTTATTGAGCGTATGTAAGGCTGACCACTCTTTATGCGAAAGATTATTATATCGGCATCTGGACTTGTGTTCTAAGGACTTAACATCACGAAGGACACAGTCCATGAAAGATTGTATAGCAGAGTCTACAGGCCCGGGCGGATACCATCGTGACTTGTTGCGTATAACCGATGGATCATTAGAAGTGGGAGGTTTCTCAGAAAAAAACTTTATCTGTAATTTACGAAAAAACTTATGAAGATCAATTCTAGTCTGGAAGGCGTCATATCTGGCAATAGGGACGAAAGAAAGACCTTTCTGTAAGAGGTCCATCTCTGATGTGGTGATCTCAACTGAAGACAAATTAAAAACAGGAAGATCATGGGAGGGATCAGGCGCATTAGTATTGGGCTTATGAACTAATATTGGTTGTGTGAGCGATTGTAGGGGGGTCAGAAGGATCTGCCCCTGCCTCTTCCTCTCCCTCTGAACTCTAGGTGTGAGAAAGAGGTTTTCTTGGGAGGACGTCGTGCTGATTCTTTTTCCCCCAGAGATCTTCGAATAAAAAATCTTGTGATGTATTAGGAGAGAGAGGAAGAGGGGTGGAAACAGGAGAGGCGAAAAGTTCCTCAGATTCGCTCCTAATCCGTTTTTTACTTCTTTCGTGTGTGTCGTTAGTTTTGCGTGCCGATGAAACCTTCTTTTTACGTGTATCTTCATTTTTACGTAGAGGAGATTGGTACCTATAAGAAGTAGAGGGATCTTCCTGTCTATATGTAGTGTGATCATGTTGTCTGGAGTGATCTTGATTATAATTATCAAATTGTTTTTCTTTGAAACTGACTTGGCGTGAACTGTTAGAAGGAGCAGAGGATTTTAACCACAGATACACATTACCGTTTTTATAGTCCAATTCATCTCGTCTATGTTTGTCTAATTTGCCTTTCTTGACTTCTTTGCAATATTCTTCTAGTTTCTTGTTGTAGTCGCCTATAAGTCTATTGAAATGTCTGTCTTCAGACTTGAGAGACTCCATCTTTCTGTCTGCTTCATCCTTAATTTTTTCAGCTTTCTTCTTGGCAGTCTCAGCCAGAAGGATCATGAGGTCTAGGGAGCATTTATTAAGGATGGCACACCACCGATCTGTAAAGGATCTGTCATCACGGAACATGTTAGGTTCTCGAGTCATTCTCAGACCTCGTGGGATCCTTTTGACTCTGCAATATTGTAGTAGACTTGCATAATGAAGTTCATCTCGGATAACAGCCTTCCTGGTGCGAATCATGTTGATCCATCTATCAGCAAGGCTAACATCTTCAACTTCATCTTCTATAAGGGGAGGCTCCTGCAGGAGATGGTTGAGATGATCCTCTGAATAACTGAAGATGTTGTCCCATTGAGTGTAGGCCATGGTAGTCTTCAAAAGAGACCAAAGGAAAGGGGGAGAAGATAGCCTTCCGCAAATAATCAGGAACAAGGGGTGCAGCGGAATGCAATAACCACGGCCTACCAGGGAAATTGTAAATTTACAGGCATATACGTGTATATATTATAGACGTTTCATTATTTCAATGTAATTTTTTTACACTTATTTCGCTGTTCATAGATAAGTTTCTAGTTTGTTTTATCCATATCTGTTTCTCTATATGTAATTTAACTATTATGTTTTACATATGTATGTTTTATTGCGTTTTAATGAGTTTATTGGTTCTTTGTATATTCCCCTTTTTTATATTCTCTTTTGTTATGATATTACTTATGCCTGTAACTTTACTGTGTTCCAGATTGGGAAGAGTGATTGCTCCACCGCATAGACGTGTTCCTTACACCTTCTATATGGTTCTCTGGTAACTATTATTTTACAACACAATTTTTGTAATATTTTAGTTTTGTTTTATTATTATGCTTAATTTATGTGTGTTTGTTTTTTAGACCCCTGATGAAGGCTTCGGCCAAAACTTGCTAAGTTGGGTCCTTAATAAAGGATTTAATCAATTTCCCTGGTAGGCCGTGGTTACTGCATTCCGCTGCACCCCTTGTTCCTGATTATTTGCGGAAGGCTATCTTCTCCCCCTTTCCTATCATCCATGAAGAGGCAAACCTTACCCGACAGGCTTTCTGCAATATCACTAACAAAAATGTTATAAAGAAATCAGACCAAGGACAGATCTCTGGGGCACACCACTGGTAACCTCCTTCTCCTCAGAGTGAGCTCCATTTACCTATACCCTTTGATGCCTCCCATTCAACTAATTTCTAACACAAGCAGTAACTTTAGGGTCCATCACTAGGGTGTTCAGTATGTTTATAAGTCGCCTGTGCGAGAATGGTGTCAAAGGCTTTACTGAAATCTAAATACACCACATCTAGGGCTCTCCCTCGGTCCATATACCTGGTCACTCAGTCAAAGAAATCAATCAGATCTGTCTGACAAGACCTGCCTCTGGTGAATCCATGCTGCCTCAGATTCGGTAATCCGTTCGACTCCAGAAACCTCACTATTTTCTCTTTCAGCAGCACTTCCAATAATTTACTCACTACCGAGGTTAAACTAAGTGGCCTGTGGTTTTCAACCACATCCTTACTTCTGCTTTTATTTAAAGAGACCACATGTGCCTCTCTCCAGTCCTCTGACAACACTCCCGACTCCAAGGAGGCATTGAAAAGGTCAGTGAGTGGAGCTGCTAGAACGTCCTCAAGTTCCCTCAGTATTCTCGAGTTATCCCATTGCTTTGTCTACTTTTAGTTGAGCTTGTTTCTCACGAACATGGTCTTCTGAAAATTGTTCAAGATGCCCCTCACTTCTATTCCTGTTTGTGGGTATTTTCTGAGGTCCTGCTTCTGGCTCTTCATCTGTGAACATAGAACGATATATTTGTTAAGAAATTCCGCTTAATTCTCATCAGCTTCTACATATTCCTGGGTTTTTGAGGCCATTCCAGAATCTGAGTACAGAAAAACTCAGTTGTATTTGAGAGTGAAATGTTTATGATTTGTTTGAGACAGAATGTGAGCCAAATGTTGAACAAAATAGCAAATTAGAAGTTTCAGAAGTCAGGGAAACTTAAATTTATTTTCTTTTTTTCCTACTTAGGGAGTGTTAAGTGAAAAACCTGCTGTTCGGGTTAAGAGCAACTAAATGCAAGAGAACAAGGGAGGTACATTTTAATAGAAAGGCTAAACCTAAATTCCCTTGTTAGGCTAGGTAGGGTTTTATTCCCTTTTATTTTTGTGTAGTCGGGATAGTAGGTTCTGCAAGGGAGAAAATTGAGTTTCCACTGAAGGAAGGAGAGGACGGAATTCAAGGCTACTGACCTGAGGACAAGAAGACATCAGTTTACCAACAATTGTTGCCCTGGTCAGTGGTATGGACATTTGAAAATTGAAAAAACACACAAGAAATATAGGTAGGGTGAGGATATAGTTTGGTTAACACAGAGCTAATACCTGTTCCTGGAAAAGAGGTTGGTTTTGATAACTTGGGAAACATCTGTTGAGAGAAATTGTACACAAAGTATCAGTAGTTTGCAACATTAAGTGCTTAGTGTCACAGAATAATTCATGGAAAGAAGGAAATGATTGAAATTTATCTGATTGCTGATGATTTCAAGTTTTGTAGTTGGAAATCTGCAAAGCAAAGAAAAAACAAACTGTTATAGTGTGTGTTTATTAATAATAATTCAAAGAGAGAAACTTTACCCATTTAATAACTAAATAAATTGCTATTTAATAAAGAACATTGTTATTATTTCAATTTAATTCTCTTTATTGCACATCATTTTTATAATAATATTTAACATTACACTTTGGGGAAGTCTTACCTGAGCATACCAGCTGGAGATGGCCTGATCTGATCCTTAGCCATTTGTCTATGACTCCCAAGTATCAATGGGGAGGGTCCCGGCTCAGGAGAGCATATATAATATTCAGCAGTACTATGTTTGTACCGCTGAATATCCTGGTTGGCGTGATATTAATTGCCTTAAAAACCAGGCCTGTAATATTTTTATGGTTTTCGGGCTAGCCATGGTGTGGAGAAGAAGCCTAGTGGTTAGGGCAGCAGCCTAGAGCCAGAAAGACCAGGGTTCAAATCCCACTGGCTCTCCTTGTGGCCTGAGCAAGTCACTTAACCCTCCATTGTCTAAGGTACAAACAGATTGTGAGCCCTTTGGGGACAGAGAAATGCATACTGTACCTGAATGTAATTTCCCTTGATCTTCTCCTGGAAAGGCATGAGCTAAATACTAATAAATAAATAGTTTAAATATTCATCATTGGTATTCAGAAGGGTTTGTGCTGTCTTCACCTCGTCAGGCTTCCTGGAAGCCCAGTGATGTCAGTGGCCCCCACCACATTCATGATATGGCCCTGGGAGAGAAAGAAATTAGAATTCCCCCAGCTCCTGTGCAAACCCTCCACCTCTGCCATGAGACAGACTTTCCACAAGCCTCCCAATGAGACTCTCACATAAGCCTGTAAAACAGAGGTAGGGGAAACCTATCACTGTGTCTCGCTATAAGCGTGCACTTTCCAAACAGCTGTCTCAGTATGAATACAAACTTATTTTGGTTCGCCAGACTTATTTTGCAAGCATAGCTCTTTTACCTTCAACTTGTCTGTCTGTTATGGTTTATTAAAAATTTGATATACCACTCTTCAAAACATCAGGGCGGTTCACAATAAAAATCCATGAAAATAAAGAAACAGAAAAGAATTACATTATGCTTTGTAGGATTGTTCAGGAGATGAGGTGAAAGGTAACTGTATCTTTGCTTCTGGAGAGTAATTTTATGAGGAAGTGCCTACTTTAAATCCAAGCGTAAGTGGAAGATGTGCACCTCAAGTGCTTCCCTAGAGCTGGTGTAGATGCCTGTGCTTAGATCTCTGCAAGAATACAAATAAATTATAGAATTTTATAATCTACATTCATACTTGTCTGCTCCACCCAAACTCTACCCATGTGCATGTCCACCGGCAAAGTCCATACCATGAAACCACACGCATACTTTTATGCTGATCGGAATTTCATTAGTGATCATTAAGACATATCTGTGGCTACATGTGCATATTAATGACTAAAATAGCCCCAAGTCAGGCCTAAAGGTATGTGGCCTCCTTACCCAATTCTGTCCCTGCTGTCTGTATTGAAGAGTAAAATCTGCTATGAAAGGAAGAGAGGAAACTGGTGGTATCTTTAATGACCACTGACCTGTGACACTAGACAGGTAATTGATAAAAGGTCCAAAGGGGAAACAGCCAAGGCATCAACAAAGTCAATCTCATTGATTTCAATGAAATGTCTTGCCATACAGTTTTACTTTTAGAGACTGAGGAGACAGGCAAAAGAGCTACAAAATCAATACGAAAGTGAAGTAGAAAATGATCTGAAAGTGCTTTAATTGAAGCACGAATTAGAGGAGAAAGTCATAGAACAAGACTGATAATAAAGTTCAGGCTAGTGACATTAGCTATGCATGTCTTGTCCATAGAAAAATCTAGGAAATGAAGAAATCAACTACCATTAATGTCTTACAGAGGGAAATTTTGCATAGCGACTGCAGGAGATGATGCAGGAGAGATGAAGAGGTCATGAGTAAAAACAAGTTTATTAGAGACAGAGTGTGCGTTCCATAAGGCGCTTGAGAAAGGGAGAGTGGAAGGGGAAAGGAGAGGGATATGGATAAGATTAGACAAGTTACGTGAGGATCTCTTCTCAGAATGAGACAGAAATCTAGGGGGGCCAGGGTTGGGGTTGATATCTCCGGATGAGAGAAGAGTAGCAGAGAACGGGGTAGAGAGGAGACCGTACGGCGGAAGTGAGGGTGAGGTTGCCTTAGAGAGAGAGGGGATGGTTGAATGAGAGGGAGAGAGTGATGAAGCTCAAGAGCTGATGGTAGGTTAGAAGACAGAATGGAGGGAGAAGAGAGGATGGTAAAGGGGGAATAGGGAGGGAAGGGATGAGGGTGCTGGTAGGAGGGGAAACAGGGAGTATGAAGAAAAGAAGGACAATGTGATGTGGAGCTATAGAGGAGGAACAGGGAGGGGCTATGCAGTGTGTGTTATCTTATAAACAATGAGGTGGCAATGAGGTAGCAATGAATTCTACACGCTATGCAGTATATGTTAAGTTACAAGCAATGAGGTAGCAATGGGGTCTATAGGCTGTGCAGCAAAGTTATTTACAGGCAATGAGGCAGCAATGGGGCAGCAGTGAGCAAAGCTATTTGCAGACAATGAGGTAGCAATGGGGTAGAAGTGAGGCAGCAATGGAGTCTACAGGCTATGCAGCATATGTTAGTTGCGAGCAATGGGGTAGCAGTGAGGTAGCAATGGAGTGGAATGGTGGATGCTTACTTGGCGTAGTTTACAGAGTCTTTTGGTTCTGTTTCCTCGTGGATTTGCCTCTGTGGGGTGGAAGCGTCCTTGCCGCAGTGCCGCACCTAAGGGCCACACCAAAGGGCTCTCTGGTGAGGCCCTCAGGCGCGGGCGCGCCCTTGCAGAGCCCCGGTTTAAAAGGCTTCAGCTGTGGCCAGATTGGCCTTCGATGCGGGGAGCAGGGGGAGGCTCCGATCCTCCTCCCTGTGCTGAATGTCGATCGGGCAGGCCGATGGTGATATTTGCGCCCTTGCAGAGCCCCGGTTTCAAAGGCTTCAGCTGTGGCCCGATTGGCCTTTGGTGCGGGGAGCAGGGGGAGCTCCGATCCTGCTCCCTGTGCTGGATGTCGACTGTGCGGGCCGATGGTGATACCTGGAAGGAGATCTACCTTTTGAGGACTGGGCAGTCTTAGAAGACTTAGGTTTAGTTACCAGAGATCCATGGGAAGTTGTAGCCCTGGACAACGTCAATGCAACTGACATCGTATCTGCAGCAAAAAGGGTACCGGGTTTTGCAGCTCTGTTCTGCAGGCCCCTCTTAGTCATCTTTCTGCAGGATAGACACTCCAATGGACAATTGTCAGGACCTAAACACTTGAGACACCAGTCATGGGTGTCGGTGACGGATATGGTACTGCCACACTTGGAACATTTCTTGAAACCAGTACCTGGTTTCTCCATGTTTGAAGGAAAGTGGGCCTAGTGCCCAAAATGGCACCTAGCACTGAGAGGGGAAAGGCCCCTGAAAGAAAAATATTTTAGAAAGCTAGGGTTTTTTTGTTTTTTTTTGAAAAAGAAGAAAACAGAACTGGCGGTACCAATAGGCGTCGAATGAAGGCAGACACAACCACAAAAAGAAGAATAAATTTTCTGCGGTGACAGGGTATGCGTTCTGTCGGCTACGCGGAAAAGGAAGAACTGACAAGGGAGAGTTGGAAAGGCAGGAAGGCAGCATGCAAGCACCGTGGGATGCCCCCAAAAGCCCCCTTATTGGACGCCGGGGAGCGCCCCCGCACAGGCTCCGTCAGCACCGACGATATCCATATGTGAAGATTACATTACTGCTTGTTCCTGGAGATGGGAAAACTGTCGGCAAAGAAGGGGTACCACAGTGTGCACAACCACCAAAGATAGCTACACTGACACCAAATCTCTTCTCAGAGAATGCCAGGAGCTAGGAGAAGTCCACCATCTGCTGAGACAGAGAAAATACTGAAGCTCCCTTTGAGGGATGTTTTTTTATACCAAAGGTGATGTCACAAAGCTTCAGGAATTTTTCTGTCGCACCATCTGCTGGCAGGGAGACAATCCACTAGTCTGGACTGGTCTAGCAGGATGTATTTGGAAACATTGTTAATTTATACGGTTTAGGATGGATTTTTAAGCAATATCTAATCCTGTTCAGCTTGTAATTTTGTTTTTTGAGGAGGTATAATTTTTAAAGATTTTCTTTAAATTTATGTTCATTCAGAAAGGATGATGACAGTTCTTTCACATTTTTTATATTTCCTAGACTTTCAATAAAATAAAACGCAATTTAAAAATTGAAGGGGTTTTTATGACCTGTGAGGATGAGTGCCCTAGACCCAAATGAGGAGTCCAAATTTGGATTCAAGTGACAAAATTGAGATCTTTTCCCCTTCTAGTTCAAATGTTTTTTTTTTTTTTTTTCTTGAAACTGTATTTGGTATCATCATTGATATAAAAAATATTAAAAGAAAATTATTTTGGGAAGTAGTATTTACAGGTGATTTGTGTTGTTACATTATTGGATTTTACCTGTTACAGTCTTTTTTGATATTGGTTGTATGGGCAAAACTAAACCATTTGGAGAAATTTCCCCCAGACCATCCCGGAGCTCCACGCTGCTTGTGGCCACTCACTGTTGTAGAAAAAGGACCTCTCTCTAAAACCAAGTTGCTTACCCCTGCAGGCAACTATTATTTTTTCCTTTAGCACACATTTCAGCTTTGTTTAAAAAAAGTTACAAGAGAGGGGAAGGACCCACTTTCCCCTCTCCCTCCCTCAAGTCCCACCCCGCAAAGGAGGGATGACATGGAGGAAAAACCCAGAGAGGGGGGAGGGAGAAGATACCTGCACACTTTCTCCCTCACCTGGCAAAGGGAATACCCAAGAGGGAAGGGGCCTAAACTCCTCTGGGTATTCTCTTGTGCCAAATCAAAACCAAACCTTCCACCTGTGAGGCCTCCACTGGGGAACTAATTCTCCAATTAGGCACAGGGGTCACAACCCACCAGAAACAGAAGAATGCTGCACAGAACTGCCATCTACTATCTATTGAGACAGACAGTACACAGTGCCATACATAGGAAAGAGCTCAACTCTTTTTTTTCCTGTCCCCATCTGCTGTAGAGGGGCATAACCCACTCATTCTGGATGGCTCTAGTGCAGGGGTCTCAAACTCAAATTGCTTTGAGGGCCAAATGAGGACTTGTAGAGTAACCCGGGGGCCGCACAAGACGCAGGCCTCATCTGCATAAGGGCATCATTTGCATAAGGGCATCATTTGCATAAATATTTGCATAATGTTACCATACACTAACTTTGAGTAAACATGTCTCTTAATGAGTGTATGGATAAAGAAAGACTAAAAGATTTCTACATTACTATAAACCAGTGCCAACCGCCAGACACATTAGGAACTACTAGAAACACTGCTCATTTAGAACCCATAGCAAACCTGCCATGTCCTAACAGCACTACCAGGACTCACAAAGCACCATACCCTAACTATCAAAAGGCAACACTGCAAATATTAAATCAACACATTTCAGAGAATAACAATACATGACCTACTCGGGAAAGAGAACAAGTGGCAATGTCAAATAGGAATTACATAAACAGAATACCTCAGCTCAGTTACACATGCAGAACATACACCATCACCAAACAAGGAATCACAATTTAGAAACAGGAAGACAATTAAACTGGGAACCCCAAAAGCCAAACTTAGAATGTACAACACTGTAGAAATAAAACTATACATTGATTTCCTCTTGTATTAAATAAAGTGCAGACGTTAAAGATGCACATTTCCAAGAGCTGACATATTTCAGTTAATAAATTCAAAATAAAGAGATATTTTTCTACCTTTTGTGCATTTTTTTTTCAGTTGCAATTGTTCCAGCCACTTTCTTCTGGTTTCTTTGTGTCTTCTGCTAACTCTCCATCGTCTGCTGTCCATTTGTCCTTTCTTCTTTCCCAGTTTTTTTCCATTCTCTCTACATCTGCTTTAACATACTAATCATTCTCCTTTTGCTCTTTCCTCATTCCTATTTCATCCACTCAAATTTTACCCCTCCATCCTCAATCCCCACTTACTCTCCCAATACCCGGCCAATTGTAGATTTTTCTTCCCTCCCACACAAAATATATTTCCCCTCTCCATTTCACTCTCCCAGCCCCATCCCATTCTAATCGTCCCCCAACATCAACTCCCTTCTAGCTCCTGCCCCACCCAGCATCCGCTCCCTTCTAGTCCCCGCATCATCAGCCCATTTCCAGTCCTAGCTCCCTCCCCTCACAGCCCATTTCCTTTCCAAGCCCCCCGCCCCATCAGCCCATTTCCATTCCAAGCCCCCTTCCACTCAGCCCATTACCATTCCAAGACCCTGTCCCCATCAGCTATTTGCAGTTCAAGCTCCCCCTTCTACTCGGCCCATTTCCAGTCATAGCACCCCCCCCCCAGTCCATTACCAGTTCTAGCCCCACCCCCCCATAGCCCATTATCGGTCCTAAGCCCTCCAACAGCCCACTTCGAGGCCTAACCCTTCCATCGCCCCATCTTCATTCTTAGCCCCCCAATCAGACCACCTCCAGTCCTAACCGCCATCTGTCCATTACCAGTACTATCCCCCCATCACCCCATTTCCAGTCCTACCCCCCCAGCAGCCCACATCAAGTCCTGCTCCCCCCCCAGCAGCCCACATCAATCCTGCTCCCCACCCAGCAGCCCACATCAAGTCCTGCTCCCCCCCCAGCAGCCCACATCAAGTCCTGCTCCCCCCCCACAGCCCACATCAATCCTGCTCCCCCCCCCACAACCCACATCAATCCTGCTCCCCCCCCCAGCAGCCCACATCAATCCTGCTCCCCCCCCCCCGGAAACTTAAACTTTAGAAAACAGCTGGCTGCTGCTCCTGCCGCTGCCGCGGCGGTAGCAGCAATACCGCATGTCCCGCGGCCCCCCCCCTTGCCTGTCAGTTCTTCTCTGCTTCGGCTTTCAGAGCCGCGAAGGGAGAGCTTCTCCCTCGTGACTCTGTTAAGCCCGCTGGGGCTTATGGGAAATTTCCCATCTGCCCCGGCGAGCTTAACAGAGTCGCGAGGGAGAAGCTCTCCCTTCGCGGCTCTGAATGCCGAAGCAGAGAAGAACTGACAGGCAAGGGGGGAGGTGGTGGGCCGCGGGACATGCGGTATTGCTGCTATTGCCGGGCAGATGGGAAGGGGCTGCGGGACAGTTGATTCTGCCGCTGCCACGGCAGCGGCAGCAGAAGCCGGGGTTTTTTTTTCCCCCTGTGTATCGCGGGCCGCACAAAGGTCTCTCGCGGGCCGCATGCGGCCCACGGGCCACGTGTTTGAGACCCCTGCTCTAGTGAGACAACATTGAGGTATTACACAAAGAATATTTTAAACAATTTAGTGGATATAATAATTTTTCTTCATTAAAATGGACACAAAATGCATAACTGTTTGTAGTACAGATCAGTCCCACAAATATTATTTAAAGTTGAGAAAATACGTTTTTGTGCTTAACCCTGGAATTACCGAGATTTTTTGCACACACTGAATACCGTTGGGGTCATAAATGACCCCATGACAAATTTTAATTGTTAACCATGAAAAATTTAACACTAAACAGACAAAATATTATTCCAAATTAATTATTTATTATACGAAGGTTAAATGTTTTGAAATGTAATGCTTTATCATAAAATTACATGAAGAAGAAATGCCATGAAAGTAGTTTTTGCATGCACTTGATGAACACAGTAAAGTACTACAGTCATGTGCATGAGACGCAGACAATTTCTGAATATTCTTTGCAAACATTGCGCTTGCAGGAGGTGCAAACTATGTTGCTTTTCTTGTCTTTTTCTCTGGAACAACAGTGACACCTTGCCCTTTTCTTTGGGATCCCGACATTGCAAACAGCATCAGTGGCTTCTTCAATGCTGGAAGAAGCCTCGCTGCAATTACTCTGAAGCAGCTGCTTTCCTAATTCCAAGAGGAATAGACGACGTCTGTGCTTTGACTTGGACTGCCATTCTGGATTTAGTGACATCCAAACAATGAAGCCGTTCAAAGCACTGATGTCCAACATGTTGTAGAAGATTGTCACTGGCCAGCATCTTGTCATTCGTTTTGTGGTATACGTGCGCAATATTTGATCTGCCGTTTCTACTCCACTTTTACTAGAATTATAGTCCAAGATCATGCGTGTTTTTTTGTCTGGATGTGTGTTATCTACTTCTTCTTGAACATGCAAACTGCTCAGAAGAACAACCACTTTTCCTTTCTTCGTGCATTAGGAAACCAGAGTGGCATCATTGAGAAACGCAAACAGTGAAGTGAATACCTCTCTGTCCTTTGCTGTTACAAACTCTGGAGGTAATTCTCTTCTGTTCTTTCAAATTGTCCCCAAAAGTGTCATTTGTTTTTCTAGCAATTTCTGTGACAGGGATAAACTGCAGAAGAAATTGTCAACAGTAACATTTCTGCCAGATCGCGTCAATCCTTCAGTGAGTTGCAGCACAACCCTTTCACCCTGATTCTGTTCCCTGTTTTGTCCGAGTTCCCTTCCTGTATATACTTGAAGACGCAGAACATATGACGTTGCACTGTCACACAATACCCATAGCTTTATGCCATATTTCCCAGGTTTGCTGGGAATATATTGTCTGAACGGAACACGGCCACGAAATGTAAGCAGTTGCTCATCCACGGTAACATTTTCACCAGGAACAAAGGCGTCACTTAGAGTTGTTTCCGAGGTATCAAAAACGTGTCTGATTGGAGCAAGCTTATCCATGCCTCGTTGTTCACGTCTGTTGGTTGCATCATCAAATCTGAGAGCACAAGAAATTTGCTGAAAACGGTTACGGGCCATATTTTTGCCGAAAACAGAACGACCATCTTCAAGGTTCCACAACTGAACTATGGATTCATTTCATGACTTGTACACGCCTGAGAGGATCAGAAGTCCAAGAAAACATTGAAATTCTCCGTCTGTCAAATCTTTCCAGGTGTCGTCATAAATGTGTCTTCCTTGTTTGCTCGTCCACATCATGATTTCATTCAATAAGTTCTTCCTCATGAACAAGTGGAATGCTGTGAGAGGGCCATCAACATTTCGTACAGCATACCTTGTAGGACCTTGTTGTAGGGGCATGACATTAGCTCTGGTGTATCTTCCAGAAACTTGCTTTATAGGTTTCCTGTTCCATGATGTGGCATCCTTAGATACATAGGCTTCAATGGCAACATTTGTGCTTATAGTTGATGACCTCTTAGCTCCTCTACGACCACAACTAAGATTCCTCACAGATGATACTAACACCGAGGACTCCTGCCTTCTTCCCCGTCCAGCACAGCTTCGACCTTTGCCTCAACCTGTAACTTGACTCTTTGCAGCAGGCGATGTTACCGGCTCAACATCAGTCTCACATTCACTTGGCGACCAACCGCTGTCGCCATCTGAATCATGACTGTCACCATCAGATTTATCACCCGAACTTGGCTGATATGCTTCTTCGCTTGCTGAATATGCTGCATCAGACGACTCAGTGCCATCACTGTCAGCATCCCATTGCAATATTTATCTTACTTGGGCAGCTGAATACTTTTGTTTTGACATAATTAACAATAACCTAAAATAAACAATGATAAAGTTGAATAAAACGCAAAGCAGTTTTACTATAGGTGTACAATAATCGTGATGAATGAGCTTAAAGCCTTTAGATTTCATCGGAAATAATGAGAGAACATGAGATATCAATTACAGAAAATGTGTAATTTTCATAAAATAAGAGTACAAAAAATAAATGATACATAATTAATGATAAATACCTTTGTCGGATCAAAAAATTCACAAAACTGCAAATTGTATCACAATGCAAACCAGACATGAGCAACTGGGGTCAAAAATTACCCCACTGGTTCTCTGTGCTGCAATTCATCACTAGCGTCACCTAGCGGATGAAAATTATTCCTCTCATCGCACAATATAAAGAGAATATTGACATGTGAAAAGTCATAAAAAGATTGCATTCTTGAATAACTCGTTTCCGAGATATGCGTTGTGAAACTTGCAATGGGGTCACTTTTGACCCCATCGGTACTCCCAGGGTTACTATTGATATAGAAGATTGAGGAGGCAACCCCATGAATCTGGATCTAAGTAAAGTTGTTCTACAGTACAGCACCAGTAATAATCATACAACATACTCATGACCTCTTCATCTCTAACGCACTACATCTTCTTGCCCTGAGACCTGGCTCCTCCCAGATGATACCGCATCTACTGCTGCTCTCTGCCACGGGGGCTATCAGTTCTCCCACATGCCTCATCCCACTGGCTGCGGTGGTGGTGTTGGGCTTCTACTTTCTCCCTCTTGCCAATTCCAACCCCTCCTGCTGCCTCAGTCTCACTCCTTTCTCTCTTTTGAAGTCCACTCCATTCGCCTTTTCGCTCCACTTCCTCTCCGGGTAGCTGTTATCGACCTCCTGACAAGTCTGCTTCTACCTTCCTTACTGACTTTGACTCCTGGCTTTCCCTCTTTCTGGATTCCTCTTCCCCCCACTCTTATTCTTGGGGATTTTAACATTCACGTTGATAACCCCTCTTATCCTTCTGCTTTAAAGCTCCTCTCCCTTACCTCCTTGCTTTACCTCCAACTTTGTTCCACTGCCCCCACCCACCAGCATGACCACTGCCTTGACCTGATATTTTCCTCTAATTCCTCTCCCTCGAACCTCCGTAGCTCAGTTCTTACCTTATCTGACCATCACCTCTTAAGCTTTAATCTTCATCTCTTGCTGCCTCAGCCTCATCCTGTCTCCTCCAACCTATTTAGAAACCTTCATACTATTGATCCCTTGACTCTCTCCGCCACCATTTCTCCATCTCTTTCTTCCACTATGTCATTCAAGTCTGTCGATGAAGCAGTAACCTCCTATAATGCTGCACTCTCCTCGGCTCTGGATGCTCTCGCTCTACCCACCCCATGTCCTGTGAGACATTCTGCACCCCAGCCCTGGCTCTCATCCATGACCCACTATCTATGCTCCTATGCCTGTTCTGCTGAGTGTGCTTGGCTCAAATTCCGCTCCCTGAAAGACTTTCAACACTTCAAATTCATGCTTGCCTCCTTCCAATCAGCCATAGCTTTTGCCAAACAAGACTATTATGTCCATCTGACTAACTCTCTTGCCTCTGATCCTTGCCGTCTCTTTACTACTCTCAGCTCTCTCCTCAAAGTGCCTCCGCCTCTGATCCCTTCCTCCCTTTCTGCCCAAACCCTGGCTGACTTTTTCCATGACAAAATCTACAAGATCACCCTCCAATTCCCAACAAGCTCGGCTATTTCCCCTCCTCCCCCTCTCCACTCCCAACTCTCCCCCACCCCATCCCTTGCTACCCTCTCTTCATTTCCTGTCATCTCTGAAGAGGAAACTGCACACCTTCTTTCTTCCTCCAAACTTACCACCTGCTCCTCTGATCCTATCCCCACCCATCTCCTAAGCACCATCTCCTCTACCATTGTCCCTTCCATCTCTCATATTCTCAACCTTTCGCTCTCCACTGCAACTGTCCCTGCAGACTTCAAGCATGCTGTGGTCACACCTCTCCTCAAGAAACCCTCACTTGATCCCGCCCGTCCTTCTAATTATCGACCCATCTCTCTCCTCCCCTTCATTTCTAAACTACTTGAACATGCGGTTCACCGTCGCTGCCTTGACTTCCCTCTCCTCTCAGGCCCTCCTGGATCCCTTACAGTCTGGCTTTCATCCTTTACACTCTACTGAAATGGCTTTTGTCAAAGTCTCCATTGACTTGTTCCTGGCAAAATCCAAGGGCCTGTACTCCGTTCTCAACCTCCTTGACCTCTCGGCTGCTTTCAACACCATTGACCACAACCTTCTCCTTGATACGCTGTCCTCACTTGGCATTAAGAGCTCTGTACTATCCTGGTTCTCCTATCTCTCCTATCGCTCCTTCAGTGTGTGTTCTGGTGGCTCCTCCACTACCCCGCTCCCGGTCGGTGTTCCCCAAGGATCTGTCTTGGGTCCGCTCCTTTTCTCTCTCTATACCCAGTCCCTTGGTGCGCTTATCTCTTCCCATGGCTTTCAGTACCATCTGTATGCTGATGACTCCCAGATCTAACTCTCTATGACTGAACTCACTCTGGCAACCCAGACCCGGATCTCTGCCTGCCTTTCTGACATCGCTGCCTGGCTGTCCCACCGCCACTTGAAATTGAACATGGCCAAGATTGAACTTCTTATCTTTCCCCCTAAAACCTCCTCTCCTCTTCCTCCCTTCTCAGTCTGTGGACAGCTTTATAGTACTTCCTGTTTCCTCGGCCTGCAATCTGGGGGTTGTCTAACTCCTCTCTCTCTTTCTCCACATATATCCATCTTGTAGCTAAGACCTGCCACTTCTTTCTCTATAACATTAGCAAAATCCACCCTTTCCTTTCTAAACACACTACTAAAACACTTATCCACTCTTTAATCCCCCTCCCATCTTGACTACTGTAACCTACTCCTTGCTGGTCTCCCTCTGAGTCATCTCTTTCCCTTTCAATCTGTTCAACACTCTGCTGCACAGCTAATCTTCCGCCATCATCGTCATACCCATATTACCCCTCTTCTCAAGTCACTTCACTGGCTCCCTATCTGTCTCTGTATCCAATTCAAACCTCTCCTGCTGACCTATAAATGCATTCACTCTGTGGCGCCTCAGTACCTTTCTTCTCTTATCTCTCCTTACACCCCCCTCGGGAACTCCGCTCTTCTAACCAACTGCTTCTATCTGTGCCCTTCTCTTGTATTGCCAACTCCAGACTTTTCTCCTTGCTGCACCTTACGCCTGGAACAAACTACCTGTGTCTGTACAGCAGGCACCTTCTCTAACCCTCTTCAAATCCAGGTTAAAGGCTCACCTCTTCGCTGCTGCCTTTCGATCTTGACTCACCTCATCTCCTTTCCTTCCCCCTTTTTTATCCCTGTTTACGCCTTCTGTGTTTGTCTTGAATAGATTGTAAGATCTGATGAGCAGGGACTGTCTCTTACATGTTTTGTACAGCGCTGCGTACATCTGGTAGCACTATAAAAAATGCTAAGTAGTAGGAGTAAGCTATCACTTTGTACTGATCCACTCTTGTCACCAGATACAGTTGAATGCCGTCTGCTATTTCTTAAATAATCTTAATAGAGCCTAACCCTGAAAAAAATGTCCCATACAATATCAAACAAAAAGATTCTCAACACTATCACTTTTTGTTTAATATTTTCAAATTTTTAATATTTTTTTTATGATTCAACTTTTTATTTATTTATTTATTTTATTTATTTTAATTTCTTATATACCGCACTATTTAGTATCAGTGCGGTTTACATGGAACAATAAACCATAATGAACAAACGTCAGTTTTACAGAGAACAGGGAAATACAACTTGGATAACTTAGGGAAACATGCACGTCAACTATTTACATATGTAACAGTAAGCGTTGCATAGTGGGTTATGCACCTACGGAAAGATAATAAGAATGGGGACTAATATACAGTGGTTTCTAGAGGATAAGGTGTGGCTATGGTGGAATATGGTTGATCTGGTAATGTTGAATAAATAAGTAATGTTTTAGTGCCTTCCAGAATTGTGTGAGATCGGTAAAGGTTCGGATTTCTGGTGGTAATGTGTTCCAATGCTTGGGAGCATAAATATTATCAAATATTTCCAATGCTTGGGAGCATAAATATTATCAAATATTATCAAATATTTTCCAAATATTATCAATTACAAGCAATAGAACAAAAACTATTATAACACAAGGAAAATCTAGTATAAGGAAAAAATACAGAAAATATATAGTCCACAAAAAGGGAGGAAGATTTTTTCCAAATTAATGACATAATAAATCCAGGAAATCACAAGGAGAATAAACTCCAAATCATAGCCAGTATCCTTCAATCTATCAATCCGCCTCCTGAACCACAGAATCTATGGTCTCCCTACTAGACCAAAATGCCTCCAGCTGAAGTGGGTCAAAAAATACATATCTCACCCCCTGAAGAACTAGCAAACATTTACATGGATATCTAAAAAAAAGAGGCGCCCAGGGCCAAGACACGAGGTTTAACAGCCAAAAAGGCTTTCCTACGTGCCTGTGTAGGTCTGGACACATCTGGAAACAATCGAATGGGGGATCCACAAAAAGTAGCATTTTGATTCCTAAAGTATTCTTTAAATACAGAGATTTTATCACTTTCTAAAACAAAAGTAACAAGCAATGTAGCACGAGACAGGATGTTGTCCTGGGTGTCCTCAAGGAACTCAGTTAAATTAAGCTCCTGAGGTTCCTGCTGCTGGGAATCTGCAACAGACCATCCAGGTGAACCACCCCGTCCTGGCAAGTAATAAAGTTTTGAAAAGGATATAACATCAGCATTAGGTAATTTTAACACTTCCCGTAAGTATTTACGTAATAAAATCTCTGGAGATAGCAAATGGCACAAAGGAAAATTTAAAAATCTAATATTCTTAGATTTTATCACATTCTCATACATTTCTAACTTACGATTTAACATTGTACTATCCTTCACTAAAGCAGACTGAGCTGTCTGTAGTGATTGACACAATGATTCACATTTAGGAACTTGGTTACAAAGTAATTCTACCCGCTTTTCTACATGAACCAGCCCTGCTACTACATCTTGGGTAAAGGAGCATAGCTGGGTCACCGTAGATACTAAGGTACGCTCTGTCCATATCACCACCCTCCAAACATCAGCCAGGGAAACCTGGGAATCCAAAATTTCCTTAGCCACTGCCTGGGGGGGGGGGGGGGGAGTCCAAGAGACCGGTATCAATGGCCTCATCCCTGGAGCCAGAGTGTCCCGTTCCAACGGAGAACTACATGCAGACTCGGCAGGAATAGAACCCTGAGGAGGAGGGGGCGGAGTACGGTCAACAGAGCTCAAAGAGACCCCCCCAAACTATCAGGTGAGGACCCCACGGCTAAAGGCATGGCAGCCCCCAACAAAGGTATCAGATGACAATCCATGGGGCCACTCACTACAGAAGACGAAGCTGCTGCTGTTGCTGCTGTCAACACCTTCTTTCTTCGCTTCCCCATGGCTGCACACACTGTACCCTTGTGCTCTTCCGCTGCTCCGACGGTGCTCCAAGAAGCTTACAAGGAGCCAGAAATGCCCCTTGTAATGCGCCCCTTTGATGTGCGCCACCCATGTGCGCTACCCACGCAGGAACAGGCAGAGGAAATGAAATTAAAGGTGTGAAAGCCCCCGAGGGCGTCGGGGCCATCCTTCCAAGAGCCTGCCGCTCCGATCACCTGCGGCTGGCTCCAACTGCTTCCTCCACCTCTCTGGCGCACCCGAAGCTGCTTTTCAAGCCCCCAAGGGCGTCGGGGCCGTCCTTCCAAGAGCCTGCCGCTCCGATCAACCGCGACTGGCTCCAACTGCTTCCTCCCAAATTTTTAATATTTGCTTATAATTCCACACTAGCACAGTTTTATCTGTATTAAAATACCATACACTTAATTTCATTCTAATTGTTCTTTTTAAATTTAATTTAAATTAAACATTAGATTGAATATGGACCTTCATATAAGGAAGATTATTTAAATTGATACAATTGATCAATGTGCTCCTACTATCAAGGATAATCATAGATCCTTTGTAGAAGAGCAAATGTATCACTGGTAGAGTCACTAACATATTTTGTATGTCTCATATTTTCACTCAGATACTTCATGTCATGATTAGCATAATCCATAACCACAAACAAATAAAAATGAAGATATTAGGAGGGACGGCTAGGAGGAATCTGGGATGTCGAGGGCACCACGTCCAAACTTCTGTGGGATTGGTGGCAGTGAAGGGAGATAAGTTCAAGTGTCTTCTGAAACTGCACTGCTTCTGCCCGGAAAGATGCATGTTCCCACACCGGGGCTGGAGATTGGCACGTGCAGATAGCAGGGCTGGGTACGTGCATGGTTGCAGGCTATTTCAGAAATGTGGACATCCCCGAAATACACAGCCACAGAAACAAGGACTTAGACATGCTGGCAGGGGGGGGGGGAGGGGGGTGTTTATGTTATGAGACATGCATGTCCCAGGTGGCCATTTCAGATCAGCAGATGTGTGACGGTGGGGCAGTAAAATGACTGAGCTGGTAATTTATATACAGATTCTTTTGGCCCGGCAAAAGTTACCGTGGCGGTGAGGTCACATTTCACTCCTTCCCTTGCAATCGTTGTTGCCATGAAGCAAGCTCTTTTTTGCACCTTATTCATGGTCAAGAGCAGGTATAGGCATGGACACAAAAACAGCTAAGGTCAGACATGCTTGTGTGGTTCCTGAAATCGTATGGCGATGTGCACCTCTGCTGCACTATCCAGGCCATGCCTCCACCATACCCCATGCTATATGGATGTTCTCACGCCAAGGACGTCTGTATACCCGACTTTCTAAAATAGAGACGTCCCTACAATTCTCACTTCTGAATTCCCATTTTCAGATTTCCAAAGCATAAATAGATCTTCTAATTTGACCGCCTTAGTAAAGCTATAAAAAACCTCTGCTGTGTAAAGATGACTCATCCGTTACTTCTTTCATCTTATTAAAGATCCCCCGCATTACATTCCTTTACCAGTTTTAATCAGACATAATTCACAAGTACCATGAGTCCCAATGTGCATTTGTGTTTTGAGCTACGGAATCTGTATCAGGATACTAACATTTCTCCAAACTATTGATCTGGAGTTGTTGTGTCCTATGATAAATGGGGTTCCACAAGGTTCTTTGCTATTCCCAGTAATATTCAGTCTTTTTGGTGCTTCTGGCTTAGTTAATTGAATCCTTCAATATTGATATCTATTTTTCTCTGATGATATACAGTTTGTAGTTTACTAGATAATACGGGAAAGCCGACAGTCACCCAAGAGCTCATGGTTTGGAAGGATGTATTCTTGAAAGATACAAGTAAAAAAGAGTGAAGTTAGGGTGTACTAACAGAAAGATTTCAATAAAGATAAAGTAACCCAGATGCCCTTAAGCACAGAGCAGATAGAGCTGAAAAAGATTCAAAATATGAATAAAATACAACCTCTAAAATGCCTGTATACAAATGCTAGAAGTCTAAAAAAGAAGATGGGATATTTAGAATATATAGCACTAAATGAAAGGTTAGATATAATTGGGAGATAGAGACCTGGCGGAAGGAGGACAATCAATGGGACACTGTGATACCTGGGTATAAATTATGTCACAATGATAGGGTATATTAAATTGGTGGAGGAGTTGTGCTCTATGTTAGAGAGGATTTTGAGTCACACGGGATATACAGTAAACAAAATACACTGTAGAATCTCTATGGATAGAAATTCCATGTAAAAAGGAGAAGGCGATGGCAGTGGGGGTGTACTACCAACCGCCTGGCCAGAATGAACAGATGGATGATGAAATGCTAAAGAAATCATAGAAGCTAACACAAGTTACAACACAATAATGGGAGATTTCAATTACCCTGGGATCGACCGGGTCAATAGCACAGCAGGACATGCTAGGAAGATAAAGCTTCTAGATGAAATAAATGACTGCTTCTTAGAGCAGCTGGTTCATGAACTGACAAGAGGGGAAACTATTTTGGACCTAGTCTTTAGCAGAACACAGAATCTGGTGCAAGCGATAAGGGTGTTAGGGTCACTTGGCAATAGTGATCACAGCATGAGCGCATTTGATTTAATAAGTGGCAGGAGGATGGTAAGTAAATCCACTGTACTACCTTTACACTTTCAAAAGAGAAACTATGATAAAATGAGGAAAATAGTTAAGAAAAAACTAAAAGGAGCATTTGTAAAAGGTTAAAGATTTGCATCAAGCATGGGCTTATTTCCATGCCTTAAGAAAAGTGAAAGGAAGGCCAAAAACCGCCAGCATGATTTAAAGGCGAGGCTGTTATAGCCAAAAAGAGCATTTTTCAAGAAATGGAAAAAGGAGGGGGCGGAGTCTGATGTCGAGCAGGATAGGCGGCTAGAGCAAGAGCTCCGGAGGGACCCGCTAATAAATCCGGCCCCAATCCAATAAAAATAGCTGTGGACACAGAACACAATATCGGAGGACTTATAGAGATGTCTGCTGCGAAACCAACTCGGATAGACTTTACTACGGAGCAGAACGTTAGTGTCAAACGCTCCAAAACTGAACCTCCGTCACCACAAAAGATGACGGCACGGCCAGAGAATCCAGAGGCCCTGCAGGAATTATTGGCTGAAGTGAGAGGGGTCAAAGAATTGGTAATGGCCAATGGTGAAGTGCTGGTGACGGTGAGAGAGGATACCGCGGCATTAAGATGCAGCATGGAGGCGCTATCTTTGAGGCAAGATAAAGTTGAGCAAGTGGTTGCGGTGCATGAAGAAAGGTTGAAGGAGCTGGATAAGCAGACTAAGCAGATTCGGGCCTTGCAGAGAGAAGTGGAGGAGGGGAATAATAGGGCACGACGCAACAACTTAAGGATTGTTGGAGTTCCGGAGGGCGCAGAAGGCAGGGATATGCTTGGTTTTTTGAGTAAAATGATTCCGGAGGTTTTACATCTTACCTTTGTGCATCCTTTTGAGATTGATCGGGCCCATAGAGTACCCTCGCAAGTGCAGCCGGGCAATAGAAGGCCGCGCCCAATCATCATGCGCGTTTTGCACTACCAGCAATGTGCCCAAATTATTGAGGCAGCACGATTGTGCCCTAATGTTGAATTTGAGAGTGGCAAGATCTATTTTTTTCCGGACTTTGCAAAGGATATGTCTGACCGGCGTCGGTGTTTTCTTACCTTGAAACCACGCCTGCAACAGCTCCAAGCAAGGTTTGGCCTCTTGTACCCGGCGCACATGAGGGTAACGCTCCATAATCAAACTAAAATTTTTGAGGAACCTGAGGCGCTCCGTCAATTCTTGGAGGACAAAGAGAGCATGCATATGAGATGAAATAACAACTGTTGTATAAGTATGGTTGACTGCATATGTTGATGTTACGTACTTATGCAATTAGTTGGGTTAAACACAGCTGCTGATCAGCCGACCCAATAATTGCATTATCTATGATGTATTTATAGGTTTTGTTCATAGCTTATTGTTGCTTGATGTTTATAATTATTGGTTACTGCACAGATCATGGTATTGTTAACTAAGTAGATTTTAAAAATGGGGGTAGTGTAATATCTGTATAGCATTGGTGGGTCCCTCTGTGCCGCCACTGGTCCCGCTGGGCTCGCCAAGCAAATGGGGGAGGGGTTGTTGTCCTCTGGAACCTGTGGGGGAAATATGTGTAAGGAAGTCTGAGCCATTGGAGCTAGGGGTCAATGGTGGTTTTTTGTGATGTTACGGAGCAGGGCTTATTTAACAAAGTCTAGGACTTTAAGGGACATATTTGGTGAATCTTTACAACCTACCTGATACCCGGCGCGCGATTAAAATACTCTCCTTGAATGTCAAGGGAATAAATAGTCCTGTTAAACGAAAGAAAATCATACACTATGCGCAACTAGAGAAAGCTGACATACTTTTTTTTACAGGAAACACACTTGAATATGAAAGAATCGCTTAAACTTAATATTAAGCCCTATGCACTGGTGGCCTATTCCACAGCAGTCAATAAACGCAACGGAGTAGCCATATTGGCTAAGAAGTCTCTTATGACAACCATCTCGTCAACTAACTCGGATAAGCAAGGCAGGTGGGCTAGTGCTGCCTTAATAGTTGGGGGGGCTGTCCTTTGTCCTGATTAATGTATATGCTCCTAATGCTGACCACCCAGAATTTTTCCGCGCCCTGGCTCAGGAATCGCATCTTGGTACTGGGGAACCATTAATAATGTGAGGTGACTTCAACCTGGTCCTTGACCCCCCTTGTTGATAAAAGTCCCCCCAAGGCAAGTAAACCCTCTAAGTCCCAAATGGTAGTCACTGCGCTGATGAGAGATAGGGGGTTGGTGGACATTTGGAGGCTGCATCACCCAAAAGGCCAGGACTTTACTTTTTTCTCGAACCCCCACCAGTCCTCATCGCGTATAGATTTTTTCCTAATCTCAAAAGCTCTGGTACCGAACAGCATGGGATCTGGTATTCAGGCAATGCATATATCGGACCATGCAGCTATTTTTTTTAGAACTACAAGATATGCATAATGGTGCTAAATCCTCACAGTGGGCCTTTGATAGATCTCTCTTGGGAGATGAGGAGTTCTGTTCCAGCATCCGTACGGCTATACAAGACTACTTCCACTTTAATCTCCGACAAGACACAGTTGGCTGGGCTTGGTGGGAGGGTTTTAAAGCCTCCATGAGAGCCGCTATCACGAGTTTCATGATTCTCCGAACCCGACAACGCAAGGAGCGGTTAGCTGACTTGGAAAAGCAGATAAAAGCAGGGGAGCGTCTTCAAATGCAACGTTCAGAGCCATGTATATTGCTACGCCTCCAGAGATTGAGATTTGGCTATAATCAACTGATAATAAACTATAAACCTCTGTGAAATGAACATAAATATAGCTATACCCTAAAGATCATTCACTGTCCCATAAGAATCATCAACACTTGTGTGTAACAGAAGAAGTTACCAAAACTCAAATTTTTGTCGGATCGCCTGTTGCGAGGGTGTACAAATACTCTCATTAAACAGGCCCTCCTTTTATTCAACTTATTTTTTGAAAAAGGTCAGTATAACCTTAGGTCCACACAACCTGAATATGCTAAGGGCTACAACAAGCCCAAAAGGACTAGCCCATGCATAATAAAGATGCTGCCTTGCATCAAAAATATTTTTGTAACAGAACTATTCTGTCTCCAGCAAACTGAATATATGTGGAAGTAATGGCACTTAGCTGAATAGTGAGATAAGATGGAGTACTGCCAAACTCTCTATCCTTCGGGTCTGGAGAGTGGTGGTTCAAATTTCATGGATCTTCATAGATGCCCCGAAAAAGGTATTTCAAACTCAATCCAAACTTCAGATAGTAACCCAAAACTTCACTAACAAGCCAGCCAAGAAACTTCCGTAGCAGTCAAACAATGGTTGGGTTATGTTGCGACACAAACCGTTGTGTTTCAAGCCCGCCGTAACTCTGGCTCTTTATCAAGCAAACCCAGCCAACTTCCTGTTCCGTGCAAATGCAAGATGACCTCAGCATCACAATGGAACCTACTGATGACGTATTTGAACATCAACTTTGAAGTTCATCGAATCTTCCACCATTCAATCTCCGCATTCAAACCAAATGGAGCAACTGTGTTGAGCTTGAATATTGTCGTGAAGTACAAGGTTCAGAGCCGATGGAAACAGAGGATTCACTGCAAAGTGAAACCAGAATTGACAGATCTGAAACAAGCATGAAGGGTTGGCATGGAAACCCCAAACAAAGGACGTCACAGTGTGCTAGGGAATGCCCATCCCCTGAGCTAGCTCCTGCTTCATCAGGGAAGAGGGAACAGCTGGTGGGAGGTGTGGCCAGGCCCAACGGAAAAAGAAACACAGATAAAAACTCTTTAGTTAAGGATAGAGAGAGCACAGGAGGGAGCACAGGAGGAGTGGAGAAAACGGAAGGAACGAGGAGAGCAGAGAAGGATAGATATCCCGAGGGCAGCCAAGGTTTGTGGCTGGGATAGGAGAAAAGGGAAGGGAATCCCCATTTCACTCGGAGAAACTTCTCAGAGGAAGAGAGCTGTGAAAGACATACAATTCCAGCTCACAGAGAGCAGTGCTCAATTACCAAAAGCACTGGGGATTTTTACCACTCTAAAAGCAAAGACGTTTATTCTGGGAACCAGAGAAGACAGCCATGTGGTGCTCATTACAGTCATCCTGAAGGTAAAGCTTATTTCCCAAATACAAAGCTTTTATCAGAAAGGAGAGAAAAGTTTTACCTACCATTTTGTAGCCAAGGGAGATCCCTAGGGGAAAGCAGTTTAAAAGGCAGACACAGAACTTCCCATAGCCAAGTAGAAGAGGGAAGTGTGTATCCTTTCAGTTACCGGGAGCTGTGTGCACAAGAATCCAAACACCCAGACTCCTCTAGCAGGTTGGGGGAAGAGAACCCTTTGATTGAAGCAGAGAGGTTTGCACGGCAGACAGAAGAACCCTCTCTAAGAGATATTGAAGGAGAAGGTGATCCTATGCAGTGGGATTCTTATCAACCCCCAGTGTCTGAAGTGTATATGGACTGCTCGTATATGATAGCAGACAATGTGCAATCCCTTTGTTAATATTGCTGAATTTTGCTAAAGAAGAAAACAGCCAAAAGGAGCATTTTGGAGAGAAACACTGTTTTATTCTTTTGTGCCTTAAAAGCTGAGGATAAGCATTTATTTGAGTTACATATTTTTGTTCACACCAGAAGCATGGTTTCTTTGTTAATATAACCTTCTTTTCATGGTCAACAATATCCAACCCCGGGAGGGGAAATAAATCCTTATTTAACCTGAACCACTCGTGTACAACTTGGAATCATTTCAGTGCTGTGGAACTACGTTACCCAGGAGGCCCTTCCAAAACCTCCATTAAGTAGTTTTCAGCACAAGAAGCACAACTGCCCACTCGCCTTGCTCATGCTATATGCCTCTGGGAGGGTGAGTGGTGACATATCTGGCGTAGTTTTTCGGATGCTTGACCTTGGATGAAGGACACTACAAGAAACTACGGCACCAGGACTCCTGCACAAGAAAGTGGGCCACCGGAAGGCTACAAGAAAATAAAGCACAGAACACAGCTTCTTTTCCTGAATGCAGACCTCTACACGAAGCCTCAGGTAATAGCACCTGGGCATAAGTGAGGGAGGATATCAGGAAAAGGGGGCGCTGTGGGGTTAAAAAAAAAAAAAAACCTGAAAAGGGAGCCGCACTTGGGTTTTTTTTTTGTTTGTCTCTTTTGTTGCAGGTGCGGACAGGAGATGGAGGCCCAGGATGTGATAGCGTGGATGCGAAAGCAATGGGACCTGCAGATGGAGCTTGCCAAGCGCATCCAAGAGGAAAACGCTACACTCATGAGAGAGCAGCAAAGGCCGCTGCTGGGCGCTGTGACAGCACTCCTAAAAGAACCACGAGAACCACGGATGGAGAATCCTATGGTTATACCAGGATCCACAATGAACGCAAGTCATGCATTCTCTTTAGGACAATTGAGTCCAAACGATAACATTGACGATTTTATTGACGCATTTGAGCGTATTGGGCAGGCATTAAGATGGCCTGATAGTCAATGGGCTACGCGCTTTGCAGTTTCGCTGACAGGCGAAGCCCTGTCAGCCTACAAAGCCATGCCCGCCGCTCTTGCAGGCGACTATACCGAGATAAAGAAAGCGGTAAAAGACAGGTTGGGGCTGACGACCTCACACTATAGGAGGCTATTCAGGGAAGCCCGCCTGAAGCCTCAAGAAACTCCAAAGGCGTTACAACAACGTCTGAAAAATCTGGCTTGGAAATGGCTAAGTCCAGAAACTAAATCGATAGAAAGTATACTAGACACGGTAGTTTTAGAACAATTTGTACAGGCTGTGCCTAGAGAAATGAGAATGTACCTCACCTTGCAGGATTGCAGGACCACCGAGGAAGCAGCTAATTTGGCGGACCGTTTTCTGGAGGCCCAAATAGCTGACACCTCGGAGTGCAGCGTACTGCAAGCTGCCGGTTTATGTGATAGTAAAAAGGGAAAGATTCCCTATGGTGGAAAATATGCTACGACAAGTATGAATGTTAGGAATGGTAATGATGAGAGTGTTTTTGTGCCCAGAGGGAATGTGTTTACACCCAAAGGTAAATGTTATCTGTGTGGGAAAATGGGGCATTTTAAAAGGGAATGTGCCAAAAGAACTGTCCTGATGTCTGGGGTGGATGAGCCAGTCCAGGATGGGTTTCTTCTACCCGTTCAAGTAGAAGGCATCGACACGCTGGCACTGCTTGACTCGGGGGCCGACCAGAGTATGATTTCCCGCACACTCTGGGAGGCCCTCAAGAGGCGCTGTTCGTCGCCCCCGAGCCAAGCAGAAGGCCAAGTATGCGTGAGATGTGTACACGGCGCTTCATCGCCTTATCCTTTACACGGAATAACGGTGAAAGGGTTAGGAACCACATACACTCTGCTGTTCGCGGTAGTCCCCAAATTACCCCATGAGATGGTACTAGGGCGCGATTGGCCACCTTTTTATAAGGAGATAGGTGAAGGCCTTAGCCGGTTAGGCTATAAGGGTACATTACCCCCTACAGAGATAACAGGAACCAGTCCAGAGGCTTTAGCAGCCAAAATTCCTGCGCCTCTGTTTGGAAATCCTAAAAAGGCTCCTAGCCCAACCCAGACCCGAGTCAAGGGGGTACCCCCGGGGAAGGCAAAATTCGTGCTGCAGTTTTGCCGAATGACACCAAAGGCCAAGGGCCCCCAAAGGGCTTCTAGTGGGTCCGCTGGGTACGATCTCTTCAGTTCTGAAAACACGGTGGTGGAAAAGGGAGGAAAAACCCTAGTGAATACAAGAATCCAGATTAAGCTACCCGAAGGATGTTATGGGAGAATAGCTCCTAGATCGGGCCTTGCAGTTAAAAATTCCATAGATATTGGAGTGGGAGTAATAGACCCCGACTATCGGGGCCCTGTAAAAATTCTCATTTTTAACTTCGGGAAGGAGGATTTTCAAATTCGGGAGGGAGACCGAATTGCACAATTAGTGTGCGAACGGGTAGGATTCCCGGTAGTAGAAGAGGTCCCAGCACTAACAAGCACAGACAGGGGGGAGGGTGGTTTTGGTTCTACGGGTCAGAGGGAAATAAAAGGGATGACAGCCCTAGCTGAGGAAAAGCGAGAGGAGGACCTGGGGCCACAAACCTCGGATTGGAGGGAGCGGCCAGAGCCAAGGTTAGGTGAAACCCTATCCCAGTCTCAGCGGTGGGAGCTGACCCAACTATTGGGGAACTTCAAGGATGTCCTCACAACCAAGCCAGGCGAAACTCACCTAGTCGCCCATGAGGTGATCACAACACCAGGGCGCACTATCAGACAGCGGCCCTACCGTATGCCTGAGGCCAAGAAGGCCGAAGTGATCAGGCAGGTTAAAGAAATGATAGCAATGGGGATAATTGAAGAGTCATACAGCCCATGGTCAAGCCCCATAGTATTAGTCCCAAAGCCCGATGGAACACTCAGGTTCTGTATCGATTTCAGGCAAGTCAACGATATTTCTCAATTCGATGCGTACCCGATGCCGCGCATCGATGACTTGCTGGATCGATTGGGCCAAGCCAGATACCTGACCACTTTAGATTTAACAAAAGGGTACTGGCAAATACCCCTCACGCGTGAATCAAAGCCGAAAACAGCATTTAGTACACCAATTGGCCTATACCAATTTTGGCGAATGCCATTTGGACTACATGGTGCAGCAGCCACGTGCCAGCGGTTAGTTGACCAGGTGTTGAGGCCCCACCATGACTACGCCTTAGCGTACATGGATGACAGTCATTTATAGTACTACGTGGGCCCAACACCTGGCGAGGGTGGAGGCAGTGCTCCGGGCATTGCGGAAAGCAGGCTTAACCCTGAACCCCGCAAAGTGCATGTTTGCCACAGAGGAGGCGAAATACTTAGGCCACTTAGTGGGGAAGGGGATAGTGAAGCCATTAGCCAATAAGGTCCAAAGCATCCGGGATTTTCCCCGTCCCGTCACCAAGAAACAGGTGCGCAGCTTTTTAGGGCTCATCGGTTACTATAGAAGGTTTATACCTCGGTTTGCAGACGAGAGCCTTCTATTCACCGAGATGCTAAAAAAGAACGCCCCTAATAGAGTTCGATGGACCGCAGAGGCTGAAACAGCTTTTTCCACCCTCAAGGGGAAGCTCTGCACAGCCCCAATATTGAGAGGGATAGACTTCAGTCTACCATTTGTGGTACAGACTGATGCATCAGAGAGTGGGTTAGGTGCAGTACTTTCCCAGGAGTTTGAGGGACTAGAACACCTGGTCACCTATATCAGTCGAAAGCTCTCCAAGGCCGAGAAAAATTATTCGACTGTCGAGAAAGAATGCCTGGCCATCAAATGGGCAGTCGAGGCATTCCGTTTTTATTTAACAGGCAGGAAGTTCCTCCTTATAACGGACCATGCTCCGTTGAAATGGTTACATCAAATGCGGAATTCCAACGCCCGGCTCACGAGATGGCATTTAGCCCTACAGGCTTTCAATTTCGTAGTCCAACATAGGGCGGGTAAGCTACACGGCAATGCGGACGCACTCTCGCGTATTACGTACTGTCCGGAAGGTGCGGCAGTACGTAATATTTTAAGGCGGGGGATATGTCGTGAAGTACAAGGTTCAGAGCCGATGGAAACAGAGGATTCACTGCAAAGTGAAACCAGAATTGACAGATCTGAAACAAGCATGAAGGGTTGGCATGGAAACCCCAAACAAAGGACGTCACAGTGTGCTAGGGAATGCCCATCCCCTGAGCTAGCTCCTGCTTCATCAGGGAAGAGGGAACAGGGGTAGACTGAAGCTTACCATCAGTGGCGGCCCTGTATATGGCACATTTTGAAGATACTTATCTCTATACCTCTGAACAATTTTGCTCAGTTATAGTATGGAAGCGTTTCTTGGATGACGTATTTTTCATCTGGAAAGGATCGGGAGACAGTTTACAACAATTTTTATATTGGATGAACACTTTGCACATCCATATAAAATTTGAGGCGAAGTATCATCTTGCCCAAATTGAGTTTTTGGATTTGCTACTCTATAAAGAAGACGGTAAGCTTCAGTCTACCCTTTATCGTAAGCCCGTCCAGCGCAACACATTGTTGCAATATACTAGCTTTCACCCTCGTTCCCTCCGGCAAGCGCTCCCCATTGGCCAATTTCTTCGCCTTCAGCGCTTATGTTCCACTCGGCGGGAATATAAACTTCATTCTCAGAGCCTGAAGGACCGATTGGCCGCACGGGGTTATCCCTTGAAATTGATTGATTCGGCTTATAAGCGAGCTCTCAACAACCACCCCGAATGGTGGACTGACACTTCAGAATCTATGGGGAAGTTATCGCAAGACCAGACTGCTGTTCAACCTTATGTGGGAGTATTGCCCTATATGCCTTGCACGGGGAACATAGCACGAATTCTAAGATCACATTGGCATAGTCTGTCAGAACATGCCTGCTTTCAAAAACCTTTACGATTGGCGTACCGGAGAGGGACCAATATAGCAGACCGGGTGGTACACACCACGTCTAACAGGACATTGGTCTCGTCCTCGGGTAATCACCAAGCTTGTGGATCTTGTGATATGTGTTTTAATACTATGGAGGGTACCACATGGGAAGATCCCCACACTCACATCAGCTACTTTCGTCGCCACAATACGGATTGCACATCGGATTATGTAGTATACCTAATAATGTGCCCTTGTCATTATTTATATGTGGGTATGACCACGCGGTCTATCCGTAAGCGTTTACAGGAGCATCGCTCCCGTCTTAATACACATACTGTAACTGCTCCTATTGTTCAACACTGCTTATCAGCCTCCCACAGTTTTGAACAACTTAGTTGGACGATCGTGGATAAGGTTCCTCCACTTCCCAGAGGGGGGGATCGTCAGGCTGTTTTGCACCATCATGAGCAACGGTGGATATTCAAGCTCAACACAGTTGCTCCATTTGGTTTGAATGCGGAGATTGAATGGTGGAAGATTCGATGAACTTCAAAGTTGATGTTCAAATACTTCATCAGTAGGTTCCATTGTGATGCTGAGGTCATCTTGCATTTGCACGGAACAGGAAGTTGGCTGGGTTTGCTTGATAAAGAGCCAGAGTTACGGCGGGCTTGAAACACAACGGTTTGTGTCGCAACATAACCCAACCATTGTTTGACTGCTATGGAAGTTTCTTGGCTGGCTTGTTAGTGAAGTTTTGGGTTACTATCTGAAGTTTGGATTGAGTTTGAAATACCTTTTTCGGGGCATCTATGAAGATCCATGAAATTTGAACCACCACTCTCCAGACCCGAAGGATAGAGAGTTTGGCAGTACTCCATCTTATCTCACTATTCAGCTAAGTGCCATTACTTCCACATATATTCAGTTTGCTGGAGACAGAATAGTTCTGTTACAAAAATATTTTTGATGCAAGGCAGCATCTTTATTATGCATGGGCTAGTCCTTTTGGGCTTGTTGTAGCCCTTAGCATATTCAGGTTGTGTGGACCTAAGGTTATACTGACCTTTTTAAAAAAATAAGTTGAATAAAAGGAGGGCCTGTTTAATGAGAGTGTTTGTACACCCTCGCAACAGGCGATCCGACAAAAATTTGAGTTTTGGTAACTTCTTCTGTTACACACAAGTGTTGATGATTCTTATGGGACAGTGAATGATCTTTAGGGTATAGCTATAATCAACTGATTACAGACGAAGTGTCGAAGAATATTCAAGCTCAGAAAGGAGCCTACTATTGGGAAGGCAATAAGGCAGGCCGCATTTTATCAAATGTGTTGAAGGGGCAACAGGAGGCGGGCCGAGTGGCGGCGATACGAGATACTTCGAGTCGGAGGCTGTTGACTAAAGATGAGGAGATTGCGGACGCATTTGGTTCCTACTACGCTCAGTTGTACTCGTCTGAAGTGGGGACATCTCCGATAGGCTTTGCAGCATTGACTGCCTAAGTGCAGAGACCGACGCTGGACAAGGACGCAGCGGAGTCGTTGGAAGCCCCAATCTCCCTCACAGAAATCCATCAGGCCATTCAGACACTGGCCACAGGCAAGGCGGCTGGCCTTGATGGCCTTCCTGCTGAATTCTACAAGGTCTTCGCTAAAGAGCTTGCTCCGCACTTGTGTGACTACTTTCAGAGTCTTCTGTGGGATACTCCTCTAGTGGGAAGCTTTGCGGTGGCGAGTGTGATTGTCCTGGAGAAGAAAGGCAGAGACCCCCAGATGGTCAGTAACTATCGCCCAATATCCTTATTGAACACTGACTACAAAATTTATGCTACGGTTTTGGCCGGTCGACTTGCTGGGGTAGTCTCAGAATTAATCCATCCTGATCAATGTGGCTTTATTGGCGGCAGGTCGACTGCGGATAATGCCCGTCTCCTGTGTCATGTTCTGGCGAGAGGGGAGCAGATCGATAGTCCTCTAGTAGGGCTATCTCTCGATGCGGAGAAAGCCTTTGATCGGCTGGAGTGGTCCTTTATCTTCGCTGCTCTCAGATGGTTTGGCATAGGGGATGGCTTTGTCAAACTATTGGAAGTTATGTACACCCGACCTTTGGCAAGTGTCAGGGTGAATGCAACATACTCAGAGATGATACCATTGCGTCGGGGTACCCGGAAAGGGTGCCCCCTATCACCGTTACTATTTAACCTGGCCCTGGAGCCTCTATTGCTTATTCTCCGACAACATCCACAGATAATAGGAGTGTCGATTGTGGGCCAATCAGTAAAACTCTCGGCTTATGCTGATGACCTCCTTCTCTTCACTTCTCCGATGTCAGTGACAGTGGTACTGGAGCGTATTGAGCAATATTCACAGCTGTCCGGATATAAAATTAATTGGGGGAAGTCAATCGCCTTCCCCTTGAATGCCAAGACTCACAAGGCGGACATGGAGCATTTCCCATTCATTTGGGAACCGAAGATGTTCAAATATTTAGAGGCCTACCATGGTTATCCGCTAGAGGAAGCGGTGAGATATAATGCGAATGTCCTTATAGAGAAAACCCGCCTTATGACCACCAAATGGCTCCCCTTGGCTCTATCATGGTGGGGGAGACTTGAAACGATCAAGATGATGATAGCCCCAAAGATTAACTACACGCTTGAAATGATACCCTGTCTAATGCAATCGCAAGTATATCAGCAAATCGAGAGGGTGTTAGTGCGTTTTTTATGGAACAATAAGACGCCCAGGATTGCTCTTAAAAAACTCAAAGCCTGCAAAGAGATGGGAGGAGTTAAGTTCAAAGATTTTTTGCAATATCACAATGCCTATCTGCTGAAACAAGGTGCACAATGGATGAAGATGGATGTTGGACAATCTCCGGTGTGGCTAGCAATTGAAAAGGCGATTGCGGCTCCTTTCCCTGCACAACTCCTGCCATATATGGTCTTGCCGGTGGATAGTGGCTACCCTCCAATGATAATTGATACGCAAAAAGCCTTTGTGACTTTGCGAGGATCAGTGGAATCTGCGAACAATGTAACTGGTCAGTGGCCACTCTGGCATAATCGTGCGAGGTGGCTGGAAGAGCTTCAAGCAATTGCAGCAGGAATATAATCTTCCGGGTTCTTCATATTTTCAATGGTTGCAACTTCGGCATTGTATAACCAGATCAGTGTCGGATTTCAGTTTCCTAGAGCGCACGGAGCTTCTCAGTGATGTAGTGGAAGGCTCCAGCCGGGCTTCCCATTTTTATAAAATGTTGGTTCCCAGTATAAAGCCTGTCGCGACAGGCACTCAAAAAGTGTGGGAGCACGATACAGCCATGACATTATCACAACAGCAATGGGAGCAGTTCTGGACGAAACAAGTGAGAGTCTCCAAGTTGGCTTCTGTTACTCAGGTCCTGTTTTTTATGGCGCACAGAGCTTACCTTACTCCGATTAAGACAGCCAAATAGAACCCAGAAGCAAATGAACACTGTTGGTCTTGTCGGCAGCAACTGGGCACACTTGCCCATATTGTTTATCAATGTCCCTGTGTGCAATCCTTTTGGGAGCAGATATGGGAGAGGATCCAAAGAATCTTAGATTTTCGTGAGCCTCTCACCTGGGGAATCATAAGTTTGCGCTCAGTGTCCAGTATTCCCTCACTGACGAAGAAACACTCCTTCCTGCTAGATTTCATGCTTGGGATTGCGCTTTACCTTATTATTCGGCATTGGAACCATACCTATGATCTCAATATGCAGATTTGGTGGAATCACATGTGTAGCTACAGCAAGTTCGAGCAATTGCCTAGACGGGGTGTGATGAGAGCGATATCTGGACTATCCAAGTGGAAAGCACTGAATGATTATGTATATATGTTCCAGACTCCTAGATAACTGCTCAAATTATGATACTCTGAACGAATTATTTCCCTAGGGCCCTGCTCCGAAGCAATCAATGGCTCAGCAATAGTATTTTATTGGCTTCCAGAGGACCGGGATGGAGGGGTGGGGGGGGGGGGGTTGGGAGGATAGCGGGGGGATATAGTTTTAGTTAGTATGTTTTGTTTAGTTATTTACAGTTCTGGGCTGCAAGATGGTTTTATTGATCATGTAGTGCGATGTATGTATTCCCAAGACTGTATAAAAACAATAAAAATATATTCAAAAAAAAAAAAAAAAAAAAAGAAATGGAAAAAGGAGCCAAATGACGAAAATGGGCAAGAACATAAGCACTGGGAAGTTAGATGGAAGGCATTCATAAGGCAGGCAAAGAAAATTTGACAAAAACTTGCCGTGGAAGCAAAAACACATGATAAAAACTTTTTTCAAGTATGATCATTGCAAAACATTTGTGAGAGAGTCAGTTGGACCATTAGATAATAGAGGGGTAAAAGGGACGTTAAGGGAAGATAAGGCCATAGTGGACAGACTGAATGAATTCTTCACTTTGGTTTTTACTGAAGATGTAGAGAGGTTGCCCATGCCTAAAATGGTAACTAAAGGTGATGTATTGGAAGAATTGAAAGAAATACCGATAAACTGTGAAGATGTATTACAACTATATGATAAACTGAAGAGTAGAAAATCACCTGGATCGGATGGTATACATCTGAGGGTATTGAAAAAAAACTGAAATATGAGATTGCAGACCTACTATTAATAATCTGTGAGCTATCGTTAAAATCATCTGTAGTATCTGAAGATTGGAGAATGGCCAATGTAACACCAGTTTTTCAAAAAGGTTCCAAGGGTGATCCGGAAACTACAGGCCGGTTAGCCTGACATCAGTACCGAGCAAAATGGTACAAAACCATTATAAGGAAAAAAATTACTAAACATGCAGAGTCATGGTTTAATGGAAGAAAGCCAACATGGATTTAGCCAAGGAAAGTCTTGTCTTACTAATCTGTTATATTCTTTTGAAGGTGTGAATAAACAGGCAGACAAAGGTGAGCCAGCGATATAGTACATTTGGATGTTCAGAAAGCCTTTGACAAGGTTCCTCATCAGATACTCTTGACAAAATTGAAAAGTTATGGGATAGAAGGCAATGTACTATTGCGGATCAGAAACTGGTTAAAAGATAGAAAGCAGAGAGAAGGGCTAAAAGGCCAATTTCCTCAGTGGAGAAAGGTGGATAGTGGAGTACCCCAGGGATCTGTCCTGGGCCCACTGCTTTTTAACATATTCATAAATGACCTGGAAATGGGAATAATGAGTGAGGTGATCAAATCTGCAAATGACACAAAATTATTCAAAGTTGTTAAAACACAAAAGAATTGTGAAAAATTGCAAGAGGAGCTTGATAAATTGGAAGCCTGAACGTCCAAATGATAGATGAAATTTCATGAAGACAAGTGCAAAGTTATGCACCTAGGCAAGAACAATGCAAAACTACAGTTACACAATGCAAGGTTCCACATTGGGAACCACCACCAGGAAAAAGATTTAGGTGTCATTGTGGATAATACATTGAAAGCCTCCACCCAGTGTGCAGCGCAGCCAAGAAAGCAAATAGAAAGCTAGGAATCATAAGGAAAGGAATGGAGAATAACACCAAGGATATTATAGTGCCTGTTCCATGGTGCGAACACACCTTGACTATTGTGTGCAATTCTGGTTACCATATCTTAAAAAAGGATATAGAAGAATTAGAAAAGGTACATAGAAGAGCCACCAAAATGGTAAGGGGGATGGAAGGATACCTATGTGAAAAGTTTAAATGGTTAGGGATCTTTAATTTGGGAAAGAAACGACTGAGGGAAGATATGATAGAGGTTTATAAATTAATGAATGGAGTGGAACAGGTAAACATAGATAGTTATTGATGCCATCAAAAAGTAGCATCTACCACTGTGACAGGGCCTGCTCATTCAGGAATCGATAAGTATGCCACAGGTGGATCGATTTTTGCTAAAGGCTTGGTTCTTGCGTGGATGTGGCTGTTGAAGCGCAGATATATGGCTAGCATGATTATGACAGTGCTGAAGGCCAGAAAGAGGTCCATTACTCTTTCATATATTCAGGCTCCTGGTAAGCCATTATTTGTGCTGTGGTGAGTTGTTTTCATGGCGGCTGCTGCCGCAGTGGGTACAGTGCCTATCAGACAGTTTTATGAGACCAAAGGTCTGTCAGAGTGCAGGGGGGGAATTGGGGCGTTTTAGTGCAACTGTGTTTCCCGATGCCTGGCACCAAATTGATCTGTGCCACGTGTGGGGCACACCACAGCTCCATTTAAGAGTAATAAGAGAAAATATTTTTTCACTCAAGGTGTAATCAAACTCAGGAATTCATTACTAGAGGAAGCCGTAAAAGCTGTTAGTGTAGCTGGGTTTAAAAAGGGTTTGGACAAGTTCCTAGAGAAAGGGTCCATAAATCATTATTAAAGCAGTCCCAGAAAATCCATTACTTACCCCAGGACAAGCATTGTGGAATCTATTTACCTTTTTGGGAACCTGTCAGGTACTTGTGACCTGGACTGGCCACTGTTGGAAACAGGATACTGGCCTTGATGGACCTTGGTCTGACCCAGTATAACATTTCTTATATTCTTTTCTTCTGATTCAGAATCAGTTATTGGGAATATAAATATTTGTTTATTAGTTATTCAAAACTGATCATTTTCTTGGAAGCTAATGTCAAACCAATCAAAGCTGATGGGTATGTGGCTATCTTACTCTAACAATTCTTTGTTAGAGTTGCTAGTGCTTGGAGGAGTCCCTAGTAAAATGATGGATTGTTTGATGAATGTAGGAGTGATTTTAGACAATAAGCTGAGACTTGATCACATCAGCAAAGTGGTACATGCTTTCTTTTGTTCTTTACAGATGATAAAATGAAGTCATTTCTTTTCTCTAAAAACCAGGTTTTAGTCATTTATGCCATAGTCACTTATTCACTAGACTATCGTAACTTTTTGAGGCCTTTTTACTAAACACCAATAAGTGTTACCAACACACATTGATAAACGGTGGTAAGGGAGGAGTCTTTTCCGTGTGATAAGGGTTTACTGTGCGGTAAGTGTTCTGGGTGTGTTAGAGGCGTCCGGTGTTAAGGGGTGCTAGTGGATACTTAGCGGCGGTAATGGGACATGCTGCGGGAAGGTGTCTGGTATGCACCTTAACAAAGAAAAGCCACTGAAATGCTGAAAGGGGAACATAGAAGCATTTGCAGAAGGTATGGATGCAAGTACAATTGGTAGCTGATGGAGTTGACTCGCCTGATGCCTGGCAATGTGGCCTATGCTGTTGACTAGGTGAGATAGGTAGCTACGTAGTGATGATGGTCAGTGTAGGTGTTGGCTGTGTCATGGGGGGTGATGGGGGCAGTGGAGTCAGCAGAAGCGATGCAGCAGCCGGGGGCGCTGTGACAGACGTGCAGACCTAGATGCTCCTGAAAGCACATGAGTGTGCATGTGGAGCAATCACAAGAGAGGTGTGCATGATATGGCTAACTGCTGGAAATAACCCCTGAAGGCCATGGTGGGACAGCTTACTGCCAGTAAGCTGCCCCACCATGAATCTCCCTGACATTGAAATGGTGGGAACCAGTCAGAAGACGTGGCAGGAGGTATTAAAGTCACCTTTATTGTTCCACGGATCAGGTGTGTCAAACCCAACACAGGCCGTGTTTCGTGTACCACTTCCTCAGGGGTTAAGGGCTCACACTGTAACCAGCCAGTATGAAACAAAACTTCCTTGATTGGCAGAAGCGTGGAGCCCACCTGCCTCTATTGCGTGATGTAATGTGAACTGAACAACAATCAAACCGCCGCCGGCGAACAGCTCACAACGAACTGCACATCAATGTGAGCTGTTCGCTGGCGGCCTGTGTTGGGTTTGATCCGTGATCCGTGGAACAATAAAGGCGACTTTAAAACCTCCTGCCACGTCTTCTGACTGGTTTCCTGTTGCCCACGTGGCAGTTTGCTGTTTTTTGGTGATTCAAATGGTGGGTGCAGGGCTGTGTCATGAATTTTCCAAGCAGAGAGTTTGTAATGTGTGTGGTGAGTGGATGTATGGGATCATACAGGCCAAAAGTATTTGGTGTGTGTGTGTGTGTTTGTGTGTGTGTGTGTGTGTGTGTGTGAACTAAAAGCAGCAGTGCCATGGGGTACACGAAACACCATTTGTGCGACTGGGACCGATGCCTCAGCCTGTGCAACTGCAAGACAATACACCTGACAGAGTGGCATGAAAGAAAGGGACAAGTTGAACCCATTTGCCCCATGTGAGGCAAGTAATGATGGAAGAACAGTGCAGGGGATGGCTATGCAATGAGTGTTAGGTGCCTGATATATGTAAAGCCTGGAAGTCACAATGATTGCAAAACAGAAAACCCAACGTGTGGCCATAATGCATAGAAATGTAGAAGAATGGGTTCCGGTGACGTCACCCACCAGGTATGGACAGCTAGGGCTGTAGCTCCGCCGAAAAAGGGAAGAAAATAAAACATTTAACCGCTTCCCGGTAGGGTGAATGTTCCCCATTATGAGATTAAGAGTCAGCGAGTAAAAAGAACGGCCATGACATGCAAGAAAACAGCAGATTTGAGAGACTATGCATTTGCGAGCAGTCACACTGAATCCCAAGAGAAAGAGAAAATGGTGGTGGAGGACGCGACAGAGAGCTCAGCCATGTCTGATCAAAGTAAGCGGGAGGAGCGCAGCAAAGCGGGGGCTATACTGCCTACATCGAAGGTGACCATGGTTCATAGAATTAAAAACGGAAATAGCAGGATTTAAAATAGAGGTGGAGGAGATGTTCTCACAGCTCCGTACAGACATAAACAAAGTAGCCTCTCGAGTTACTGAAGCAGAGGGCTGTATTGAGGAGCTAGAAAAGAAAGTGGACAGCATTTCAGGACTGGGAGGCAGTGAAGGAGGCTCAAGCCTTAAAATTAGAGGATCTGGAAAAGAGAACACGCCAAAACAACTTAAGGAGAAAAAATGTACCAGAGACTAATAGCCGCAGAGACTATGAAAACAGCAAAGGAGATCTGTACAGCAGTCCTAGCTGGAGACGAGAGAGTGGAGCAGGAAATAGCGCTGGATAGAGTGTACAGGTCACTTGGGCCAGGGAGAAAAGAGCAAAAATATTGGCGACTAGACTTCAAAAATTCCTTCCAAAGCTAATAAGGAATGATCAAACGGGGTTTATCCCTAGAAGGCAAGCGAATGATAATATTCACAAGCTGTTGAATGTGATATGAGCAGCATGGAGGGATCAGATAGCACTGATAGTGATGGCAGTGGACGCTGAAAAAGCATTTGACAGAGTTGAGTGGAACTTTATGTTCAAAGTGCTACAGGCAATGGGGATAGGGAACAGTTTTCAAAGCAGCATCGTTACTCACCTGTAACAGGTGATCTCCGGGAACAGCAGGAATTTAGTCCTCACATATGGATATCGTCGGTACTGACGGAGCCTGTGCGGGAACGCTCCCCAGCGTCCAATTAGAACGCTTTTGGGAGCATCCCACAGCGCCTGCATGCTGCCTTCCCGCCCTTCCCAACTGCCTCTCTCCAGTTGAGTTTTAGAGCTGAGACAAAGAGAGAGAGCGAGGGAAAGGAAAAGAGATAGAGATACATCTCCTAGGGGAGGTGGGTGGGTTGTGAGGACTAAATTCCTGCTGTTCCCGGAGATCACCTATTACAGGTGAGTAACTATGCTATCTCCAGGAACAAGCAGGAATGTAGTCATCACATATGGGGACTCCCTAACTTTAGGTGCCAGGGAGAGACCCCAGAAGTTGTGTGTCCCTGAGAAGGGCTCCACTTCCCCCCATGGATCTCTGGCATCCTACCAGGGATGGTGGGTAGGAGTTGATTAGGTATGGAACAGGTGTTTGAGAACAGCCTGACCAAACAAGGTATCCCGGCGGGAGTCTTTGTCCAAGCAGTAATGGGCTGTGAAGGTATGAACCGAGGCCCAAGTGGCTGCTTGACAGATGTCGTCAATAGACACAGAGTTCAGATGAGCCATTGAGGCTGCCATGGCTCTCACATTGTGAGCTGTGGCATGGCCCTCCAGAGAAAGGTTCTTACTCTGATAGGCAAAAGAAATACACTGAGCAATCCAGTTAGATAATATTCTCTTGGAGACTGGAAGTCCCAAATGAGAAGGATCAAAAGCAACAAAGAGTTGAGAGGACTTTCTATGTTGCTGTGTTCTTTGTAAGTAAAAACATAGAGCTGTTTTACAGTCCAAGGTATGAAGATTCCTCTCTGCATTTGATGCATGAGGTCCTGGAAAAAAGACAGGTAGGTAGATCTCTTGGTTGAGATGAAAAGGCGAGACCACCTTAGGCATAAAGTGTGGATGAGTCCTAAGGACTACCTTGTCATGATGGAACCTTGTATAAGGTGGATTAGCTACTAGCGCTTGCAATTCACTAATGCGGCGTGCTGATGTGATTGCAATGAGAAAGATAACCTTCCAAAAAAGAAATTTTAAGGAGGTGGTAGCTAAAGGTTCGAAAGGTGGCTTCATGAGCTGCCCAAGAACCAGGTTCAAGTCCCATGCCACCGGAGGTAGTATAATGGGAGGCTTAGTTAGAAGGAGGCCTCTCATAAATCTTGCTATGAGAGGATGAGAGGAAATAGGTTGTCCATTTAGAGGTTTAAGAGAAGCTGCAATAGCACTCAAATGGACTCTTACTGAATTTGTCTTAAGGCCTGCATTAGATAAATGGAGGAGATACTCCAGCAAAGATTGCAGAGGTATCACAAGGGGGTTAAGACCCTTTTCCGAACACCAAATAGTAAACCTTTTCCACTTGAAAGGATAAGAGCGTCTAGTGGAAGTTTTTCTGGAAGCATAAAGAACATCTTTCACTTGCTGAGAAAGATTAAGATCTTGGAGATCTAGGCCTTCAGCAACCAAGCCCTGAGATGCAGAGACTGGGGATTGGGATGCCATAACATTCCGTTCTCCTGAGATAGGAGATCTGGAGCAGACCCTAACTCCAGGGAGGGAGCTTGAGAGAGATGTAGAAGCAGAGGGTACCACATTTGCCGTGGCCAATGTGGGGCTATGAGAATCATGTGGCCTCTGTCGCTCTGAAGCTTGAACAGGGTTTTGGGAATTAGGGGAATGGGTGGAAAGGCATACAGGAAGTCTTGACCCCGGTAAAGGAGGAAAGCATCCCTGGCCTGAGCCCCCTGAGCTGGAATTCTGGAACAGAACCGGGGAAGTTTGGCATTCCACGGACTTCCAAAGAGGTCTATGTCCGGGGTTCCCCAAAGTTGAAATATCCTGGTCACCTGGTCTGCATGCAGAGACCACACGTGTGGAAGCAGAACTCAACTGAGTCTGTCCGCACAAGAGTTTTGAATGCCTGGAAGATATACTGCCAGCAGATGAATCTGATGCTCTCTGGCGAGGGCCCATAGTCACAAAGCTTCGTTGCAAAGCAACAGAGAGCCTGTTCCCCCCTGCTTGTTCACATAGAACATGGCTACTTGATTGTCCGTATGAATGAGGACTGTCTTGTAGCTGAGCAGGGAATGGAACACTCGCAGAGCCAGGAAAGTCGCCAGACTGCGTTCCATGGTTAGAATTCTCTGGTCCATGGACGCCGCCAATGCCTAGAAGTTGGTACCAGTGGAGGCCACCGGTACCCCAGAACATGGCACCAGGAGATCTGTCGAGGTTGAGCCATCTAGAACATCCTGGAACCCCGATAATGCTTTGGAAGCCGAAGCCTCCCGCCGGGGTAATTTTGCTGGTGCAGAATCCTTGAGGGCAACCCCAGAGGCATCTCAATGCTTAGAAGGAGATCTACCCTTCGAGGACCGGTTGGATTTATTTATTTTTTTAATGCTTTATTTTCGTTTTATAACAACAAAGGAAAGGAAGACATACAGCTTAAAAGACAAATACATACATAGAATGTGATACATACACCAAAGTAAACCCCTACCACCCCCCTCCCCCCTGCTTCTTCTCTAGAAACTAATCATTCCCGAAAACGGGCGTGTACTGACATTATTGTGGTACAAAACCTAACGGTGATCTGGAACATGATGAGTATACATTAAACAGACATGTCGGAGCAATGAGCCGAGTGTACATAATCATTGAGCATCTGCCATTTAGACAAGCGAAAGTGAGTTTGGATATGGGGAATAGCTCTCCGAGATATCTGCTCATATTTACTATATAAGCAGACGAGGTTCCACCATTCATTGGCAGTAATTCGAGAGCTATCCTTCCAATTCCTCGTGATTAAACATATGGCTATACCCAGCATGAAATCAAGGAGAAAGCGACCCTTCTTAGGAAGAGAGGGGACCTCCGCCACTGAGCGGAGTCCCACAATCTTCCAAGAAAGAGGCTCGTGGAGGTGTAAGATAGATTGAATACGACCCCAGACCCGCCCCCAGTAAACCTGCAGTTGAGGACATTCATAAAGAACATGAGCGAGGGTTCCCACAGCAGTATGGCAAGACCAACACTGGTCCCTAGCAGTTGTGTTCCATTTGGCAATTCTTTCTGGAGTATAAAAGCATCTATGTGCAAAAAAGAAGAGAGTTTGGGTTACAGAGGCAGATCTGGAAACCCGCACTACTTTGCTCCAGAAAACGCTCCATTGCACAGGGGTTAAAGTGGTTTGCAGTTCGCGTTCCCAGGCTTGTTGAGCTCTACAGGTAGCAGTATCGGTACCCTGACATAATAATTTATAAAAGTTAGAGGCTACCCCCATGTGTACTACTAATAGAGTGAATTAGTTCTAATAGCCCGTCCTCAGTAGGGGCAGAGGGCGGCAGGATTTGAGCACTTTTGAGGCAGTGTTGAAGCTGCATCAATTGAAAGTAATGTTTCGCTAGCAACGCAAATTCCTTTTGTAAATCAGAAAAGGTCTTCCAACGAGCTGCAGAGAAGAGTTGTTGGGGTGTCCAGATCCCCCTAGAGTACCAGGGTTTCCATGCAATCGTTTTATTTAGGACTTGAATTCTGGGGTTATTCCACAGCGGGAGTCCGTCCAGAGGACATACGGTTGGACCCAGTGACAGAATGAGAGTGTTAAAGGCCGCAAGAGTATCGACAATCATTGGGGGATGGCGTGTGTCTACTTGATGGGACATGCCGGGGAGATGGATCAACGGAATTGGGCTACTTAGCTCCTCTTCAATGTCAAGCCAAACTGGTCTGTTGTCTGTTGAGGCAGCTAGCCATCGGGCACCTTGTTTAAGTAGGAAGGCTTGATGATATCTAAGAAAATCAGGAAAGCGGGTACCCCCTAGTTCCTTCGCAGACTGTAGTTTTTGTTTAGCTACTCTTGGTGGTTTTCCCTGCCAAAGATAACGGACGAGAAGGCCCTCTATGTCTTTGTAGGTGTGTAGCGGGAGGAAGCAGGGCAGCATTTCTAAAATATAGTTCACTTTGGGGACTATCATCATTTTGACGGTTTCTAGGCGGCCCCACCATGTAAGGGATAAGGGAGACCACCGATTTGTGAGCTCACGGACTTTGGAGACTACCTCCTTGGCATTAAAACTAATAGTGTCTTCTAAAGGAGAACAGTAGTGGACGCCAAGATATTTCACCATGCGGGATTGCCAAAGGAAAGGAAAGGCCTGCATGTCAGCCTCATGTACCCAGCGGTTCAGTGGGAATGCTACGGATTTGGTCCAGTTTATTTTATAGCCCGATAATTGCGAGTATCCATCAATCAGGTCCAAGACAGCCGGGACCGAATCAAGGGATACAAAGAGCATAAGGTCATCTGCATATGCAGAGAGTTTAATCTCTCTGTGACTGAAGGGGACACCTCGAATACGTGCGGACTGTCTAATAAGGAGGGCGAGGGGTTCAAGAGCTAGATCAAAGAGCATTGGTGATAGGGGGCAACCTTGACGCGTGCCTCTTTGAAGATTAAAAGGCCGAGACTTAATGGCATTTACACAAATACTGGCAACGGGTTGAGAATACATGACTTGGAGGTATCGGAGGAAGCCCTCCCCAAAGCCATACCATCGGAGAACTGCAAATAAGAAGGGCCATTCCAAGCGATCAAAGGCTTTTTCAGCATCTAGGGAAAGACCCACCCATGGGTGATCTAAATTGGCAGCACTGAATAGCACATGGCACAAGGTCCGAGCATTGTCAGCGGTGGAGCGGCCGGGTATAAAACCACATTGGTCGGGATGGACTAAGGTGGCCATCCTGTCAGATAGCCGGGTGGCCAAGATCGTTGCGAAGATCTTATAATCGGCATTAAGTAGGGAGATTGGACGGTAGTTGGCGGTTAGCAGCGGGTCTCTGCCTTCTTTCTCAAAAACTACCACATTAGCTGCAGAAAAGGATCCCAAAGAGGATGTATCTACCGCAAGGGCAGTAAAGTAAAGTTTTAAGTAGGGAACTAAATCTGCACTGAACGTTCTGTAGAATTCTGTCGGGAGACCATCAGGCCCAGCGGCTCAACCCGAGGCTGTTCGTTTTAGGGCAGAATGGATCTCTGAAGTAGAGAAGGGTTCATCCAGCGCATCCCTATCAGCTTCAGAAAGGGTCGGCCGCTGAATACCAGAAAACAAGCGCTCGAAGGTCTCGGATGAGAACTCACATTCAGATTGATATAGACGGGTATAGAAATCCCGAAAAAGTTCTACGATATCGGAGTCTGTGGTCAGTATGCCCCCTCCCTGTGGGGCGCGAAGGGCCGCTACGCGTTTGGCTTCTTTTTGACCTTTCAAGGCGTTGGCTAAAAGTCGACCGGCTCGGTTGCTTTCACGGTAGTATGTCCCTTGCTGAAGTGCAATACTCTGAGAAGCTGCAGTTGAGAGGATTGCATTATATTGAAAACGGAGACGCTGTAAGCGAACTAAGACGCATGGATCAGTACGTGAAGTTAGAACTCGTTCGCCTGCTTTGATTTGTTGGTCTAGTATAAGGAGCTGCTGTTTGCGCTGTTTCCGCAGGCGAATTTGATAACTAGTGATCGTTGCCCGAATGGCCGCTTTAAAACCCTCCCACCAAGCCCAATTTGCAGTGTCCTGGGGTAGATTAAAGTGAAAGTAGTCCTGTATGGCTGCTCGAATTTCTAACTGGAACTCTGGTTGAGTTAATAGGGCTCTATCAAAGAACCAGGCCCCCGAATTCCCTTGGGGCGCAGTGGTGTGTAATTGAAAAGAAATAGCAGCGTGATCTGAGATATGTTGGGAGTGAATCTTTGCAGTGTCTACCTGAGGAACTAACAGTTTTGATATTAGAAAGAAATCTATGCGAGACTGGGATTTATGAGGGGAAGAGAAGAAGGTAAAGTCGAGCTCATTGGGGTGTAGTAACCTCCATAGATCGACTAAAGCAAGGTCTTTGATCATAGAGGTAAGCGTAGTGTGACTCTTGGGGGGACCACTCGTCCTAGGCGGCTGTTTCTCAATCAGGGGATCAAGAACTAAATTGAAATCCCCCCCAATTATCAATGAAGTATTAGCAGAGGCCTGCGCAACCTGAGCAATGGTAGCAAAAAAGGCAGGGTCATCTACATTAGGAGCATAAAGGCATATACATGTAACTTCAAGGTTACCTATCTTGAGGTGAGCCCTGGACCATCTGCCAGCTGTATCTGAGCTAGTCGCAATAATAGTAGCATGCAGAGATTTCCTAACCAGTATGGCAACCCCACATTTCTTAGAAACGGCTGGGGAATAGGCGGCCACCATGTAAGGTTTAATATTGAGTTTAAGAGTTTCCTTCGAATTTAAATGCGTTTCTTGGAGGAAAATCAGGTCCGCAGCTTCATGACTTAGATAGCTCAGGATTTTCTTCCGTTTTATCGGGTTATTGATGCCTTTTACGTTCAATGATAAAATCTTACATGGTGCCATCAATCGGTAATAGACATTTTAGGTAAGGGCGCTTGAAAACATACAACATAAGCAGAATCTGTACAGCAATGACATAATCACCGAGTATGCTGGCTAATACACCCCATATTGAAAAGTATGTACCAAAGTAACTTAGAGAAGAAGCAAAACCCCCAATGAATATGGCGACCATATGTCTGTGGGAGGAGGCCCTAGAGAGGAGGATAAAGACATGAAAAAAAAAGAAAAGAAACACCAGAGTCCATAATTAACACTGTCTCTGATATTCATCGAAGCTACTCTGGGTAGATGGAGTCGGGTCACAAATATCATCAAAATAAGGCAACGAACCGCCCTCGACAGACTCTTTGCTGAACCGTGGCAAATCCAAAATGGCGGGTACAGCGGATATGAGAACACTGGTAGGAACACTCTGGAAGTCAGCGCATCAAGTCGGCTTCTTTAGCATCCAAAAACTCCGCTAGTAGATCAGGGTCCTCAAATGTTCTTGTCTGATTGTGTAGCGTGACTCGGAGCTTGGCCGGGTACATCAGGCCATAGCGTGCTTGTAATTGTTGAAGCCTCGGCCGGAATTCCAGAAAGCGCTTTCGGCGATCAACCGTGGGTTTAGCCAAGTCAGGATAGAAGGAGATCTTGTGGCTCTCAAACTCCATATGGCCCTTTGCCCGAGAGGCGCTGAGAATTTGCTCCACATGTTGATATCTCAAAAGTCGAAAGATGATAGGCCGCGGGGTCTTCCTGTTGAGCGTTATGTTTGTGGGTACACGATGAGCGCGATCGATCTCCAATTCTTTGGTAAAGGTGATTTGGAGAAGAGAAGGGAGGATTTTATATAGAAACTCCTTCATGTCTCCCGATTCCGCCCCCTCCGGTATGCCCACTAGTCGTAGGTTGTTGCGGCGCGCTCTATTATTGCCATCTTCCACTTCTTTCTGCAAGGCCCGCACCTGACGTTCAACTTTGTCGAGTTTGGACAGCCGGACCGCATGGGAGTCTAATATGCTCTCCATTTTGTCCTGACGCGAGGAGAGCCCCTCTAGCCTGCCTTGCAATACACCAAGGTCTTCCCGCAGCGCTCGGAGTGCTTCCCCGTTTGACTGCACGAGGTCTTTAACCCCTCTGATCTCTGCGAGGATCTCCTGCTGCATTTCGGGGCCCTCGCGTAGAGCCAGCCCCTTCTGCGGGGACGGGGGTTCAGTTTTGGAGCGTTTGCCGTGAGAAGCCGCTGGAGATCCAAATTCCAGGCGCGTAGGTTTGGTCCCCGCCATCTCACCAATGTGACCCGGTAAGATCAGAGCAGAAATTCAAGAATGTCCGGTGTTAATTCAGGATTCTGAGTAGGCCTCTCGGGAGCCTCAGCGTTATGCGACCATCCCGCTGGACATCAGGCTCCGCCCCCGACCGGTTGGATTTATGTTTAGTTACCTGAGATCCACGGGAGGAAGAAGCAGCCCTGGAAGACGTCGATGCCACCGAAGCCGCATCAGAGGGAAACAGGGTACTGAGCTTGGCAGCTCGGTTCTGCCGACCTCTTTAGACATCATGGCACAGGATACACAATCCATGATGGAGTGGTCAGGAACTAAACATTTTAAACACCATTCATGGGTGTCGGTGACGGAAATGGTACCGCCACACTTGGTGCACTTTTTAAAACCTGAGGCAGATTTTTCCATGTTAAGGAAAGTTTTTGGGCCTAAGGCCCAATAAGGCGGGTGCACCTGAAGAAAATGGAAAAAAACAAGATTTTTTTTTTTTTAGAAATAGGAAAAGAAAGACTGGCGGTACCGGCAGAGCATCGAAGAAGGCAGACGCGACCACAAAAAGAAATAAAGAAAAAGAAAATTCTTCTGCGGTGACAGAAACACGACCTGCTGGCTCCGCGGAAAAAGAAGAACTGGAGAGAGGCAGTTGGGAAAGGCAGGAAGGCAGCACGCAGGTGCTGTGGGATGCTCCCTAAAGCGTTCTAATTGGACCCTGGGGAGCGTTCCCACGCAGGCTCCGTCGGTACCGACAATACCCATATGTGATGACTACATTCCTGCTTGTTCCTGGAGATTAGATCAAAGTATTATACTGGAACCAGACTGCTCGAATTAGAGTAAATGGGACCTGATAGGGATGCCCTCTCTCGTCATTATTTGCCATAGTGATTGAGCCTTTGGCTCAAAGGATCCGGAATCAAGTGCTAATTAATGGGATAAGAGTGGGGGAAGAGGAGTACAAGATAACATATATATAATATTGTCCACGAACAGAGATGAGTATATATATAATATCCCAAATCTACTCAAAGAAATACATAGGTATAGTGCCATGGCAGGATATTTATTTAAACAGATTTGTATATCACCACATCCTTCAAAGTGGTCAGGATATAAAATGAACATGGGGAAAACGGAAATATTGAAGATTCATCTAGAAGATGAATTAGAAAGTAAATTAAAAGCGGACTACCCATTGAAATGTGCAAAAAAGCAGATAAAATATCTGGGGGCGAAAATCAGTCAAGAATGGAATGATCTAAAACGACTAAACTATGATCCGTTAGTGACTAAGATACTGAATGACTTGTTGAGATGGGATAAATCGATATTTTCCTGGATGGGACGTATTGCTATCATAAAAATGAATGTATTTTCTAGGCTATTATTTCTGTTCCCGTCTCTACCAACAGACATACCAGCGGAGCAAATAAGATTCGACAAAGGATCTTCTCATTTATTTGGAGATGACCCCCACGAAGAAATAATAGAGTGATGTATCGGGGGAGAAGGGAAGGAGGACGTGGAGTACTGGAGATAGTACGATATAATAAAGCAGCACAGTTACAGGCAATATTAGACTGGCAGAAAAGCCCTGAACATAGACAATGGGTGAAAATAGTACAAGAGGTGGAGGACTATGAGCATATCATAGATAGTTTATGGATATGTGGGAGGAGGCGGCAAGACAGGGGAGAGAAGGGTGAAGGGCAGAACCCGTTTAAGACCCTTACACTAAAAATTTGGCATCAAGAAAAAAAGTAAGAACATAAGAACATAAGAACATAAGATATGCCATACTGGGTCAGACCGAGGTCCATCAAGCCCAGTATCCTGTTTCCAACAGTGGCCAATCTAGGTCATACGTACCTAGCAGTTTCCCCAAAAGACACAGGTTCTGCAGTGCTTGTACTAGGCCAAGCATTGATATCCTGGGTCCCTTTTTAATAGTGGTTTATGGACCTTTCCTCCAGGAACTTGTCCAAACCTTTTTTAAACCCAGCTATACTAACAGCCCTTACTACATCCTCCGGTAACAGATTCCAGAGTTTGATTACACGTAGGATGGTAAGGGATGAGAAGTCCATATGTTTGCAGAAAATAAAGAATTGTCAAGATTTTAAAGGAGGAGGACAATATTTAGTTTTTAGTAGGTGGGAAAGGGTAGGATTGAAGTATGTGGGGCACCTATATAACAAGGCAGGTAAGATATACATGTTGAAACAACTCTAAGAAAAATTAAAGAAAAGGTAGATTGGTATGGTTATTATCAGATAAGTTATTTCCTGCATCAAAACATTGGAAGAACAATGGGGAATAAAGAGAGAACCCTGTTTGAGAAATTGTTAAGCCAAGATACCTGAACACAAGGCTTGATAACCCAGATATATAAAGGGTTGGGCCCTGGAAGCTATAAACAGGCATATCAAATAGCATGGGAAAAAGAAATAGGTGGGCATTCGGACAAAGAAAGATAGAATTATATACAAGAGGAGGCCCAGTTGGTATGGGTCGGCATATATATTTATTTATTTAAACAGATTTGTATACCATCTTATCCTACAATCAAAGTGGCCACATCACAATTGGAGGGTTACATTTAACATGGGGGTACATAACAACATAGAGGTACTTAACATCTAGACAGTATAATTGGAGGGTTGCATTTATCATAGGGGTAACATATAGACAGTACAAGGTAACTAACAACGTTATATTATGTTTGTTTAGGGTGAGTGTTTGGGGTGAGTGGGTACTGAGTTGATGTTATGTCATTAACTTATATGCCTCTTCGGGATGAGTGAATATTGAATTATTGGCAGTAGATGTATTACTGTTTGGGTGGGGAGTGTTTTCCGTCTGCTGATAAGTTTTAATAAAGAGATAAGTTTTGAGGTCCTTTCGGAATTCCATTAGGTCATCTAATGCTCTCAGGCTTGTTGGGAGGGAATTCCAGAGTGTGGGCGCTAGTAAGGAGGGAGCTCTGTTTGAAGTTGTTTGTTTAGTCTTGTGGAATCCTGTAGGTGTGCCGATCATGTTGTCTTTATTGGTTCTTCTTGGTCTGTTACAGGTATCTTTTGTTATGATGTATTGGAGTGCCTCTGCTGAGAGCTGGTGGACGATTTTAAAGAGGATAAGGATTATTTTGTATTTTGCTCCAGCCATCATGGGTAGCCAGTGTAGTTGCTGTAAGACTGGGGTGATGTGCTCAGATCTTGGAGTGTCTGTAATGATGCGTGCCGCAGTGTTTTGCACCATTTGGAGTGGGTGTAGGGTTTGCTGAAGGAGGCCTTGATATAATGAGTTTCCGTAGTCAAGCAGAGGTGTCATGAGTGCTTGGCATACTGTGCGGAAGTGATCCTGGCAGAATAATGGCTTGAGTTTTCTGATGATCCTTAAGCGTTGATAGGCCTTGTTTGCAGTTTTTGTGATGTGGGATTTCAGGTTTAGCGCTCTGTCCATTTAACCTCATCTTTAACTACTATAAGCTTATCTAAAATGCTGATGGCTTGTGGTGGAGTGAAGGTAGTGTTCCTGGTGATGAACATAGCCTCAGTTTTATCATAGTTGACCGTCATATTATTGCCTGCAAACCAGTATAACATCTTATAGCAGGAACACTGCTATAAGATGTTATACTGAATGTACTTGACACAGAAGAGGTTAGTAGGGATAGATAGAACCATAGAAACATATAAATATGATGACAGAAAAAGACCACATGGCCTATCTAGTCTGTCCTTCCATAACATCTACAACAGTCCCCTTTTTACCTATAGAGATCCTCTGTGTTTGTCCCATGCTTTTATGAATTCAGTTACTGTCCTCATCTCTACAACCTCCACTGGGAGACTATTCCATGGATCCACTACTCTTTCCGTAAAGAAATATTTCTGCATATCACTCCTGAATCTATCTCCCTTCACCCTCATCCCATGTCCCCTCGTAGCAGAACTTGCTTTCAATTGAAAGAGGCTCTCTCCCTGAACATTTATGCCACGGAGGTAATTAAACATCTCAATCATATCACCTCTATCCCGTTTTTCCTCTAAGGTGTACATATTAAGATCCTTCAGTCTGTCCTCATATGCTTTATAATGAAGACCACTAATCATTTTAGTAGCCACCCTCTGCACCGACTGCATCCTGTTCACATACTTTTGAAGGTGCGTTCTCCAGAATTGCACACTATACTCCAAATGAGGTCGCACCAAAGACTTATACAGAGGCATTATCACCTCCTTTTTTCTGCTAGCCATTCCTCTCCGTATGCACCCAAGCATCCTTCTAGCTTTTGCCGTCGCCTTTTCTACCTGTTTAGCTACTTCAAGATCATCAGACACAGGTCTCGCTCTTCTTTAGTGGACAAAAGTACTTCACCCCCTATACTATATTGCTCCATTGGATTGCTGCAGCCCAAATGCATGACCTTACATTTTTTAACATTAAATCCCAGCTGCCAAATTCTAGACCATTCTTCAAGCTTAGCTAGATCCCTCCTCATGTTATCTTCCCCTTCCTGGGTGTCTACTCTATTGCAGATTTTGGTATCATCCGCAAAGAGGCAAACCTTACCTGAAAGCCCTTCCGCTATATCACTAACAAAGATGTTAAAAAGAATCGGACCAAGGACAGATCCCAGGGGCACACCACTGGTAACATCCTTCTCCTCAGAGTGAGCTCCATTTACTTGTACTCTTTGTCGCCTCCCACCCAACCAATTTCTAACTCAAGCAGTAACTTTAGGGTCCATCCCCTAGGGTGCTCAGTTTGTTTATAAGTCGCCTGTGAGGAACAGTGTCAAAGGCTTTAGTAAAATCTAAATACACCACATCTAGGGCTCTCCCTCGGTCCAACTCCCTGGTTACCCAGTCAAAGAAATCAATCAGATTTGTCTGACAAGACCTGCCTCTGGTGAATCCATGCTGCCTCGGATCCTGTAATCCGCTGGACTCCAGAAACCTCACTATTTTCTCTTTCAGCAGCGTTTCCAATAATTTACTCACCACCGAAGTTAAACTAACCGGCCTGTAGTTTTCAACCACATCCTTACTTCCGCTTTTGTGTAAAGGCACCACATGAGCCTCTCTCCAGTCCTTTGGCACCACTCCCGACTCCAACGAGGCATTGAAAAGGTCAGTCAGTGGAGCTGCTAGAATGTCCCCAAGTTCCCTCAGTATTCTAGGGTGTATCCCATCCGGTCCCATTGCTTTGTCTACTTTAAGTTGAGATAGTTTCTCACGAACAAAGTCTTTTGAAAATTGTTCAAGATGTCCTTTGCTTCTGTTCCTATTTGTGGGTGTTTTCTTAGGTCCTGCTCCTGGTTCTTCATCTGTGAACACAGAACAAACGTATTTGTTAAGCAATTCCGCTTTATCCTTATCAGCTTCTACATATTCCTCCCCTGCACCCTTGAGTCTGCCAATGCCACTCTTGCCCTTCCTCTTCTCATTAATATATCTGAAAAATGTCTTATCCCTCCATTTTATTGCATTGGCTATTTCCTCCTCCTTTTGAATCTTTGCCTTCTTGACTTCTTTGCTAGCTTCTCTAAGTTTTTCCAAATACAGATGCCTGTCTTCCTCTCTCTGTGATCTCTTGTATTTCATGAAGGCCTCCCTCTTTTTCTTCACTTTTTCAGCTATTTCTTTTGAAAACCATAGTGGTCTCCTTTTCCTTTTACCTTTATTTACCATTTTAACAAAACGTTTGGTTGCCCTTAAAATATATCCTTTCAGTTTTTCCCACTGTTTTTCTATATCCCTCAGCTGTTCCCATCCAACTAATGACTCCCTGAGGTATTGGCCCATCTTCGCAAAGTTAGTCTTCCTAAAGTCTAAGATCTTCACCTTTGAATGGATTCAAACAGCCCTAGTCGTAATACTGAACCACACCATCTGGTGATCACTGGATGCAAAATGATCTCCCACTACAACATCAGAAACACTTTCACCATTGGTAAGCACCAAGTCCAGTATGGCCCCTTCACGTGTGGGGTCTGTTACCAATTGCCTGAATAGTTCTCCCTGTAGAGAATCCAGGATCTCTACTTCTAGATGATACTGCAGCAGGAATGTGCCAATCAACATCTTGCATATTGAAATCTTCTATCAGTAGCACTTCCCCTTTCCTAGCAATGCTGCGCATGTCTTCAATTAACTCTCTGTCCACCTCTTCCTCTTCTGAGGGAGGTCTGTATATCACACCAATGTAAATAGATTTCCCTTTCCCGCTTTCTAGTTTAACTCAAAATGCCTCCCCTCTCCCTTTTAAGCTCTGTAATTCCAAAGCTTTAATAGTAGTTTTTATGTATAGTGCCACTCCTCCTCCCCTACTTCCTACCCTGTCCTTTCTGAAGAAAGTATAGCCAGGTATAGTTACATCCCAATCATGGTTTTCTGTGAATCATGTTTCTGTAACTGCCACTAAATCCAAGTCAGCCACTCCCACCAAAGCTTCAACATCAGGGATCTTATTTCCCATGCTACGGGCATTTATACACACTGCTTTCCATATGTTTACCCCTGTTACCCATTTCCATAAAGTTATTTAATGTATCACCTACCTGGGGACTTTCTTCACCCATCCCCAATGAATCTAGTTTAAAGCCCTCTTCAGTAGATTAGCCAGTCTACTACTGAAGACGCGTTGACCTTTCTTGGACAGATGGATGCCATCTCTGCTCTGCAACCCTTGGAACAGCATCCCATGGTCTAGGAAACCAAAACGCTCTCGATGACACCATCCACGCAGCCATGCATTCATCTCCAGGATGCGAGCCTCTCTGCCTTGGCCTTTACCCTCAACAGGGATGATTGAAGAGAACACCACCTGTGCACCTAACTGCTTCACCCTCTGTCCTAGAGCCATGAAGTCACTTTTGACACGTTCCGAGGTATACCTGGCAGTATCATTTGTTCCAACATGGATTAGCAACATTGGGTAATAGTCAGTGGGCTTGATGAGTCTCGGCAAACTCTCCGTAACATCTTGGATTTTGGCACCAGGCAGACAGCATACCTCTCTGGACATCGTCTGGTCAGCAGATGGACGCCTCAGTACCCCTCAGAAGAGAGTCTCCAATCACCACTACCCTTTGTTTCCTTGTGGTTACTGATTCTGCAACTTTGGGGTACTGAGCTCTGGTTCTTCCCTTTCCAGGGATGCTTTCACCTCCTCCACTTCCAGGGCTGCATAATGGTTCTTCAATTCAAGGGCTGGAGAAGTTGGATTGGTGATTTTGCAGGTCCTGGTGACTTTTCAAAGAGTCCTCTATGTTGAAAAGGGTGCAGGGAAATGGGTACGTACATGCATGTTTGGTGGTCGTCCCAAAGTTCAGGAAATTTGGCAATGGAAGAAAGCAGAGGCCCAGGCAATGTTAGGGTGGAAGGGGGCAGTAGGCCCCGAGCAAGTGCTGTTGAATGAATGTGGAACAGGCGGGAATGACTTAGGATATATGCTTAAATTCTTGGCAATTGGGAAATAGCTTGCTACTGAACAGATGATAAAGGGCCTGATAGAAGCCTAGTTTTGAAGTGGCTGGATTATGTGTATCAGTTGACGGAATTAACTGCCCGAATGAACCAGAAATTAAATGATTTCCTTTGCAGGTGGGCCCCATATATCCAATGGAAAAGTGGAATGAGGTAGAGGGGGGGGACAAAATAATACAAACTAGAAAAGAATAGAAAATAACAGAAACAGAGGCCAAATAGCCGAAGATGAGAGTATGATGACAAAGTCATGCAAACACTGGGGAAGAGAAAATTGGCTTAGACCAGGGGTGGGCAAACTTTTTGACTCGAGGGCCGCAATGGGTTCATATATTGGACCCGAGGGCCGGACCAAGAGTAGATGGACGGTGTGTATGTGTGAATTAATCTAAATTAAATTTAAATTTTTAACATTAAATGTTTAGATTAATTTAAGGTAGAAAAGCATAAAAAGAGTTATTTTACAAAACTTTCATGCAATGTATTTCTTTCATAAAAACATATAGACAGCCCAGACCCTAGCTGCTAGGGTCTGGGCTGTCTATATGTTTTTACATATCAACGTAAAGTATGGCTATATGATACCTCCCTACCCGCCCCGCTAAGTTTGTACTTCAACATGCATTGTCCTTTCTGTAAATTCTACATAGAAAAGATTGTCTCTGTACAGGGCGGTGTACACCTTATAAGGTTATATATATATTTTGGTTAGAGCACTTTCATTCATGTCATGATATAAACAAAGCAACTTCATTTAGAGCCAATGACTCCTGTAACCCCAGAAGTCATTCTCCAAAGGGTCATTTGATATTCAGACTTGTCTTATGTACACTGATTAAATGAAAGAAGACATAATATCTCGAGTTAAGTCACTAATGATTTCCATATCTTCCATCCCATTGAGTAATTAAAAAAGGTCCCAGATCTCACTGATGAATTAGAAAGCATACGGTCTTCACATCCCTTCAAAGTCCCACTTCCCGAATAATCAAGGTCAGGAAAATAAATGGGGGCCACGAAAAGAAACAGGCACGTGCTAGGGTCTGGAAAAGGGGCAACGCGCATAGGATTCTGACCTCACAGACTGGGGGATGACCCGGCTACGACACGCGAATCGCCCGGGATGCAGAGACTCAAGTGGCTGAATCATGTCCCCGCTGTGCCGGGAGGGCAGACAGGTGCGATGTGGCGCTCACCTAAGAATGCAACAAGGAAGACGGGCAGAGAAGCGCCCGGCGCATCCAGTGGAGTAGGACAGAACAAGACAACTGCTGTCAGCAAGCCGTCGCTCCACGACTCTTTCTCCCAGGCAGCGGCTCCATCCGTCTCGAGTGCTGCTGTGATGCAAAGGTTACCTCCGTTCGTTAACCTCTGACCCCACCCCGACACCGGCAAACAACAGTTCTCATTGGTTGGCGCCCCCGGCAGTGGCTTTCACTGAAGTACGCGTGCTGGTGGGCGCGACCAATCAGGAAGTGGCTGACGTCAGAGCCTGCCCAGGGACCAGGAAGTGAGCCTGCAGGGAGAGAGCCAAGGAGCTGCAGCTGGAGCAGGTACGGGCCGGATTAAAAGGTCCGCCGGGCCGTATACGGCCCGCGGGCCGTAGTTTGCCCATTCCTGGCTTAGACAAACAGGAGGAGGAGTAAGCAGAAAAATAATATTGCTTGTCCCTCGGGATCTCACTACACTATAACAATAGGGACGTAGAGGGGTGTGAGGGGGGGGGGGGGTCATAGGAAAGATTATCAAGGTATGTTAATAGCCATGACATTTAAAATAACAAAAAAGAAAAAAAATAGGGGGACAAGGCAGTGGAGAGAATACATAGCATCAAAGTATAGACTCTAAGTTGAAGTTCTGTTGTATTTATAGTTTCAGAGATAAGTAGAAAACATAATATATATTGTAAAAAGTAAAAGGAATAGAGCATAATGTTGATCATTGAATGGTAGTTTGTGAGCAAGTCGGTGAAGCCGGCTCTACTATCTGATGGAACACGGTGTGGTCAGAGGGGTTGCAGGGGTAATGAAAGGAGTCTTCTGTAATGAAAAAGAATGTTACTATGTATGTATAAGAGAATGAAAAAAAAATTTTCAAATTAAAAAAGAACAAACAACCCAGAAATAAAGAAATAAAAGAAATGTATGCAGATCACAGCAGTGCCAGAACTGTGTGAGGTGGGCAAGCACACCCAGGCACAAAATGAAGAAGTCAAATTCAAACCCTGGACCTTTGACCACGGAGATATGACACCAACCAGAAGACTATACCTCCACACAGTCCTACATAGATGGGTAGAGCCTGCAGATCTCTGATCAAACTGTTTGCTGTCTGGGCCCTCCATTACCCATGAGGCACTGTACATGCAAAATAGTGGTCTGCAGCTGAAGAACCAATGAAGAATGCACTGATACAGCATATCAGCTCAGTAAGACATACTGGCTGCATGTGCTACATGCACATAACAGCAAGCTATGCTGCAGAGCGGTTTCAGTTGTCATCCTGAGAGTGGGGAGCTCTCACCTGGTACACTGAAACCTGCACTGTTAGGGATGGTCTCTGCTAGTGTGTGACAGGTATCGACTGCAGTGTGTTATGATTTTTCTCGTTGTTTCCTGCAAAAGCTCGGCCTTGTGTCCTGCCCATGTTCGACACTAACCCTCCACTAACAGTGCAGGTTAGTGGCCAGTGGTAATATGCTGCTGCCATGGACAGCCATTGCAGTGGGAGTGTACAGTGTGGAGATACAGTCCTGGCAGGACACCAATGAGTAGTCTATGAAGCACTGCTGCCCCAACCATTGAGGACTAACAGTTGACTACAGTACATAGTAAGACTGCCCCTGCAGCCCTTCACTGAGCTGTTTCAGCCGAGCATAAACCAACTGTGGTTGGTCTGTTGTCCAGCATGCACGTAGTGTGATCACAAGCACTCTGCCTTGAGATATTTAGCATTGACAACCAGCTATTTGCTCAGTGATTGGCATCTCCAGACAGAGAATGCATCCACATCACTGGAACTAGAAATTATAATAGCTCTATGTGGATACATAGTCCTGCCATGGTAACATTTTGGTCATAGTGAGAGTGCCATCTCAGCATGACATACAGTGGCACCCAAGCAATGCACGTGGCAGATGGGTACAATGGCATCTCAGCCACTTACCCTACTATTGTGGCAGACACATCCAGGCCAATCTACGCTGTTTTAGGCGATACCCACAATCTTCTGCCTCACCTTTTTCATATTTTCCAAAAAGACTGTGAAAAACCCAGACAATGTGAGCCAAAGTGCAGTGCAGAAAGCCATAGGACAAAGGGGAGCCATACACACGCATACACTCTCATTGGCACACTGTGCAAAAGTGGAGATGGCTGGCATTCCTGCTTGACACTCCTGTCTCAATGTCAGCTCAAGGATTGATAATGTGAACTCTGTTTGCAAGTGCTATTACCGTGCCTTGGCCTCACCACACATTGTTGCCATGTGCTATTAGTCTCCAACCAGCTATGGATAGTGGAGCCTGTCAGTGCTACTGGTGGGTGTTTCCACCCTTGCTGGCCATCTCCTTGGGGGTTGCACATGCTGGAGCTATACTTACACTGTCAGCTAAACCTTGTCCACAGGAAGATGCAATACAGAAAGCCCAGCAAGAACGTGACCCTGTGACCCCCCACACATATAGACACCAAATATGTGTGTGTACTTCGGTGGCTCCTCCTCCTCTTCTACCCCTTTACCTGTGGGTGTACCTCAAGGTTCTGTCTTAGGTCCGCTCCTCTTCTCTCTCTATACCCAATCCCTTGGTGCCCTTATCTCTTCCCATGGCTTTCACTATCATCTCTATGCTGACGACTCTCAAATCTACCTCTCTACGCCTGTTATCTCTCCTGAAATTCAAGCTAAGATCTCAGCCTGCCTCTCTGACATTGCTTCCTGGATATTCTACCGCCGCTTGAAGCTGAACATGGCCAAAACTGAACTCCTTATCTTTCCCCTAATGCCTCCCCTCCTCCTTCCCCTTTCTCAATCTCTGTGGATAACGCTGTTATCCTTCCTGTCTCTTTGGTACGGAACCTTGGTGTTATCTTTGACTCATCTCTCTCCTTCTCTTTACATATCCAAAACATTGCTAAAACATGCCGTTTCTTTCTTTACAATATTTCCAATATTCATCCTTTTCTCTCTGATAACACTACTAAACTGATTGTCCACTCTTTAATCACCTCCCGCCTTGATTGCTGTAACCTTCTCCTTGCTGGCCTCCCTGATAACCACCTCTTTCCTCTCCAGTCTATTCAACATTCTGCAGCTCGTCTGATTTTCCGTCAGTCTCGTTTTTCACACAATACTCCTCTTCTCATGTCACTTCACTGGCTCCCCATCCGCTTCTGTATCCAGTTCAAACTCCTCCTTCTAACCTATAAATGTATTCATTCTTCTGCCCCTCATTACCTTTCATCCCTCATCTCTACCTACACCCCCTCTCGCCTACTCCGCTCATCTAATTGTCTTCGTTTATCTATGCCTTTTACTCGTACTGCTAATTCTAGACTTAGCTCCTTTCAACTGGCTGCACCCTTTTCCTGAAATTCCCTACCTGTCTCTGTCTGCCAAGCCTCCTCCCTGGCAATCTTCAAATCCAAATTGAAATCACATTTCTTCACTATTGCTTTTTGTTCCTAACTCGTCTTTTCTTGTTCTCTCCATAAACATTTATTCTTGTCTTGTTAATTGTTATTTGTATTATCTAATTTATTTCATATTTTGTCTTGACTAGATTGTGAGCTCTAAACGGGCAGGGACTGTCTCTTTTTATGTTTGTACAGCGCTTCGTATGTTGCAGAGCTTTATAAATGCTTAATAATAATAATAATAATAATATGTGCATTGCACCACAGTGTTTCCTTATGTAGATAACAGCTCCTGTTGCTGACATGCTTCCCTTCAGCTGGCCTTTGGCACATGCTGCAATGCGCATGGCGCACCCAACCACGACAAGGCTTCTGTCTGCTGCAGGTTGGTACCACTTCCAATGCCACCACCAACACCCCACCATGCAGACATGCCCATGCACTGTCAGTGTTGTTAGTGGTCACAGTCCCAGCATGTTAATCATGTGGGTTTGGCGGGCACCTTGGGCAAAAGAGCTGGATGGGGGGCAGAGGCACAAATGGATGGTCACACAGCCCAGCCCCCCCCCCCCCAGCTGCCCATGCAGGGATCCCATCACTACCTGCCACCAATACATCTGTGGTATTTCCCCGGGCATCTACATTTTCCAGCTACCTGGAGAGATACAGCATCTGGCACTATCAGCCTCTTCCCCCACAGCTGGGTTCTGTGGCAGCTGGGGGGAGGGGGCGGAGGTAGCTTGGATCTCTGCCTGGGGTGCAGGACCCTTGGACCGCCCCATGTGGGAGGAGTAGCCTAGTGGTTGGGGCAAGGTACTTCAGGCTGGAAGGTCGGGGGTTCAAATCCCACTAGAGGACAGCAACCTTAGGCCGGAAGGACTGGGGGTTTCTAGTCCCACAGATGCTCCTTGTGGTCTTGGGCAAGCCACTTAACCCTCCACTGCCCATGTTCCCTGTAAGTATTAGTGTATGTGTCTCATATCCCCGCGTGTTAAATGTATCTCCCAATTGTGTTGTGAATGCTTTGATTGAAGGATAAGGCGGTATACAAAACAGTCTAAATAAAAATAAAAATAAATGTGGCACATTGTTTTTCCGCAGCAGTAGCAGGACTGTGTGCTGCCACTATCAATGTGGGATCATGACGATCACCACAGATGGTTCTACAGATGGCAGAATACCCCTTTGTGGAGAGGCAAAAAGGTTGGGGCTCATCAACCTGGGGAAGAGACGACTGAGGGGAGATATGATAGAGGTCTATAGATTATTGACCGGAGTGGAACAGGTAAACGTAGGTAGCTTTTTTATGCCACCAGACTGTGGACAGACTTGGGGACCTGCAAGGTGGCTACAGTGTAACCCATTTGGGTCTTCTAGGTGAAAATATTTCTTCCGTCAACACAATCAAACTCTGCAATCCATTACCGGAGGATATGGTAAAAGCTGTCAGTGTAGCTGGGTTTAAAAAGGTTTGGACGGGTTCCTGGGTAACGGTCCATAAACCATTGCTAAAGAGGACCCAGGCTATGCACGGCTTACTCCATTACAGTTATTGGGGATCCCGTGTGTCTTTTGGGGAAACCACTAAGTACTTGTCATCTAGATTGGGCACTGTTGGACAAAGGGAAACTGGGCATGATGGACCTTGGTCTGACACAGTTTGGTATATTTTGTAGTCTTATGTTCCTATGTGCCATCTAGGCAGCTGCCTAGTCCTCCCTGTGTGCCAGCAGCCCCACTGCATGGCCCATATGCCACCTTCTTTTCCCCCATTTGCACCATCAACATAGTGCACTTTCATACTTAGGCACTATGCTGTTGCTGCTAATGGAGCACTACTGTCACTCTTGGGCTCCCCTGTCTGTGCCTCGCATTGCAAATGTAAAATAGGCTCTCTCTCCTCAAAAAAACACCCTTTCCGCAAGGTTTTGAATTGCGTTAGGGTTCCTGCCGTTAAGGTGCCTGCATTAAGGGAGCAAGCCTTGTTCCCACCCATTCCCCATCCATTGACCCTCACTTTCCACCCCATGCATGCCTTCTGTCCACCCACAGGTACCCTTAGCATGCACTAAAGTGACTGGCACTGCTAGCGTTCGCTAAAGTGGCTTTTTGGACACACTAAGGGTGCAGATGTACAATTAGCACATGCTAACGGCACACTTGCTCCTTTACTGCATTTTAATAAACACACTCCTTAGTCGTGAAGACATGCATGTGGACGGCAAAATTGCAGTTTCGTCTCTGCAATCATTCCACAAGTGACATTTACAGATGTCTCCAGTGCAGGGACGTCCAAGTAGGCAAGGGGGCATGGTGGAGGCATTGTGGACTTACAGGTCTCCATTCAATTTCAGGAATGATGGGGGCATCTGCAGGCATGAATAGGCATCAGGAAAGTGCTTGTTTTGGCCTTAAAGCATCCAGAGAAGATGGAGAGTTAAGTGAGTAGTCTAAGATCACAATGACCCACACAAGTATTCAAACCCTTATTACCCTTCTCCCAACCCACTGCTTTTACCATTATGCTATTAGACATCCGCATTCCAAGATGCTATTCCAAGAATATCTATGTAGATGTCTCTATAGATGTCCATATTGGTCACAGCACGTTTATGAAATCGTGCCCCAACTTGCACGTGCCTGTGCTTTTTTCAGACATTTTGGCTTTGACAGCCCAGATTGCACTTGGACATCCCATTGTAAAATGTGCCTTCACATATCTGGCCATCTTCCCAACAGAAGCTATTGATGTTTCCTCTTTTCCAGGTTCATTTGAATTCTACTCATCAGACAGCCTTCACCTATTATGGTCCTGCCTTCTGCAACTCCCTCTTTCAAGATTTAAGAGGTATTAGCAATTATCTCCAGTTCAGGAAAAAAGTGAAGGCTTGACTGTATACTCGGTATTTTAGTCCCTGATTACCTAGTTCACTAATTATAATTTTGATGGACATATTTATGTTACAACTCTTTTTAATTATGTTTGCCCTTTTTAGTTTTTTTTATTTAGTTTTTGTGCTTATTATAAGAAAGTTAAAATATTGCTGTGTGTCACTTTGTTTTTATATTACTTTGTTTTAACAATTGTAGTTGTACTTATGTTACTATTTTCTAAGCCACTTAATGCTATGAGAAAGGAGGAATAGAAAATGAGTATATGGAATGGAATAAATGTTTGCTATCTTAAACAGACAAATTGAACTTTGTAGACAAAGAATTCTGTTGAAAAACAGGAAAGCCTTAAAAAACATGACAGGAAATCATGTTTTAGAAAATAAATTAGAGATTCAGTAAAAATAAATCATAAAATAATACTGCAACATGTCAAATAAAAGTGCTAAAATGAAAAAAAAAAAAGAAAGCCATTGGAGAAAACGTTCAGCTTAGGCAGTCGGTGTCTTTTTTCAAATGCCGACCACAACTATACAAACTGGATATTTGGTGCTGATTTCTGGAGTGTCACCAGTGCTGAACGTCCAGATTCGGTGGTGACGTGCTGTTATTCATATAGTGGTAATAGTCAGCCTGCTGTCTAGACTGCTAACCAGAGAAAGTTAGGACACTTTGTTATCCTAACTTTATTGATAGCTATCCGTTTAGCGTGCTGGATAGCAATGTTGACTGGATAACTGATCTCCACCCAGTTCTGCTCACAGACCACCCTGACACTATCCGGATAGTGCCATGGCAGTGTGTAAGGATGTGCAACAGCACTATTTACAGAGAGTTGCTGAATATCCCTGGTTAGACACTGCTAAGAGAAATATACGGACAACTACTTCAAGTTATGCAGATATTTCTGTTTGAATATTAGCCCATTGGTTCTTACAAAAAAAAACAAAACAAAAAAAAACTAGGAAGACTCAACAAGACAGCTGGATAAATAGTATAATCCTTAATAAAATCTGTACCCAATATGTAAATATGTTTCAAAGTAACAAAATATATTCTGTTTTCACAATGATAAGATTTAGAATAGATAGATATATACAACAGTCTGAATTAATCTATATATAATATTCTACATATGTATAAATATAATAAAGGGTGCTATACATTAGTGTCCATATGCTAGACCACTTAGCATACACATGGAGAATTGAACTAGCACTAATTTACAGCAAACATGCTAAGGTGATATTCAAGGAGGATAGCTATTACATGCTAAAATTAGCATGTACCCACTTAAAATGAATGAATGTCAGGACTGACTCTAGTCTAACTAATACCCTGTGGAAAAAAAACCTGTCATTTTTCTCCCTCATCTTGACAAATATCTATTTCACTTATCTCACGATCTCTTCTGGGATTTCCTGACCTTCCAATCCAACCCCCACAAGTGGTCTCAGTGGTAGACCAATGATCATTTTCTAACAGCCTATAAACAAATGCCTTCCAAACTTTTATCCTATGTGACCCCATTTTAGCAACTAAGGAATCCCCATCCTCCTCCCCTGAGGACCTCACAACCATAGTTGACCTTGTCTGTAACCCTAAGAACACTCACAGGCCAAACTGGATATTGGGAGACATTAACCTACCAGCTCTTCAAAATACCCACTCAAAAGCCTTCCTTAAAGCACTCAATGAACTTGGCTATGAACAGATAGTTGAGACACCCACCCACCGGAAAGGAAATACACTAGACCTTGCATTCATCCCACGACCAGACATAAGTCTGAACTACAACTTTGACCTAGATATCACCCCAGTCCCGTGGTTTGACCACAATCTAATCAAATTCAAGATACCCATCCCTAGGAAAGCAGCTGAAAACTCATCAGCAACCACAGGACGCTTCAGACCATTCGACAAAGAAGCAAGCCTCAACGAAGTCCTTCCAAACCTCAAGCTAGATTCGCCTAACCTGGATGAAATGATGGCCACATGGAATAACAGCCTGAAGTCCTTTGCATGCTTACCTGCCTCAAACAAGCCACCTGCCCCAGAAAAGACACCAAGAGGTAGGAAATCTGCATGATGGTACTCCGCGGAGCTATGGTCCTCACTACTTCTCCTTAGGAATCTAGAAAGAAGATGGCGGTGCTCCCAGTCCCTAACTGACCAGGCAGCCTACACCGCCCACCTGAATGTACACCAAGACTCTATATCAGTGAAAATGAAAGGAATACCACTCCGAACTCCTGCACCACTCACTGAACAAACCTCACGACCTCTTCAACTTAGTGAAGACCCTGATGAAAGAACCTTCGCCCACCCAAACTACTATGTTACACCCACAGGAATATGCAGACTACATACTAGCCAAATCCAGCAACATCAGCAGAGCCACGAAATCCACTCCTAGCCACAATCCATACCAACCACTGCTGCTCAACTCGCTTACAACACCATCAGCCAGAGGCATCACGGACATCATTGTAACCATCAACTCCACCACTGCTCCAAACGACCCCTGTCCAGCATATTGGATAAGATCTTTGCGCAATGAACTCAGTCCAACTCTAGCCAAGATCATGGAGCGGTCCTTTTCCACAGGAACATTCCCAGCATGCCTCAAATAGATGTCAATCTGGCTCCTTCTGAAGAACAACAAGCTGAACCCCCAGAAGGTTGAATCCTATCGACCAATCTCAAGCATCCCGCTTCTAGCCAAGATTATTGAGAAGGTTGTCCAACGGCAAATCCAAGAACACATCGACTCCACTGCCCTCCTCGATCCATGCCAACATGGCTTCAGGGAATCGCATGGCATCAAAACTCTTCTTGCCACGCTTCTCAACACATTAATCACAGGGATTAACAGACGAGGATATGCCCTGATCTTCTTGGACATCTCCATGGCTTTCGACTCCGTCAACCACGAGCAGCTCCTGACAAGGCTCCAGGAAAAGGGAATCCAGGGCTCAGCCTGGAGCTGGTGCAAATCGTACCTGATAGATGGCAACAGGCATGAACAGGCTCAATGACCTCCGAGCCTTTTCAACAAAAACATGGAGTTCCCCAGGGTTCCTCACTATCTGCCCTTCTATTCAATATATATATGCAGCGCATATGTGCAATCATCTGCTCCTTCAACATCTCCTGCCTGATTTATACAGATTAATGAATCAAGCAAGCCGTTTAATATTCTAAACCCAGCAAAGTAGAAACTTTCTAATTTATCACAATAAAGAACACAGGTCTCAGAAAGACCGGTTTTCTAAACAATCAGAGGATTTGTCTAAACAAGTGGCATCGGTCCGCCGTGAAGTCATGGCTAAAAAAATTAATAAATTAAAGAGGGACAATTCGGACTACACAACTGGGTATGTATACCCGTGGCAGAATACCAAACGTAAGCAGCAGAACAAAAGACGTGTAATGTTTGAAGATACATCTGAAGGGAGTATGGACTCAAAAAATCATCACTAGAAGACTTACTTATCAGGGGACATGGAAGAAAAGAAGAAGAAAAAGAAAGGAGACGAAAAGGAACATCATCACGAGCGCCGCAATCAGCGGAGGAAGTAAGCGTTTTGATTCAATCTCAACCGGCGTTGGCTTCGATATTTCGGACTTACAGTTGCCTCCTGATGTGATTTCCTTATTAAGTAAAGGATTATCTTTTGTCCCTACGTTGCAACATGATCCCTTTCAGTTCAACATTGATTTTGAGGGGCTACTGAGGAAATTAGCTCTTAAAGATTTTTTTGCCTCTCTGGACTCGACATCAGTCTCATCTAATTCTTTGCTTGAAGAGGATTTGTCTCAGCAATCAATTTTGAATGTGTCAACATCACAGTCAATTGATCGGGTTAAGTTACCATTGCGATCAAAATGGATCCCTCCTGGCCCTCCTCATGCAGCGTTATCGCTGTTTAAAAAATTAGTGCTACATGATGTCCGTATTCTTGAAAATACTAAAAGCTTGCGACATGTCCGCTTGTCTTTACAAGAACGTCAAGCTCTGAAGGCTCTAAGGAGGCGGACCGACATAGTTATTCGGCGGGCCGATAAGGGTGGTGCTGTGGTGGTTATGAATAGAAGGGATTACGTCCAGGAAGCTAAACGCCAATTACAAGATACGTCCACATATAAGGAGTTGAATGAGGATCCTACAAAAAATTTACAAACTGAGATTAAGCGAATCACCTCCGCAGCTTTCAATGATCATTTTTTGAGTAGGAAAGAGTATCATTTTTTGAATCCATTGGCACCTAGCATAGAGACGTTTTACTTGGTACCAAAAATACATAAGGATTTACTCCATCCACCTGGCCGCCCTATCGTTTCTACGAGAGGATCAGTATTGGAACCAGTTTCGACATTTCTTGATTCCTATTTACGCCCTTTGGTCAGATTGATCCCGTCTTTTGTGCAGGATTCCACTCATTCTTTGACTATTTTGCAAGGTTTGTCCCACTGGGCTAGTCAGCCCGATGTATTACTAGTAACCTTTGATGTTGTCTCATTGTACACTAGTATACCACAACCGGCAGCACTTGCTTTGGTGGAACGGTCCCTTCAACAACGTGGGGATGTGTGTGATTCTCAACTAGTGTTTTTGTTACAACTGGCTCAATTAGCTATTAACCATAATTTTTTCGTCTTTGACGGGGTCATTTTTCAGCAGACCTCGGGTGTTGCGATGGGCACCACCTGTGCCCCATCCATTGCTAATTTATATATGGGCAATTTTGAAGACATCTGGCTTCGGGGGTCCCCTTTTCAGCAACACATTAAGACATGGAATAGATACATTGATGATATTTTTTTGTTATGGCAGGGTTCTGAATTAGAGCTGCAGAGTTTCTTTCGGTGGATTAATACTTGTGACCCTTGCATTAAGTTTACCTGTTCGAGCAACCATAATATGATTACATATCTAGATATCTTGATCATTAGAGGTCCTCATACCTGGGAAACATCTATATATAAGAAGGAGACTGATCGGAACACATTCCTACACTATACGAGTGCTCATCCAAGGAATTTGAAAGAAAGTTTGCCGATTTCGCAGTTCTTGAGGTTTTGGAGGAATTGTTCTAACAAGGATGACTTCAAGAAGAAGTCTCGATCATTGATGAAGGATTTTAAAGATCGTGGATATCCCTCGAAAGTTGTGGTGCATGCTTATAAAAGGGCACTACATAACGATCGTAGTCAGTTGTTGATGCAACGACAATCGGGTTCTGGTACTGCTATAGGAGCCGATGAGACCTTTATAAATTTTGTCACTAAGTTTTCCCCTTTTAGTAAGGACATTATCAAGATCATCAGAAGACATAATAATGTATTGCAAGCTGTTCCAGGACTGCAGGGTCGTAAGATCCGTTGTGTATGGCGGCGAAATAGTAATTTAAAAGGAACAATTATGTCCAGCAATCCTGCCTTTAGAATCCTTGAGTACTCCCTTTAACATCAGCACTGCAGACGGGTCATCATAAGTGTGGGAACTGTAATGTCTGTGATGTAACCATGGAGCTCACTGAATTTAAACATCAAGGGATTCTCTATAAATTTAGACACCATACAACATGTGAATCTTCAAATGTGGTCTATGTGATAGCTTGCCCATGCAGTTTATTATATGTGGGCAAGACGGTCAGACCGTTTAAGACACGGATGAGAGAGCATTGTAGCCGCTTGAAGTGCAAAGTGCTAGAAGCACCTTTAGTACAGCACTGTTTAAATGAACATCATATTTTTGAGCAACTGCGCTGCTTTTGCATAGACCACGTGCAGTTTGGCATGCGAGGAAGAACGATTGAGGATACATTGCTGTGGAAGGAACAAAAGTGGATCTTCACTCTCAATACAGTAAGCCCACAAGGACTTAATGTCCGCTTGGATCTGGCACCTTGCCTTTGATTGATAAATCCTGTTTTCTGTAAGCACAGGGATTTGTTTAGAGGTGTTTAAGTGACAACATACCATAAGATTGGAGCATGGATGAAAGTTTTTAGTATACCATCTGTGAGTAGTCCCTTGTAATTAGCTGCTATTAGCTAACCTTTAAATATGGCGATTTAGTTTAGATCTCGCATGCGTGGCGTTTTTTGAACAGCAATCCTTATCTTACCCAATGTGAGTGCTATATCTTGCAGTGAATACGTGGGCAGCATCAGATCATAAGGTACTGTTTTATAGTATGTTTTTCTGAGAATGATTCGTGTTGCAACATGGAACATCATTATAACTTCACATTTTGTGTTTTATTTAGCCAAATGGACAATTCCCTGAAGAAACTATCAGAGTGAAACGCTTGGGGTGCCTGTATGAAGGCGTTGGAATTGCCCTTATCCATTCATTTTGGCTAATCTTCTTTAAGTTAAGTGCATATTTCCTCAGTTTTAAGTATTTTTTACTGAGATGACTATTATCTGGAAACTTTAACTGAGGACATTTTAAAGCTTCATATAAGAGAAAAAATTGAAAAAATACTGAACCAGGTAATTGATGTGAGAACTGGCACTGTTAAAGGGCTATGCGTCCATGATTTGGTGCTATAAGTTTTTTCTGAGACCTGTGTTCTCTATTGTGATAAATTAGAAAGTTTCTACGTTGCTGGGTTTAGAATATTAAATGGCTTGCTTGATTCATTAATCTTATGTTAACCGTTTAAGACGGATAGGACTAAATCCTACCGGTGATTTATGCAGATGACATTCTACTCTTCACCCCATTCACTATCGACCAACCATAATTCTCTTCACTAGTAAAATGCTTTGGTGCTGTCACTGACTGGTTCCACTCACAGAGTCTCAAGATAAACTTTAGTAAGACAGAAGTGCTGTTCATCATGAGAAACCAAATCTTCTCCCCACTGGCAACATTAAAGACGAGAGACGCCAAGCTCCCGAGTCGATCCACCATCCGCTACCTAGGAGTCACACTGGACCAGCACCTCGACTTGAAAGTGCACATAGGCAACATCGTCAAGAAAATCTACCATAAGATGAGGACAATGCAACATCTTCGACCCTTGCTGCAACCAGATGACTTCCGAACAGTTTTCCAGGCGCTAGTAACCCCCTACTTTGACTACGCCAATGTGATCCTTCACGGACTCCCTAGGAACACACTAAACCCACTACAGTTAGCAATGAACGCTGCTGCCCACTTCCTACATGGGGCCTCTAGAAGGGACCACATTACTCCAATCCTAAAAGAGCTGCACTGGCTACCAATCTACTGACGGCTCACCTACAAAGTAGTACTGTTAACATTCAAGGCCATCAACAAAACAACCTCTAGCTCCTTGACGAACCTTATCCACCCCATATCTGCAACCAGAGCAAGAAGGTCCTTCACCACCAACACAGCAATAACCCCTAGCAAAGTAACAAAATGCACTCAGGCAACAAAAAACAGAGCCTTCATGTTCGACGCACCTACCTGCTGGAACGAGCTCCCAGTGACTATCCGCACGATCATCGACCTTACCCAATTCAGAAAGGCACTAAAGCACCACCTTTTTCTCCTATACTATGTCCAGGCCAACAACACATCCTCACCCGACACAACCTTACAACCTAACCGTAAAAAAACAAACAGACAACTCAGTAAACAAATTACATCCCTGTACAAAGCTTTCAGGGCAAGTCATGTTGCCACAACCTCATAGCGACTTCCTGCCTGGACTGAATATAGTCTGTATATAGTTACCCCTGTTCTGAATCCAAGTTGTATTACCTCTTCGATGTAAGTGCAGAGCAGGCTCTTCCTACTCTGTACAAAATGTTATCTGCAAACCACACTGATTTTAAAGAGCGCGGTATATAAAAGCATTAAATAAATTAATTAATTAATGTGTGCACATACCAACAGAAGACAGTCCACTGGTCAGTACACATTGCATGTGAACCCAGCTGTCGGTTAAGAGATTGGACCCCAAGGACAGGACGTGCATCCACATCACTAGAGCTAGACACTATATAGCACTATGTGGATACATAGCCGTGCCATGGTCACTGCTCGGTCAGAGTGAAAGTGCCCTCCCAGCATGACATGCTGTGACCACCCGGTCCCTGAGGTGGCAGTAGGGCACGATGACGTTCTAGCCATTGTTCTACCCCCGATGCAGAGACATCCTGGCCAATCCGCCATTTCAGGCTATACCCACAATACCTTGCTCCTCATCATGCACATTTGCAGGTTAACACTGAAATAGCTTAAGCCAGGGGTGGCCAACTCCAGTCCTGGTGCACCACAATCCAGCCTGGTTTTCTTGATGTCCCCAATGAATACCTATGGTATATTTGCGTACAAGGGGAGATGGTGGATGCAAATTTATCTCATGAATATGTATGAGGGACATCATGAAAACCTGGCTGGATTGTGGTGCACCAGGACCAGAGTTGGCAACACGTGACTTAGCCACTGCAAGGCTCAGTGAGGTGTGGAAAGTCACAAAACAATGGACAGACATACACACACACGCTCACATTGATGCACTGTGAAAAAATGAGAATGGTTGGCATCCTGCTTGTCACTCTGGTCCCAATCTCAGCTCAGCCATTGTTAAGGTATTCTCACTGTGCAGGGGCTAGTACTGCGCTCCGATATTAATGGCTGCTCAGTGTGCTGGTGCTGTCAGCCTCACTCTTCATCTAGCTAAGGGTAGTGCAGCCTGTCTCTGTGGGTGCTGGTACCCTTGTTGGCTGATTCATTGGGGGTTGCACATATTGGAGTTGTATCTCCAATGTGGGATAAAATGTCACCATAGGTATATACACTGCATAATCCACAGTCAGGACCCAAACCTGCGACCCTCCACTCATGTGTGTCACTTGATTTATCTGCAGCCTTCGACCTGATCGACCACCGTACACTACTGTCCCGGCTTTCAGATATTGGTCTTTGAGGTACTGTCTGGCATTGGTTCCGCTCTTTTCTTTCATCTCGCTCTTTTTCTGTACACGTTAATGGCCAGTCCTCATTTATGCTTCCCCTCACCTGTGGTGTGCCACAGGGCTCCGTTCTTTCCCCTCTGTTTAATATTTTTCTCGCTCCACTTCCCTTGATTATTCAGCAATATCCAGTTTCGTCATACTTCTATGCGGATGACATTGTTCTACTCTTCCATACCTCACCAACATCCCCTGACATATCCCAACTAAATCTCTGCCTCGCCCACATAGCCTCCTGGCTCTCAGAGAACTTTCTTCATCTCAACCCAGCAAAGTCCTCCGCAATGTGGGTGTCTGAGTGTCTCATGTCCTACCCTTGCACCTACTATTGGAACGTCTAGCATTCCCCTCACATCTTCTTTTCGTTATCTAGGTGTTCTTCTAGACCCCTCTCTATCCTTCCACGAGCACATTTCTATGATTTCCCGCCACTCCTTTGCTGCCTTACGGCAAATTTGGGCTGTCCGCACCGTGTTACCTTCCAGTTCCTTAGTCACCCTGGTACTCGCTTTGGTCATTAGCAGGTTAGACTACTGCAACGTTTTCCTGGCCAATCTCCCAAACTATCAACTTCAAAGATTACAGCGCATCCAGAACACCGCAGCGCGTCTGGTCACCTTTTCTCGTCCATTCAATCATATCACCCCGATTCTCCTCCGGTTACATTGGATGCCCCTTCGCTACCGCTTTCACTATAAATTTTTGATTTTGATTCATCGCGCTATCTATACCTGCAACCCCCTCTACTTAGCAGACTGCATTTCTTTACACTCTCCTCACCGTCAACTTCACTCAATCCATACTAACCGTCTATCCCTACCTTCACCTTCCCATGCCCATCTGGAACAGACACGCCATTCAGCTTTTTTCTTCCTCGGACCATTATTGTGGAATATGTTGCCAACTCACCTCCGGTTAGAACCATCCTATCCTCAGTTTAAGTCGTTGCTCAAGACTCATCTCTTTCAGAAAGCATTTGACCTCTCCCCTCAGGCCCTTCCCTGAGTATTGCCTGTCCCTGTCTTTTGTCTTGTCTAAAGCCATTTCCCTTACCTTTGTCTTTATGGTCTGTGTTGCCCGGCTGGGCTACCCTGTTTTATGATTTGATATTAGTGTGCTGTGCCTCTGTCCTACTCCGTTCCCCTCTTTCCTGTCTATTTTTTGGCATTCTTTTTCTTGGTTTGCAGTGTTTAACCAGTTTTATTGTACACTGCTTAATGTTCTTACAACAGTGGTTTATCAAATGCTGAATAAAGATGAAGATAAAGATATACACACCAACTATGTGGTGTGTATCACAGTCCTGCCACATGATTACAAATGTCCCTGAGGATGACATGCTTCCCATCTGACAGACCTTAGCACATGTTGCACTGTGCATGGCGCACTGGATCAGGGCATGGCATTGGCCTGCTGCAGGCGGGTGCTGCTGCCTCCACTGCCAACACCCCCCACCCCATGCTGACATGTCCATGTGCTGTCAGTGTTGGTGATGTGCAGTCCCAGGCCAGCAAACAATCGGGTTGGCCGGTGCCTAGGGTGTAGGGCCCGGGGGAAGAGGCATAAATGGATGGCCACACATCCTCCCCACAACCATCTGCCTCTCCAGGAACCCCATCACTGCCTGCCAGTGTCATGTCTCTCCAAGCTGAGGAACAAATGGCTGAGGGGTGTTATGTTAGAGGTCTATAAAATATTGCCTGGAATGGATTTGGTAAATGTATATTGATTGTCTATGCCATCAAAATGCAGTGGGACTAGAGCACTGTTCCCTCTAAGCTGTGCGCGTGTGCGCGCGCACACACCTCGCCGAGTGAGCGCACATACTTTACAACAGAGCGCACAAAAATTACGGTTCTGATTCTGATAGAAAACAACACAGACGTTCTTAAAATTGAAAAGTTGTTGTGTATTTATAGTTTTCACAAGTTCTACAATATTTTCTAGTGCAATCAATGTGGTGTATACTGTATTCTGACGTGTAGTCAAATTTTAAAGTATATAACTCCGAGTGTCGTTATGTGGCGCACAGAAATTTAACCTTCCTTCAAAAGTTGCACAGCTGATATTTTATGTGCACACAGCCTACAGAAAATTAGAGGGAACATTGGACTAGAGGACATGCAATGTGGCTACAGTGTAGGCCATTGAGGACTATGGGGAGTGAACGGTTTCCCTGTCAATGCACAGTCAAATCCTGGAATCCATTTCCAGAGGATATTGTAAAGGCTGTTAGTGTGGCTGGGTCTCAGGAATATTGGGACAGGTTCCTGGGGAATGGTCCAGAAACCATCACTAATGAGGGGCCCAGAATATCCCCTGCTTGCCCAATACATGCACTGTGGAATCAATGTGTCCATTGGGGAACCAGCTAGGTACATGTGACCTGGATTGGCCATGGTTGGACTCAGGATACTGGGCATGATGGATGTTGGTCTGACACAGTCTGTATATTTTCAGGTCCTATGTTCCTATGTCTACCTAGGCAACTTCCTGGTCCGTCCTGTGCACCAGCAGCCCCAACTACATGACACACATGCACCCTCCTTTGCCCCATATGAACCATCAACATAGTGTCCTTATATACATGGGTACTATGCTGTTGCTGCTAATGGAACACTACTATCACTTTCTCGGGCTCCCCTGTCTGTGCATCACATTGCAGATGTTTAAATAGGCTCCCTCTCCTCCAAATATACCCTCTGCTAGGTTTTGTTTGCATTAGGGTTCCTGCTGTTAAGGTGCCGCCATAAAGGGAGCATGCCTTGTTCCCGCACACTCCCTGCCCATTGACCCCCTACTCTCCACCCCATGGACTCCTACTCTCCACCCACAGGGCACATTACAATGCTGGTACTGGTGATTTAAAAAAAGATGTCCAGGGAGGTTATTCCACCCAGGGGTTGGAATAACCTCCCAGAACATGTCACCAAGCCTGGGCATACAGGGCTGACATCAGAATCAGCCCTGTACGTCCAGGGCTGGTGACCGCCCACTGCCTGCCTACTCTCCGCCCCTGTGCTAACCCTTTCCCGCCCTTGTTTAACGTCCCCACACAAGCAGTGGGGATGTTGGTCGGGGGCAGGAGCTGGCACAAATAGCTAGGATGGACATCCCATTGGGACTTCCATCACCGCTATTCGTTGCTTAGAATACCACCAATATATCAACTGCCAGGTCCGACACCAGCATGCGAAGTCCATGATGTGCAGCACAGGGCAGGCAGCAAATGCAGTTGTGCAATTATTCACACACAAATTCTCTAACACAGTTACTTACAATTACAAGGTAGCTACTGTATGGGGATAGACAAAAGAGAAAGGTTAATGGGGCCATTCAGCACACTGTCACCTCCGTGGCAGGGCTCAATAAACACCCCAATTTCTCCTTTGTCCCAGTCTGGTTTTTATATAGTTTTTCTGAAAGGCTGGCACAATAACAAAGGTTATTTCTTTTTCTGCAGCTGGGTTTTTTTGTGATACTTTTTTACTACACAGGATTGACACAGTTTTACATTACCCAAGGATCAAGCTAGCATGGAACACCATCTCATCTTCCCAAGGCCAGTGCCTAATTAAATCTTACTCTCTGGTTCTCCCTCATGTCTCTTTCTTGTTTCATTTTGTGTTATCTGATTTTCTTTGCAAAGCACATTAAATCAGCAACATTTTGTATCACTCTACTCCCAGAATTTTCTCATGCTAAGTCAGCAGCTCATTTCCCTGATTCTTCTTTTTGGCCTACCAGTGATCAAGGGTTCCAAGCAGGCCTGTGGCCTAGCTATAGAGGTCCTGTTCCAGTTTGGATCTGATTCCCCACAACCCCCCCCCTCCTTCAGGGTTGAAAAGCGGAGAGGACTCAACACTGACCATCTGCTTCCAGCCAAGATAGGGTTCTAAGGGGGACAGCATAGGCAGAGTGAGTGATCGGATGCATTTCCATGTACTCAAGGTGACCAAGTGCGGTGCATTGATATTGACAACCATAATATGAGTAACTGACTTTTTGCAGAGAGACAAAGAACAGAAACACAGGAAATAAAACAGAATGACAATAAGGACTAGGGCTACAAATGCAAATAGCAGATTTTTTTACCCATACACTAAGGTCAGTGAACCAGGAGAAGAGATTACTAAACCAATTGTCAATAGATGGATCGACTCCACTCTCAGAATACATTCTAGCTGAAAGAGCATGTAATTGTTTAATAAGGGAAAGTTGCCCACTGATTCAGAAATGGGGGGGGGGAGGGGTGTTATATAGATACAGCAAGCCTTGCCCACCAAAGCACAGACCTCCAGTCGAGGCAAGAAGATAATCAAGGGCAAGTCTGTTTTGTTGTGCCATAAGGGTTGATGGAGACAAAAGAGCTTAATGAAACTCTGTCTGCTTTCCCAGAATCCTCTCTGAAAATTCCATCTTGAAAATGAATGCATAAGAAAGTCTCTGTGTGTGCATTTGTTGTGAACCTTGTTATGAGTATACATAAATAAGAGAGAGAGACAGAAATTGGGGGAGGGAGATAAGACCCCTGTAAAACACCATAAAAACAAGAGACGCAAAGAAAGAAATGTGATCCTATGTTATTGTAATAAATAACAATATGAGGGAAAAGCAACAAATGTGTTTAAAGGAATGCATAAATTAGTGCTTTAAAACATGTAAGGGGGGCAGACAGTGTCTGAAGCTCTGTATTGAATAACGTCACTCTCTGCCTCACAGGATAACAACACAGTATCATACTTGCTTCAGACCTGGGTATTTGAGTTCAATAAATTAGAATGGTTTTCACCCATAAGTTGTCCTGTCTTACAAATCTATACACAATTTGTGAGGCATGAGCGAGGTCTGATATTGGGATGAGACACAGTATTAAGGAATAGGAAAACCCCAATAGGGTATTAGCAGCTAATTCAGAAGAGAGTGCATTAAAACCATCAGTAGTAGAATTAACTAATAATATCAAATCATATCATACTTTTTGCAACCATCTTGCATTACTAGCTAATGTGCATACTTTTATTTGGACTGAGCAAAAGCATTACTGGGGATAAGGGTGAGGAGGGGTTATCGTGTACATACATACAGTACTTTATAAGATACATGCATACAAACGTAAAATAAAGGTGCATAGAATAGATGTAAATATTTGCACATGCATTGAGCAGGGTAATTTTCAAAGCAGACGTACATGCATACTTTCATTTGAAAATTTGCCATTACCTTAATCTATGTGCAAACATGCAGTTATGAAATTACCCCTTATAGGTATTTTATGTATAATGGCTATGGGGTCTATTCCAAGCCTCGAATAGTGGGGATGTATGTTCTGGCTGGACGTACATCCCTGCTATTCGTCACCCTTGCCATCTCCATGCAAGGCTCCCTGTACGAACAGTGGAGTTGTATGGGGAGCCTTAGACAGGTATGGGAGGGTGCGGGAGGAAGGCAGAGCAAGGGTGGTGCATGGGCTGGCCATCACCCTGGATGTACAAGGCCGATTCTGAGGTCAACCCTGTACTTCCGGGGTATGACAGTTAGACGGGGTCCTATTCCACCTCAGAGGTGGAATAAATCCCTCTGGACACAGGATAGCAGCGGCAGCCATTGTGGACAAATCAGGGAGGCGTGCAGGAGGATCCCTGCAGCCGGACTCTGACAATGGGAAGCCAGATCAGGGGTCTGGCTGCGGGGAAAAGACAATCTCGGTGGCAGGTGGCATTCATGGCTCCATAGTGGAGCCACAGTGCCATGGCAACAAGATGCCATGGCACTCTAGCTGCAATACAGAGCCAGGCTGAGTTAGCTGGCTATGTGGCTAGGCATGCGGCCAATCAGAATCGGGGTTGGCCTGCACATCCAGGCCAGTAAACCAGATTCTGATCCTGCTGCACGCCCCGATTCTGCCTGGCCGCACAAGGGGCTGGAAATCCATTTGTGAATAGGCCTCCACATGTACATAACTTTATGCAAATAATGAGGGGCAATTTTTCTATAACGTATCGGGGACAAAGGTAACCGGCACAGAGCAGCGCGTACAACCCTAACTACTAAAGCTGTGCATTTTTGTTTCATTTGGTTTTGTAATACGGTGTGCTAACACAAAAACAGAACACAATTTGAAAAAATTAAAGAAAAGAAAAAATGTTCTTCCTCTGCACCTCTACTAACCTCCTTACTGGGCAGGCTAGATGAACAGGCTTTGGTCTTTATCCACCATTATCTACTATGTTACGATACTGTGTAGTAAATCTCACTGAAGGAGAAGAACCAAAAACAAGGACAGATGTGGACAATTTCATTGCTTTTATTACTTTAGCATTTATTGCTGACATCTATCTGTTCATGAGCTTTGGTTATTTTCTAATCTTTTTTTTTATTATTTTTTTTGCTGGTCAGGTCATGGCAAGTCTGAGTTTAATAGCAAAAACAGCTAGAAAGCAAGAGAAACATGTCCCTTTAATGGAGCCTTTGCTGATGCTAGAGAATATAAGGAATATATGAGGTTCATGAAAATGGTAACTGTCAGCTTTTTTTTTTTTTTTCCATTATTATTTCCCATGTCTTAGATTAAGCCTTATTTCTAGCTGATTAGCCTGAGGCAGACTGACTGAAAACAAATGTAATGACATACAAAACTGGCACCTGAAAAGAATATGCATGATTCCTATGACAACATTGTATTCTCTGGCTTGTGATACAATGAGATAAACAAAAAGTTCAATATAACGGCTGAACACAGTGCAAATAATATACTTGCTGGAATATTCCTGTGTACTCCAATTTTTTTTTACTTTGTTCAGTGCACAAGGGGTCATTTTATAAAGTTCTTTACATAGAGATAAAGTCACATAAAAAATTGGGCATGGGGTAAAGACACGTAAAAAGGTATGCATGTGAAAAGAGTGTGCCTACTATCTGCAGTCTAGTGCATAGGCATTCCTGGCCAGAGGCACAGCTATCCTCTATGAATATATCTTTTAAAATAAGTGAGTACACTAGTCTACAATACATGAATAAATTTATACCATATTCAGGCGTGAACGTGCATGTAAATTTGTGCACTATTGAGGTTGGTTCAAGCCACTATTTTATAAAAGGCACATAGGTACCTATGCTGTGTTTACAACATAAACCAATATTTCTCACAGCAAATACCAAAAAAAAAAAAATCACTATCCTCCTCACATAAGAACTTTCCTTATAAATTAGATATCATATTGTTTCAATAAATTTACTATTGTTTTGAAAGTAGATCTCTGAGCTACAATTTATCAGAGAAGATCTCCATTTATCTATGCTCATATTCAGCATTGGTCCAAGTATCATCCAAAAGGCTATATCAGCTTCAAAAACTTAGGGGTATGTTTACTATAGGACATTAAGGGATCAAGTGTGCTGTTAATGCCTGTTTTCGGCACCCCTGTGCTCTTAACGCTGTGAAAAAGCTGCATTAATGAGCGCTAAAGGCTCCTGCAGCATTAAGGAAACAGTAGGCAGAGAGTGGGTGTTAACAGAGTGGAGAGTGGGCGTTAACAGCGGGTGCTCCCTTAACGCTTGTTGAGTTAGCGCCCTTTAATGCTGGGAACCCTAACGACAAGTAAAACGTCACAGAAAGGGGTTATTTTGAGGGGAGAGCCTATTTAAATATCTGCAATGTGATCCACAGACAGGTGAGCCCAAGATAGTAATATTAGTGTTTATTTATTTATTTAACAGTATTTCTATACCGCCTTATCTTACAATCAAAGCGGTATCACAGCAAACAATCAAAAGGAGTGATCGTGTTTTTTCATGCAGTGAAGGGTATATCGTGATTGGTGTGTCTGATGTGTTGTGTGTTTGATTAGGTGGAGCTATGTACATTGTGCGCTATAATACGAGTACATTGTGTGCTATAATACATTCTTCTATACATTGTGTGTTATGAAACATCGTGTGCTGTTATACATTCTTTTGTACGAAGGTTGGGGGGTAGGTTGGTTGTTCTTGCTAGTTAGATCATGTGACATGTCCATAGTGCTCTGTGAATAGTGTTGTCTTCAGCTGTTTGCGAAAGTCTTTAAGGTCCGTTGTTGATCTCAGATTGTCTGGGAGGGTGTTCCAGATCGTTGGGGCAGCCAGGGAGAGTGCTCGTTCTGTGGTGTCCTTGTGTGTTTTTCTGAAGTCTCTAGGAGTGTTAATACGGTTGGAGGTGCCCTTTCTTCTTGGGCGTGTGCTGGTGTCTGGTTGTATGAGGGTGTGTAGGCTGTTGGCTGATGTGTGTTTGATCTTTTTTTTTATTTTTTTTTATTTTATATTTTCAAAATTTTACAATATATCAAGAAGTTACAAACATTCCTGAAGAAACAGGAAAACATCAAAGAAATGAATATATAAAGAAACTGGAACAAAACCAGAAACAAGCAAATAAACCAAACATTTTCCACCCTAGCCCACCAAAAGAAGTGGAGGAGCCATAAAAGTAAATTTGAAACCAAAAGTGATAAGAAAACTTGAGGCAAATTGTCACACTAAGTCACACTTTTATGAGAGTACTGGAGAGTCAACTGCCGAGGTCTCCAAACATTTAGCGTTAATGAAAGCTACAAGTTGGGCTGGTTCATAAAAAACATAGGAAACTGAGTCTAACTTAACTAGACACTTACAAGGATGTTTAAGGAAAAACAAACCACCCAACTGCAAAATACCCGGGCGCAATAAAAGAAATTCTTTCCTACGTTTCTGAGTAGTCCTAGCTAGATCAGGATAAATCCTAACTAGCAACCCTTTAAACAGTATATTCCTTTTCTTAAAAAAAAGCTTCAACAGCCACTCCCTATCCGAAAGGAGAGCAAAAGTTACCAACAACGTAGAGGGTACAGGGTCTTCACTTTGAGAACTCTCTAACATTTCAGTAACATTTAATATGTTGACTTGTTCCAAAGCATTCCTAGCATTAGGCTCGCCCACAGTGATCTTAGCCTTAGGTAGATAATATACCCTAACCAAGGGTGGAATTAAATCAGATGATACCCCCAACACTTCCATTAAATATAACCGAAACATTTCTACAGGAGAAATAGACATCATTCTGGGAAAATTAATTAATCTAAGATTATTCAGCCTAAGAGAATTATCCAATTGTTCCAACTTAGTCTGTATGGTGAGAAAAGATTTCTTATAAACATCCACTTGTTCTTCTAGCCCCTCCACCTTCTGTTGCACTTTGGTAACATCTAGTTGCAAAACAGAAACTCTTTGTTGCACAGCGTCCACAGTTGAACCCTGTTCCTCCACTTTTCTTTCCAGAGAAGCTACCTTAGGCACAATCGCTTCCCCTCAGGAGAGAATGGCCTGCCAAATCGTCTCCAACGTGAAAGTCTCAGGACGCTGCAAAGTAAAATGTTGTTGCACTGAGGAGCTCTTAAAATCCACTTCCACACCTGCTATCCGCTGCTGGCCTCGATCCACAGCTAACCACTGGTCTTTAGACTCTCCTGCACACGGCATCGAAGCTGTTACAGACTCGACCAGCCTAGCAGCAGTCTGCACACCAACTGTCCGCCCCACAGATCCTGGACCGTCCGAGCCACTAGTGAGCCCCAACTTCGGGAGGACGCCGAGCTCCAGGAAACCTTCTGGCAAGGGCTGCCCTCGAGTCACCTTCGGTGCCGGACTCTCAGGGGAGATATACCGGAGATAGACGCCGAGCCACCCGACTCCAGCACCCTATCAGCCCGGGACTCATCCCCTTCTCCTACTTGTGCTCGCTGAGAACGCAAAACGAAGGAGTCCATAGGACCCGAAGAAATCGGCGTCGAGGTTGGGGGAAGCTGGACGGACTCTGCAGGCCCCTTCCCCTTACGTTTCTTGCCCATAAACAGAGAGAATGAGAAACGCGCTCAGAGCGAAACAGCAACCGCCGCCATCTTAGACGAGACTCCTCCTCTACTTTCCCACAATTCTAATTCTCTCCGATGTGTGTTTGATCTTAAATATATTTATGATTGTTTTGTATTTGATGCGTGAACTGATTGGGAGCCAGTGTAGGTCTTTCAGAATGGGTGTGATGTGTTCATGTCTTGTTGATCCAGTTATTATGCGGGCGGCTGTGTTTTGTGCTAGTTGTAGTGGTTTAAGTGTTTGTTTTTTGCTAGTCCAAGGTAGATTGGGTTGCAGAAGTCTAGTATGGGGGTTATTAGAGCCTGGCATACGGTACGGAAGTGCTCAGTGGCAAGAAGGGGGCTTGAGTCTTCTGATGATTCTCATCCTGTAGTATGCATTTTTGATTGTTTTGCTTACGTGTGGCTTGAGATTCAGTTCATTGTCCAGGGTCACTCCGAGGTACTTTACTTCCGATTTTATTGGTATGGTTGTGTTTTGTATCTTGATGTCCGGTGGGTGGGTGAAGTCTGGGTTATGAGTGATGATTAGTGCCTCAGTCTTGCTGTAGTTGATTGTGAGGTTGTTGTTTTGACACCATCTTGTCATTTGTGTGAGGCAGTTTGTTATTTTGGAGTAGTCCGGGTTGTCAACTGATAGGTGTGTATATCATGATATCATCTGCATAGATTGTATATTGAATGTTGTTCTTTTTCAGGATGTCACATATTGGCTGGATGTAGATGTTGAATAGTAGGGCTGAGAGGGCCGATCCTTGTGGTACTCCTTGGAGGACTTTTATGGGTCGAGAGGTGTTGTGGCCTAACTTGACCTGTATCTGCCTGTATCTGACCTATATCTGCCTGTATGAGTGGAACCATTTTAAGGTGGGACCGTGTAGCCCAATGTTTTGTAGTCTTTCCAGGAGAGTTTCGTGGTCTACTGTGTCGAATGCTGATGAGATGTCAATGAAGGTCATTATGATTCCATTATTGGTGTTGTCTGTGATTCAGAGAATGCTGTCAAAGAGGTAAATCAGTAATGTTTCGACTCCATGGTTGGGGCGAAAGCCATGTTGGTTGTCATCCAGTGGTGCGTGGTTGTCAATATGTTCTTGTAGTTGGTGTTGTACTGTTTTTTCGATGATTTTTGCCATAAAGGGTATGGTGGAGATTGCTCTGTATGCTGCTGGGTTGTTCTTGTCGAGAGTTGTTTTCTTTGGGATAGGTCTTACTGTGGCGAGTTTTAGTTGATTTAGCATGAATCCTTGATTGAGGGAGTTGTGCACCATGTTGTGTATGATTTGGATGAAGCTTGATTTGGTGGCTTTGATCCATGACACTGGGCGAGGGTCTGTAGGAGCGGTGCTTGTATTGATTGTGGTGATGATGTGGGCAAGCTGCTCTGTTGATGGTGTGCTGAATGTGTCCCAGGTCTTAGGGTGTGAATTAGACTTTGTGGGTGCGCTGGGTCTTGTTTGTTCTGCAGAGTGGAATTTTTCCTTGATATGGTCAGCAAATTTTTGCAGGTCTATTTGTACTTCGTCTTCTGACCTTTGCTCTTTTGTGAGGATTTTCACTATTTCAAATAGCTCTCTGTGTTTATTGTTGGAGTTACTTATCGTGTTTGTATGGTATTCTCTCTTTGTTTGGTTGATGTGTTCATTGTATTGTTTTTGCTTTGTTAGGTATAGTTGCTGGGTTTCGGATGCCTTGGTCTTTCTCCATCTCCGTTCTATTTTTCTGAGCTCCCTCTTTTCTCATCGTATGGTTTTTGAGTACCACAGCTTGTGTTGTAGCTTGTTGCAACAATGTTTCATGGGTCTAGTATCTGTTACTTTGGCGGCGTTATATAGGGTGCTGTTCCAGTTGGTGATTTGAGCCTCCAGGTCATCTGTTTCTATAGTCAGTTGTTGTATCGTGTCCTGTAGGAACATGTCCCTGTCAAAGTTCTTGAATCGTCTTTGTGTGGGTGTGTTGTCTGGGCGTTCGTTTATATTATCTTTTTGTGGTACCATCTTTATCTCAATTATGTAATGGTCTGACCATGGAACTGGTGTGATGGTGGGTGTTGATATTAGTCCTCTTGAGGTTAGGTAGCTGGGTGCAAAGATGAGGTCTGGGGACGATCCGTGTCTGTGCATTGGGGCATTGACTATTTGGGTGAACTGAAGTGACGTCATCGCTTGAAGGAAAGCTTCTTCATCTTTGGAGTTGGTGGACTTGAGGTTGAAGTCTCCTAGCAGTAGAGTGGGTTTGTGGGTTGCGGTGATAGCGCAGACTGCTTCGAGCATTGAGGCTAGTTCGTCGGGTGAGGCTCTGGGTGCTCTGCAGGTTAGGCAGAGTGCCATGTGTTTGTTCTCGTTGCTGATTGTGTTACATTGTGTGTCAGTGAAACTCTGAGCTTTGAACTTTAGGCTATTTTTTGCAATTATCAGGACTCCTCCTCCTCGCCTGTGGGTGCGTGGGCAGTTGTATGCTGTGTATGTGTCCGGTACCAATTGATTGAGTAGCACATTGTCGGTGGGACCGAGCCATGTTTCTGTGATGCAAAGTATGTCGGGTTGATGGTCATCTATGTGGTCTGCTATTGTGTGTATCTTGTTGCATATGGATCTGGCATTTATGAGCTCTAATGTTATAGGCTTTGATGAATTTGTTGTTTTGTGTGTTTCCTTTGGACTAGTGTGGGTGTTTGATTTGTGCTTGGTTTGTCTTTTTGTCAAGTACGTTCTGTGTGTGTCATTATGAGTGTACTGTGGTTCTATGTATGTCCAAGTCGTTGGTGCAGCAACAGCATAGTGCCCAAGTATGAAAGGGCACTATGTTGATGGTACAAATGTTAATAGCTCGTGAATTGTGCCAGTTTCACATCAATGACCTTATGCCATTTAGAATTCAAAAAATTTTTTGTTTTTACATTTTCTTATTCAATGTCCTGTGTTGCTCTTAAAATACTTCTCGTCCTCAATAATAAATACCTTCAACAATATCAATGTCACGTTGTTTAAATGAGGAGATATTGAATAAAGTTCAAACTTATCTTCTGCCTGCTTATCATGAAGGGCAATTCCAACGCTCACAGCAAGGCACCCCAAGCGTTTCACGTGAGAAGTTTCATCAGGGAATCGTCCAAATTTTACTGCACATCTGATGCTGCCGGCGTGTCTACTTGCATTATGGTCATTTGGTTGTATGTAAACCGCGCTGACAATAGTGCGGTATATAAGAAATTGTAATAAATAATAAATAAATAAATGTTGCTCGCAATTACAAAGTTCTCCGATGAAGACGGCGCGGCATTTTGTCTTCATCGGAGAACTTTGTAATTGCGAGCAACATGATGCAAGTAGACACGCCGGCAGCATCAGATGTGCAGTAAAATTTGGATGATTCCCTGATGAAACTTCTCACGTGAAACGCTTGGGGTGCCTTGCTGTGAGCGTTGGAATTGCCCTTCATGATAAGCAGGCAGAAGATAAGTTTGAACTTTATTCAATATCTCCTCATTTAAACAACGTGACATTGATTTTGTTGAAGGTATTTATTATTGAGGACGAGAAGTATTTTAAGAGCAACACAGGACATTGAATAAGAAAATGTAAAAACAAAAAATTTTTTGAATTCTAAACGGCATAAGGTCATTGATGTGAAACTGGCACAATTCACGAGCTATTAGCTCTTGGTTCAAGTGCCGCTGGTTTTTCTGAGACCGATTGCCAGTGTGAATCAACAACGGCTATTTTGAGTCGTAGGGTGAGCCATTAAACGGAGTGAGTCTTTATTGTTTTGAGTTAACCGTTTAAAGAGTCACAGGCTTTTATTCAGTTGTATTCTACAGAACGATGGTACAAATGTGGCAAAGGGGTGGCACATGCGTCATACAGTGGTAGTTGTTGGTATGCAAGGCAGCTGCCCAGGTTGCACATCTGTGATGTCCACCATGATACCATAGTGACAGCGGCAGCACACAAACATACTGCTGCTGCAAAAAGGTGATGCACAACATGGAGTGGTTCAAGGGCCTCTGGCACCCTAGGCAGAGACCCCGGCTGCCACTCTGCTGCTGCTGATGCTGGCTCTGAAGGAAGAGGTCGGTAGTGCCAGGAGCTGTAGCACTACAGGGGGTTGCAAAAAGCAGCCACTCAGGGAAATACTACTACTGAGTCTATCTGCCTCCCCCAGAGATGTATCTGCCGCTAGCGGGGATTGGGATATGCTGATAGTAGTTGTTTGGAGAGGCAGCATAGTCGCCCATGTGTGTCTATGCTCCCCAACCAGAACTGGCACCCTAGGCGCACGTTTAAGCCGCATGATAGATGGGTTGGGACTGCATGGCGTGAAAGTGTTGGTGGCGGGTGTTGTGTCTGCAGCTAGCAGCATACAGAGCCATGGTGACATACAGACCAGACCAGACAACACATCCTTCTGCAATACCCGCCAAACACACTTTGCAGACAGGTATGGCACAGGGCATGCAGAGATCACAACAGACATAGGAATACCCCTAATCATGCCCTCATTCACCCTGTCAATGACCACAGCTCCACACAGGAACTGATGAATTCATATGGTAGTTCTGTGGTGCAATGCACAAAGCCAGTGTATATATGAGGTGTGGGGTCACAGGTTCAAGACCTGGCTGTGAATCATGTCTTGCATATCCCTGTGGGTAAAATTTAGCCTACAGTGTAGGTATAGCACCAGCATGTGCAACTCCCAATGAATCGGCCGGCAAGGGTGAAACACCCATCAGTCACACAGACAGGCTCCACTATCCACAGCTGGATGGAAAGACAGACTGATAGCACCGGCACACTGAGCAGGTGTTAACAATGGGCCTGATTGTCAGAGTGCACTACTAGCACCTGCACAATGAGCACACATTAACAATGCTTGAACTCATATGGAGACCAAAGTGGCAGGCTGGAGTGCCAACCATCCCCAATTTTGCACAGTGGGGCGATGTGAGTGTGTGTATGTGTATGTATGTGTCTCTTCATTGTTCTGTGGCCTTCTGCATTGCACTGTCCCCCCGCCCCCTCACATTGCAAATGTGAATGGTGAGCAGAAGCCTGAAAAAGAGTGTTTTGCCAGGATGTGTCTGCATTGGAGGTTGGGTCAATGGCTGAGACTTTGTAGTGCCCATCTGTCACAGGCATTGCCTGGGTAGCCGCAGCAGTTCATGCTGCGAGGGAACTCTCACTCTGACCAAGCTGTGACCATGGGATGGCTATGTATCCACATAATGCTACATCATGTGCAATTCCAGTAATATGGGTGTTCTTCCTTTTCTGAAAGCCCAAACCCTGGATGTCCATGCTGTTTTTCCTAAGTCAGGGTGTACATGGTTGCTTTGTGCACATGCATTGTGTGCTGACTAAACACAGATGGCATGCACATGGCTGAAACAGCACTGTGGTGGGTAGCATGTGCAACTTACTGTAGTGGCTTGGTATTTCCAAATGGTTGTGACAGCAGTTATTCCTGGCCTGCTCATTGTGGTCATGGAAGGACACACGGGATGGTAGCAGCAGCCCTACCAGGCATTTGGTGTCTATGGCATCAGCTACTACAACAGTGGGCACCGACTTGCACTGTTCTAGGAAAGCTCCTGTCCAACTGGAGCAAAACATAGGGCCCAGATGTGACAGGCACCTACAACATGCTACTATTGTGCAGGAAACAAGATGACTAGCATAACACACTTCAGACAATACTTGTCACACACTAGCATGATGTGGCTTTGCAGCACGGCAGGCAGAGACCATCTCTAACCATGCAAACTCTGGGGACCAAGTGCTAGGTGCCCATCCTCAACCTCAGGGTGACCGCTGAAATAGCTCAGTAGCACGGTTTGTAGCTTTTCTGTGCTTGTAGCACACACTGTCAGGGCATCTTACTGAGCTGATGTGATAGATCAGTGCATTCTCCATTTGGTGATAAGCTACAGATTGCTGTCCCACATGTGCAGTGCCTCATGGGTACTGGAGGGGCTAACCCATACCGACACACACACACAGCAGATACTTTAGGCAGTGACCTGCAGTCTCTTTGAACCCAGACATCCTAGCTCAGGGAGATGTTGTTGTTAAGTGCCGTCGAGTCGGTGTCGACTCATGGCGACCCTCTGGATAGCTATCCTAAATTGTGTTTGGTCTTGAATCAGGCGGTTCATTGTTGACAGACTGGTACCCGTAGATGCTGTTATTGTATCGATCCATCTCATTGCTGGCCTTCCTCTTTTGCTTTGACCTTCTATCTTGCCAAGCATGATGTCTTTCTCTAATGATCTCTCTCTTTGCATGATGTGTCCAAAGTATGAAAGTCGAAGCCTTGTCATCTGAGTTTCTAAAGAAAGCTTAGGTTTGATCTCCTCTAGCACCGACTGGTTTGTTCTTCGGGCAATCCATGGTATACACAGTATTCGCCGCCTGCACCATAATTCAAAAGCATCAATTTTCTTCCCGTCTATCTTTTTCACTGTCCAGCTTTCACATCCATATGATGTTATTGAAAATACCATGGCTTGAACAAGTTGAATCTTTGTATGGAGAGAGACATCTCTGCTCTTGAAAATCTTATCTAGGTCTTTCATAGCCATTCTGCCAAGAGCAATGCATCGTCTGATTTCTTGACTGCTTGTTGCTTCTTTATTGATAGTTGATCTAAGTAGGTTAAAGTTGTTCACGATTTCAATTTCTTCTCCTTCAACGATGAACCTGTTGATTATGCCAGTTGTCATGATCTTTGTCTTCTTTACATTAAGGTGCAGGCCCATTTTGAGACTATGTTCTTTTATTGTGAGAAGCAAATGTTTCAGATCATCTTCACTTTCAGCCAGTAATGTGGTATCATCAGCATAGCGAAGGTTGTTGATGAGTCTTCCACCAATCTTCACACCTCAGGGAGATGTAGCCTACTGGTTAGTGCAATGCCTTCATAAGCCGGGAACAAAGGTTTGGGCCTGTGTGCTACTCAGGTCATTTCCCTGCCTGTAACAGTACAGGCTCTGCTATGACTTGCAGACACACATCCTTCTACTTTGTTATGCATTCTGGTCACACTATGGGTCAGCAAACATGCTAATCCGCATCATGCCCTTCTGAGAGCATGGTTTTATTGGCTCTGCTGCAGCCCATTACAGGGGGTCAGACATGTTCATCCTGCAGATGTCAGGCACCTGCTTGGAAGCATGACATAGGTCATGGCAATGGCCAGGGGACCAAAATACCAGGATCTGGAGCCCACTAGTACTCCTCATATGTTATGTCAAATGTTATGTCTGCCACAACCTTCATGGACTAACTACACCTCCTTGTGACCTTGAGCAGGTCACTTAAATCAGCAGTGGCTTAGCTGACTGCAGGTCTGTACAGTCCATGTTTATCATCCAACATTACCAATTAGTCAGTAAGATGTACCCTGATGTGCACTGATACAGCAGTATACTAACAGGCAGTTACATGCATCATGACTGACTGTACAGCTTTGGCTCCATCATATCTCTGTAGTACATGCGGACACATCCTACCCCTCGGATAGCCAACTGCAGGTATCACCTCATGTCCATACATGCCCCATTTGCCCAGTTGTTATCTGCACATTTGTCTGGGGTGTTGTATGGTGGTTGAGTGACTGGGACAGGTGTGAAATCCAGATGTCTGGTATCCGGCCTTCCACATGGCACTGACACACATTTTCCCACACAGTACAAATATTTTGGGGATGGCACCTATGGCATATTGGTGCTGTCAGCCCATACCACCCTCTCCTCACCCACTGTCCTTCCTTCAGCCCATCCATCTGCCTTTGTTGGTTGTGTGCAGTCATGTCTTCTCGTGAAAGCTGATACATCATGGCCTACACAGGTACTCTTTCCTGCATTTCAGCTCTTCATGCGCACATCTCCTGTGCCTGATCTGCACATCACCACTCCTGCTTTGTCCTCCTTTTGCTGCACACATCCTGTCACTTCTGACTCCACTGAGAGACATGTCTTCCTCATCTTATGCCACACACTGACACTGCACCATTTTATATTAGCACCCCCAGTGCATTGGTACATCTGTCTCGTCCAAATTACTGGCTGCCATGTAGGGTGCCCACAGATCTAGCAGGTCCATCGGCTCCCACCTGTCCTTCCATCCATCACCTTTACATTGACTTTCCTTGGTGCTCCTTTATCTAGCATTAGGGTGACAGCCATTGTCGAATGTTAAGATGCATGCTTGACATGTTAAATGGCCCTTTGTGCCCTTAACACCAGAACGTCTCCTACCAGCCCGGTGACCTTTATGCATGTAAAACCTCTTATCGCTGCAGTTAACACCTGCTACCTTAACACCCTTTTGTAAACATACCCCTTAGAGTCTTGACATTCAATAAATGGCATTAGTAACTTACCTGAATGAAACAGGCTTCTCTGGGTTGACTTAGTATTCACCGGCATTCATAATCAAGAATTAGCCTCTTCTCAAAGTTCTTATTTGCTAGAAATCTAAAAATTAAGATGGGAGAGTTAGAATATATTAAGATTGATTGGTATCTCAGAGACCTGGTGGAAAAAAATCAACTAGTGGGACACTACGATACCTGGGTACAAATTATATCACAATGATATCATAGATCACATTGGTGAAGGGATTGCACAGTATGTTAGAGAGGGCATTGAGTCACACAGGATTAAAGTTTTGCAGGAAGCAAAGTACACTGTAGAATCTCTATGGATTGGAATTCCATGTAAAAAGGGGAAGGCAATGGCAGTGGGGGTAAACTACCGGCTGCCTGGCCAGAATGAAAAAAATGGATGATGAAATGCTCAAAGAAATCAGGGAGGCTAAAAAAAGTTACAATACAGTAATAAGAATGGGTGATTTCAATTACCCTGGTATTGACTATATCATTGTCATGGCAGGACATGCTAAGGAGATAAAGTTTCTAGATGAAATAAATGACTGCTTCTTGGAGTAGCTAGTTCATGAACCTAGAAGAGGGGAAACCATTTTGACCTAGTCCTTAGTGCAACACAGGATCAGGTGCAAGAGATAAGGGTATCGGGGCCACTTGGCAATAGTGATCATAGCATGATCACGTTTGATTTAATAAATGAAGGATGGATGGCAAGAAAATCCCACAGTACTATCTTTTAAATTTCAAAAGGGAGACTATGATTAAATGAGGAAAATTGTTAAGAAAAAACTAAAAGGAGCAGCTGCAAAGGATAAAAATGTACATTCCATGCTTTAAGAAAAGTGGAAGGAAGTTCAAAAAACTGCCATCATGGTTTAAAGGTGAGGTCAGAGAGGTTGTTGTAGCCAAAAAAATCATCTTTCAAGAAACGGAAAAGGGAGCCAAATGACAAAAACTGGAAACATAAGCATTGACAAGTTAGATGCAAGGCATTGATAAGGCAGGCAAAGAGATAATTAAAAAAACAAACAAACAAACAAAAAAAAGCTTGCTGTGGAAGCAAAAATGCATAATAAAACATTTTTTCAAGTATATTCTTAACAGCCTGTGAGAGAGTCAGTTGGACCATTAGATGATAGAGGGATAAAAGGGGCGCTAAGAGAGGACAAGGCTATAGCAGAGAAACAGAATGAATTCTTTGTTTTTTTACAAAACAAAGATATAAGGAAGTTACCCATGACTGAAATGGTATCTAAAGGTAATGCATCGGAAGAACTGAAAGAAATATTGGTAAACCTGAAAGATGTAATACAACTATTTGATAAACTAAAGAGTAGCAAATCACCTCGACCAGATGGTATACATCTGAGGGTGTTGGAAGAACTGAAATATGAAATTGCAGACCTTCTATTAGTAATCTGTGAACTATCATTAAAATCATCTTTAATACCTGAAGACTGGCAAATGTCCAATAGAATGGCAAATTTTCAAAGGGTTCCAGGGGTGATACAAGAAACTACAGACCAGTGAGCCTGATATCAGTCCCAGACAAAATGGTAGAAACCATTAAAAAGAACAAAATTACCAAAGATATAGTTATGGTTTAATGGGAAAAAGCCAACGTGGCTTTAGTCAAGGAAGGTCTTGTCTTACTAATCTGTTATATTATTTTGAAGGTGTGAATAAACAGGTAGACAAAGGTGAGATGGTCAATATAGTGTATCTGGATTTTCAGAAAGCATTTGACAAGGTCCCTCATGAGAGACTCTTGGTGAAATTAAAAAGTCATGGGATAGGAGGCAGTGTACTATTGTGGATTAGGAACTGATTAAAAGATAAAAAGCAGAGGGTAGGGCTAAATGGCCAATTTTCCCAATGGAGAAAGGTGAATAGTGGAGAACCTCAGGGATCTGTGCTGGATCCACTACTTTTCAACATATTTGTAAATGACCTGGAAATGGGAATGAGTGAGGTACTCAAATCTGCAGATGACATAAAATTATTCAAAGTTGTTAAAACCCAAGAGGATCGTGAAAAATTGCAATTCAACTTTGATAAATTGGAAGATTGGATGTTTAAATGGCAGATTAAACTTAATGTGGATAAGTGCAAAGTTATGCACCTAGGAAAGAACAATCCAAACTATGGTTACACAATGCAAGGTTCCACATTAGGAACCACCACCCAGGCAAAAGATTTAGGAGTCATCGTGGATAACACATTGAAACCCTCTGTCCAGTGTGCAGTGGCAGCCAAGAAGATAAATAGAATGCTAGGAATAATAAGGAAAGGAATGCAGAATAAAACAAAGGATATTATAATGCCTCTGTATCGCTCCATGGGGCAACTGCACCTTGAATATTGTGTCAATTCTGGTTGCCATATCTTAAAAAGGATATAGAAGAATTAGAAAAGGTACTTAGAAAAGCCACCAAAATGCTAAAGTGGATGGAAGGATACCCCTATGAGGAGAGGCTTAAAAGATTAGGGCTCTTCCACCTGGAAAAGAGATGGCTGAGAAAAGATATGATAGAGGTATATAAATTAATGAATTGAGTGGAACAGGTAAATGTAGATTGATTGTTTATGCTGTCAAAAAGTAGAAAGACTAGGGGACATACAATGAAGCTACAGTGTAACCCATTTAAGACTAATAAGAGAAAGTATTGTTTCACTCAACACGCAATCAAACTCTGAAGTTCATTACCAGAGGATATAGTAAAAGCTGTTATTGTAGCTGGGTTTAAAAAAAGGTTTGGACAAGTTCCTGGAGGAAAGGTCCATAAACCATTATTACCTAGGAAATCCACTGCTTGCCCCAGTACAAGCATTGAGGAACCTGTGTATCTTTTTTGGAAACTGTTAGGTACTTGTGATCTGGCTTGACAATTGTTTGAAGCGGGATACTGGGCTTGATGGACCTTGGTCTGACCCAGTATGGCATATCTTACGTTCTTATAGTGATTTATAATTTTTGGTGTTTATAAAATATTTTCACATAGTTTTCCAGTAATACAATGATGTCCCCAGATGCTAGTCTCTTGAAGACAATTACCAGCAACGGTATCATAAACATGCTCACTTGCCCTCCTGCGCAGACTGCCATGTATCTGTCCTGACCCTAGCTTGTACAGGTGTGGCCTGTAGGCATGCAGGTTTGTTATACGAGTGTTGTTCCTCTGCTAATCTACACAATAGGTGGTGAGGGCAACACTGGTGGTCATTATTTGGCCCCTTAATGTGATACATCTTCTTGTTTTCCCAAGGCTGCTGCAGCACTACCCGAGTGTCGCCTTTCCTAAAATTGTCAGTGGCTCTCATTCATTTTGCCTTGCCACTGCCTAAACAGCTTTTCTAAAATGTGCCTTTATATGCACAGCAGATAAATATCAACACAAGACGTTTAGCGAGTGAGTTTACAAGGTTCAGTTTTATGCCTATTTTATGTAGTAAGATACGCCGTACTTTACTTTATAAAATAGGGGTGCACGTGGTCAAAAACAGGCATTAGACTAGGTGTGAGCACTTACGTCAGCTAAAGGGCTAGTGAAAATGCTTATGCCTAGATTCTCCATAACACAAATAAGTTAAAGATTTTTTTTTTATAATTTACACATGTAAATTTGTGTTCTACTAATGTCCAGAAACACAAAGAAGCCAAAGCCAGAAGGGAAAGAGAGGCAACTGCAGAACTCAGAGATTTCCAACATGCAGCAAGACAATACAAGGAGAAGCACTACAATGATGCATGCAAGGAAATAGAATCATAAGCTATTAGAGGAAGAACAAGATCGGCTTTTCTAAACCCACAACAGTTAAAGAAAAAATTCCAGCCTCAAATTGGAATGCTACAAGATGCTCAAGGATCCATGTTGAATGATGCTGAGAAAATCAAGGAAGGTGGACAGAATATAGAGCCATTATACCATAAAGATCAAGTGGACCAAAGAGCCATTTCAACCTATACTTTATGATCAGGAACCATTGGTGATGAAAGAAGAAGTCGAAGCAGCATTTAAAGCCTTAGCAAATAACAAAGAACCGGGCATTGATGGCATTCCCATTGAGTTATTAAAGCTATCAGATGAAGCTGTTACCATACTTACAAGGCTCTGCCAGGAAATTTGGAAGACATCATGGCGAACTGACTGGAAAAGATCTGTGTTTATACCAATACTGAAGAAAGGTGACCCGACTGAATGTGGAAATTATCGCACAATCGCTGTGATGCCACATGCCAGCAAGATTCTACTCAAGATCATTCAGCAGAGACTACAACCATACTTGGAACAAGAGCTGCCTGAGGTGCAAGCAGGGTTCAGGAAAGAGAGAGGAACAAGAGATATTATCGTGGATGTGATCTGGATCCTTGAAAAGACAAAAGAATACCAAAAGAATATCTATATGTGTTTTATTGACTATAGCAAGGCTTTTGACTGTGTAAACCATGAGAAACTTTGGACCACATTAAGAAGGATGGGTATACCAGAACACCTGATCATTCTCTTGCGCAACCGTTACACTGACCAAGAAGCAACAGTTCAAACGGAACTAGGAGAAACAGAATGGTTTATAAATCAGCAAAGGCGTATGACAAGGCTGCATACTTTCCCCCCTATGTCTTTAATTTATATGAAGAACAAATCATCAGAGAAGCAGGACTGTATGAAGACAACAGAGGTGTAAAGATTGGTGGAAGACTCATCAACAACCTTTGCTGTGCTGATGATACCGCATGACTGGCTGAAAGTGAAGACGATTTGAAACATTTGCTTCTCAAGATCAAGGAATATAGTCTTAAAATGGGTCTGCACCTTAACGTTAAGAAGACATTAATTTTGCCAGTTGTCAGGATCTTTAAGTTCATCATTGATGGAGAAGAAATTGAAATAGTTGACAACTTTAGTCTACTTGGATCATCAACAAAGAAGCAAAAAGCAGTCAATAAATCCAATGACGCATTGCTCTTGGCAGAATGACTATGAAGGACCTAGACAAGATTTTCAAGAGCAGAGATGTTTTTCTCCATACCAAAATTTGACTTGTTCAAGCCATGGCATGTTCAATAACACCATATGGATGTAAAAGTTGGACAGTGAAAAAGATAGGAAGAAAATTGGTGCCTTTGAATTATGGTGCTGGTGATGAATACTGTGTATACCATGGACTGCCCGAAGAACAAACCAGTCAGTACAAGAGGAGATCAAACCTAAGCTTTCTTTAGAAGCTCAGATCACAAGACTGACTTTCATACTTTAGACATCATGCAAAAAGAGAGAGATCATTAGAGAAAGACATCATGCTTGGCAAGGTAGAAGGTCAATGCAAAAGAGGAAGGACAGCAATGAGATGGATCGATACAACAGCAGCAGCTATGGGTGCCAGTCTGTCAATAATGAGCTGCCTGACTGAAGACTGAACACAATTTAGGACAACTATCCAGACGGTTGCCATGAGTCGACACTGACTTGACGACACTTAACAACTCATGCTCTACCCAAACTTCGTTCTGTGCACACCCACAGTGAAAGTATGCACCACTGGTGCGACACACATAGGTTTAGAATTGCAACCAATCACATTATGCACATAAATCATGAACGTTCATTTATGCACATTAATCAGCAAAATGCCATGATTTGCACATGTAAATATGGGTGGAAATCTAGGCACATCTTATGAAATTACCTCCTTAGCCACTGGCAGTGAGCACTCTCTCTATATAGTCAGCACTCCGGTCTATCCAGATAGTGGTGTGGAATATAATTTTTATATATTCTGCTTTTTGAATGGCGAGAACAGAGGTTAAAAAAATATGTTCATAGCTACAGCTGAATAGATAACGAATAGATCTATCCTTGAAAATGCAACCCTTGTATCAACACCCGTAGAATACAGGCAATTTATCAGAGGGGACGCAAGGCATCCATTCTAAAATAAAAGCAAACAGACTGCTCTTGAGACTCTGGCGGTCAACATTTTTTAAAATGCTAGTCACCATGGGCAAAAGGAAAACAGATATTGTACAGAAGAGTCCAGCTAGTGGGCTTCTGCTAACTACGCAGTTTCAGCTATGATCACCGCCGTGAATTTCAGTTGCTGGTCAAACAACAAGATTGCTTAGTTAGCTCTCCCTTTTTGTAGGCTTAGTTTTCGGTGGGTTCTTATCCAGCAAGCAGACTGAAAATCACTGCTAATTGGATAACCTCTTGGCCCTCCCATGGACTACTCTGGTACTGTCAGGATAGTGCTGAGGTTGTCAGAGGAAAAGTTAAGTGGCACTATTCAGACACCATGACCAGGTCCTTGCTAACTGGATATCGACACAAATGCGTTCAGTAAATGTGGCATCTCCACTCTCACTTACACTGGCACTATCTGCTGATTTTCACTTTTAATTTTTCTGAGAATATGTAACATTTCCCTATAATCCAGGTTTATTTTTTTTTTTAAAAACATCAACATATGTTCAAATACAACACGGGTAATTCAAACTGTCTGCTTATAGCGGTGATTTTTGTTGATACTAGCTCAATAACAAAAAGTATAAACATAGTAAAAGAAAAATAAAATAGTTTGATAACACATGTTTAAAATTATTTACCTAGAAAACTGGCCTCTGGAGCATCTGCTTCTCTTCTGGATTTTGATGCTGGAACGAGAATTACACATGAAATAAAGGAGTTTCCATTCTCAGCTATTTCATTTTCATTCCTGCATTTCTCCTGGTTACTGTGCATTTATTAAACAAAAGATGAAATACAAGGATTTTGGAGCTCTCTGCTCTTATGATTTCATTTTTGCAGTTATAGCATGAAACAGGCATCAAAAAACTTTCTCCTTCGCTGGTAGAACACATTTTGTTGAACAGAGAATCCTGACATGGATTTGGAAATGTTTTCTTTTTCTTTTTCATGTTGTTACTCTTTAGACTACTTTGTTTTAGTTCCATTTATGATGCCGACCTAAATATGAGTGTATTCTAAATATATCACAGATTAAATCCCAGAGAGACAACCAGAATTTGGAAAAGCTAAAATAAGGTGGCAAGATGAAGATTGAAGAGCTGCTTTTTATTTTTCTGCTTGGATTTCCAAGATGGTTCTAGGGGCTAATTTTATAAGGAGACATAGAAAGTTACATATAAAATGACCTTTGTTGGTGTGAAATGACATGGGAAGTATCAACAAAGGGGTATATTTACTAAAGAGTGGTAAGGGAGCAAGGGATACTGAGCAATATCAGCAGTGTTAAGGGGTTTGTGTGCGATAAAGGCTTGGGGTGGGTAGTAGGCGTTCCACAAGGGCCCACTTAACATGCACTATCAGGACAGCGGGCATTAAGGTACCAAGCGTGCGCCATAATGCCCGAAAATGGCAGTCACCTTAATGCTGGATAAGTGATCCCCAGCAAAAGCCAACGTAGAGGTGATAGATGGAAGGACAGGTGGGAGCTGATGGACCTGACAGATCCTTGGGCATCCTACGTGGCAGTCAGTAAGTGGGATGAGCCTATGGGAGGCAGCTGTACTGATTCAGTGAGGGCTGCCCACAAAAAAATGCTGTAATGTCAGTGTGTGGCAAAGGACTGGGAAGATGTGTCCCCCTGTAGAGCCAGAATTGCTACGATATGTGCATCCAAAGAATAACGGTGCTAGAGTGGTGATGTGCAGATCAGTCGCAGGAGAGGCAGAAGTGATACATCGAACTGAGGGAAAATTTCCTTTGTGGGCCGGGGGTGGCAGCTGGTAGGAGAATACATTACTGCACATATCTGGAAGAGGCTGAAGCATGTGCTGAATGAAGGATGGCAGTAGATGAGAGTATGGCATGGGCTGGCAGCACTGATGTACCTGATGTGCCATCACCCATGCAGTTGTAGTGTGTTGGAAAAAAGTGTGCCTGTGCCATAGAACAGCCCGATACAAGCTATGTTGGTGTCACAGCTGTCACAGCCTCCCAACAACCATGCAATGCCTGGACATATGTGCATACAACAAATGCACAAGAGCTGCTCATACTGGCCATTTAGAGCAAGTAAGGAAGTGTGATGGTTCCTGCAAGTGGTCATCTCAGCGATGGGATGTGGCTGCATGTAATGCATAGATATGATGTAGCCAAAGCTATACAGTCACAGTAATGATGAAATAGTCAAAGATATTTGTTATGTATATAACAAAAAAGCGGTGCGCACTGTAGTCTAAACCTGGTAATGTAAATTAAAAACAGGGACACTGATAACTTGGATTATTCTGAGGCAATGGAGGGTTAAAGTGACTTGCCCAAGACCAAAGGAGTAGAGGTTATGCTATGAAGGATTTTACATACATAAAAAAGCCTCTGTAAAATGCTGCCACCAGTCACACATGGAGTGCTAGTGGGAACTGGACCCTTGTCTCTGGGTTCCCAAGCCAGTGCTCTAACATTAGGATACCCCTCCACTCAGGCGGCATACATCTGCAGCTGAACATGTCTGACCCTCTGCAATGGCCTGCAGCAGAGGCAATAAAGTCATGCTTGCAGAAAGGCATGAGTGCAAGAGGCATGTGTACAGATCCATGTGCTATCAGAACACACAAAAAAAGCATAGCAATATGTCCCGCCAGTCAAAGCAGACCCTGGACTGTTCCGGGCATCAAAATGAACCGAGTATCTCACAGCCACAAAGATAATAAGTTAGAATTGAACCCACATCCATTAGCTTACTGAACCACTGCTCTAACCATTAAGCTACACCTCCACAAGGTCCTGCACAGCAGAACCTTAAATCAAATAGACTGCAGCTCCCTGCCTGCAATGGGTGAAACAAGTGCCTGGCACATTATGAGACCATGTTACACCACAATCTAAAGCCTGCCTACAGCATCACACATGCAGTATGTCAAGCACTTGAAATGCAATACTGTAGCTGCACAACAGACACAGGTTACATCTCTTACATGCGAGTGCGAGATGCCTGTCCCTCCACTGTTCCCCCAACGGCAAACACCACTCACACTCATGGGTCCACTGCCCTGCAGTGTGTCACTTACCCCATAGGCAGCACATGTGCAGAGCATGCAGTCCCCTGTAGCCTGCTGCACATGCCAAGATAGGTACACCTGCACACACACCAAGCGCAAGCCGCATTACATACCCATGTGGTCCATTGCAGACCAACCTGTCCTCCCCAGGATGCCATGCACACGTCTCCCACCTGTATATACACCAATCAGGTACTGGGCAATGCCCCAGTGATCACAGTCACCAATATGGCTGCTATTTGTGCTCTGTGTGCCAGTAGAGGTTTGTCCCTCCATTACCCATGATGCACTGCACATTCTGAACAGCTTTCTGCAAATGACCACCAAAGGGGGAATGCTGTGATCTATCACATCAGGCCATACTTACAGAGGGACACTGTGTTCTTCAGGCACATAACAGCTGCAAGCTGTGATACTGACCAGTTTCAGGGTCACCCTGAATGTGAGGGGGGGACCACATCACCTGGTCCCCAGAGCCTGCACTACATTAGCAAGACCCTCCGGGTACATGGATCAGATTTATATCAATGTTAGTATGCTAGGTATTGTCTACAGTGTGTACTGCTAGTTACCTGGTGGTTTACACAACTGAAGTGTGTGGGACTGCCCTGTCAAATCTGGGCCTTGTGTGCTGTGCCTTTTGGCTAGGGACTGTCCTATCATATTGCATTACAATTTGCAACTGCTGCAGTGATGTTGCTGCTAAGAAACAAACAGCATCCACATCACTGTAGCTTGACACTATATAGCACAATGTGGATACCTAGCGGTAACATGGTCAGAGTAAGGGTGGCCTCTCAGCAAGAGCCGATGTGTGCACCCTGACCATGCTTGTTGTAGACACAGGTTAAGATGGCTCTGCCATTTACCGAACCTCTGACTCATATACACCCTGAGCAAACAGCTATGCTTCTGACAATACCCAGAATCCTCTTCCCCTCATTTGTGTGCCCTTTAACTTGTGGAATGCAACTATACTGCTAGGTGCACTGGAACTTGGGACACAGACAGGCTGTGAGTGCATGCAGAGACACAGTAGCAAAAGGCTAACACATCCGGAAACACCGTGTCCCCCTATACAGCATGTGGCAGTGAGCATGGCACATAGAGCTACGTTTGTACACCCACATCAGGTTATTTTCCTTGTCATGGACCCTGCTGGACTAGCCAGTGCAGCACATGCACTCACCCACACTGCAGACACAGTGGACACCCCCCAAGAGCACATCAAAGCATGTCAGCTTGTATATGGGGCCTCACCCTGTATGTATAGTTGCTGAAGAGCTGACCTGAAGCATGTTATATGCACAGACATAAAGCCTATGCATCACATAGCTCACAGTCCTTCAGGTACATACACACGACACTGCTGTCCAAAAGTGGTGCATATTGTCATTGTTGACTGCCCATTAGGCCTTCTGTACTGCTCATCCACTGTGAAGGCAGTATCAACACCCGCTCAGTGTGCCAGTGCAATTAGCTTGCTCTGCCATCCAGCCTTACATTTTGCAATGATCAGTTTGACAGCTGGGCGTGAAGACCCATGCTGGACAAAATGTGGGGGGTTGAACACGATAAAGTTATCATACCTCCCAGGAACAGAGGCAACACACTTGGACTTATCATTCCCAGTCAGCAGGCTGGCCTTGAACTTAGAACCCCTCACTCAAACACACACTGGCCTTGTGTTTGGAGCCAGAGAGGAGCCATGGGGATTCATCAGTCCATGGGTATATAGGTGGTCATTGTCAGGGTGCATGAAGGCATGACTTGGGGCGTGCTTAGCCATCTGCAGGCTCTGTGCCATCCTTGTCTGACAGGGTCTTTTAGGCAGGTGTGTGAAAGGGACGTCTTGTGTTGTACACATGAGATCTGTCCAGTCAAAAGGGCAAGCTATGGTACCTGACCACACACTTTCCAGCCCATGAGTGTCCTAACAGATTGACCAACGTACCCATTGCATGGTGTCTGCTTGTGGGCGAGTCGAGGACTATTCTCATATGTTGCTGATCACAGTGCATAATCTAGATTCACATATGGTTCAGATGGCTGCACTGAGTTATGGAGGGGGAACCGGAGCACTCACAGATTATGGTCATTAGTTGGCAGGTAGGAGAGCAGGGTGCTCATGTTTTCCTCCAATATGGTTTGCTCTCATATTGCAAAGTAATCCTGGGTCTGGGAACGCTTTACACAACACAGGCACAAATCCACTCAATATGCACAAGTGTGGGCATCCAGATCTCAGGCCCAGCCCATCCAGTAGGCACACAAGCAGTGTCCCAGGGTCTACAGCCAGTGGTATGCAGCATACCAGCCAATCCCTCATGCCATGCAAGTATGCCCCCGCCACTACTGCAGTGCTGCAAATGGTCTTATTTAAGTTGCACACATGCAACTAGTCACACCATGCAGCTCCTGCCTCTCTCCACCAGGAGCTATAGGCACAGGTGCTGCTGCCTTAGACCTCATGAGGGGGTGGAGGATATGCTCCACTGTGCCTGACATGATTGACACCTCACTGACAGTGGGAACTGCAGTGAATCACAGATCTCTCCAGCTGCAACCGCTGTGGCACCACCCCCATTGTTGCACAACACTGACATGGTGGCATGGTGGTAGTGGGAGTGGCAGAACTCCCTTCCGACTATGGCAGCATATATGTGTGCTGCCGCTGCCACAGCAGAGTCAAACCAGTCCTCAGAAATGTTCTTCCTAGGCAGCCACCTTGCCATCCGAATGGACCTAGCAGCCCCACATCATCACTCACATGACACCTCATTTGCCAAATTTGCACCATCAACATAGCAACTTGTCATAAGAGGGCACTATGCTGATGCTGCTAATGGAGCACTACTATCACTTTTTGGAATCCCCTGTGTGCACAGCACATTGCAGACATTTAAATAGGCTCTCTCACTTCAAAAGTACCCCTTTCTGTGAGGTTTTACTTGGCGTTAGGGTTTCCAGTGATGAGAGCTCTAATGCACGATTGTGCAAGCAGGCGGTAAGGGAGCACATGTTGTCAACGCCCACTCTCCCCCACATTAACACCCACTTGCCACCTCCTTTTCCCTTAATGCTGCAGGACCCTCTAACACTCATTAATGCAGCATTATCGGCCCTTTCTGCAGCATTAAGGGATCAAGGATGCCAATAATGAATAACGGCACACTTGCGCCCTTACTACCCTTTAGTAAACATACCCCAAAGTTTCATACCATTTTTAATCTGAAAAGTCCAAAATTTGTTTTCCCTTCCACTTTGGTGATGGACAGATATCAAATAGAAAACTTTGGGGCTAGAAGGCAGGCATCTTGCAGAGGTCTCCATGATGGCTAGCTCTAGCTAGTCTGCTCTTAACACTTATATTGCTGGTGATCTTCCTTCCTGTTTCCTGACTGGCCCAAAGTTTGGTATGAATTTCTATGTGAAATGCTAATTGGATTTGGTTGTCTTGTAAATCCATTGACTCCTGCTGTAGAGATTTTCTCCAAAAATGTGTTCTTTTGCCATCACCAAGTGCCAAAAAGTCTGTGAATCCATGTCTAAGCATGCTATCAGACATTTACCAAACTTAATCCAGATCCTAGTTGTTCAATTCGTGATGACCAAGCAGGATCTGGAGTAGGCTTGGTAAATGTCTCCAATAGTATACTTAGACATGGTTTTACAGAATTTCTGGCACAAGAACATGGCAAAAGAAAAAATCTTTGGAGTAAATCTATACAGGGGAGTCAATAGATTCACTAGGCAAACAAAATAGCCCTGAAATAATAAATTATAAAAAGAAAGCAAAAATGTATTAAAACAAAACAAAATTTAAAAACAACTCGAAGACGACATAGGAAATGAAACAAAACAAAATTGTTTTGCCTGCATGTTTCCAGTAATTTTATAACAGGATGACTAGCTTGTGTGCCTGGGTAGGGCACGTATAAGTGGCAATTGGAGCATGGGCATTCCCGCTGCAGTGCCACTAGAGTAGACCTTGAAAGCTTGCGTTGCCAACACTTGGCAGGCAGCAAATACCACCGGCACAATGGGTAAAGCAGAGTTACTTACCTGTAACAGGTGATCTCTGGGAACAGCAGGAATAAGTCTTCACATATGGGTACGTCGGTACCAACGGAGCCTGCGCGGGAACGCTCCCCAGCGTCCAATCAGAAAGCTTTTGGGAGCATCCCTCAGCGCCTGCGTGCTGCCTTCCCGCCTTTCCAACTGTCTCTCCTCAGTTGAGTTTCATAGCTGAGACAAAGAGAGAGAAAGAGGAAAGGAAAGATAGATATAGAAATACAACTCCTAGGGGAGGTGGGCGGGTTGTGAAGACTTATTCCTGCTGTTCCCAGAGATCACCTGTTACAGGTAAGTAACTGTGCTATCTCCAGGAACAAGCAGGAATGAGTCTTCACATATGGGGACTCCCAAGCTAAGATGCCTGGAGCCCTAACATGTTGAAGATTGAAAACATGCTACACCTCATATGGCCAGGCATCCTGAGGATGGAGGGCAGGAGTTGAAAAGAGAGGAGCTGTAGAAAAAACAGCTAACCTAAGAAAGGACTACTCACAAGGAGTCTTTGTATGTATGATCATTAGCAAAAGATATATTGAAATGAACAATCACCATAATATTGACATGAACAATCACCATATGACGCTCACCTACTGGATTTCAGGAAGTAGAGAGGCTGATGGAGTCTATTGGGGATCCAGTAGAATAATGTTCAAGGTGACCTCACTGGAGTGAAGGTGGAGGTCAACATCTGGAAGTGAGAGGTGACCTCAGGATTCAATGGGGTAGCACAAACACGGCAGGTCTTCAGTGGGAAGCTTCATGGAAAGCTGAAAACTCTTTTGGCTACAGAAGTATTCAGAGGTAGGAGCAAAAGAGGAAGACTGACCGATCTGGACAAACAGACCTAGTCCTTGAGGGAGGAAAGGGTATGAGAAGAACCCCATACTCCCAAGAAAGGACAGATGTTTGAGGAATTGAATCTGAAATCCACTGAAGATCCACCATATCTTTCCTAACTGGTGAGAGGTAGGAAGACATTGGGGCATGGAGCTTCAGGGATAAGTAAACCTAGGATACGGTAGGGCTGTCAGTGCCACAGCAGTGGTTGTGTGCATAATATCCGAAACATACTGTGGAACAGTATGAAGCTGTGCAAGCCCACTGTTAGAAACATATAGAGAGATAAGTATGGAAATACATATCTATCTATAAGTATCTGGACAGAGACACACATATATGTAGATATATGTGTATATCTATATATCTATCTCTCTCTCTCTCTACTCTCTAGATTATATATATATATATATATATATATATATATGGGTATATAGATATATATCTATAATGAGATCTAAAGGGCATAGCATATGCACACTTAGCTGACAGACAGGTACATCTACAGAGATTTATATAGGTATATATTGTGATACAGTGTAGCCAAGTGAGCTTAGTAAGAGTGAAGAACTCACCTCAAACTTGGCTAGGCAGAGGGATTCAGCATGGCTAGGAAGGGCTGAGCAGCCGGTGCCATCAGCACAGATAGAACAGAAAGGGTTTAAAATGAGGTTTCCTTTTCTGAGCAGTGACGCAGATAGAATTCAGGAACCTCATTACAAACACCTGTCCCCAGAAGCTGACGTAACGTGCAGAGAGGGGAGGTACAAAGGGCCCTGGTTAGAACCAGGAAGTCAGATTAAGATTCGGTTCCAGTCTCAGGCAGAGACTCACGCAGAGAGCAAGATTCAGACTCATGCAAAGAGCAGGAAGGAGAGCACGAGAAGAAGTCCAAGCAGTTACCTGAAAGAAAGCAAGCAGGACTCTGAGGAGGAGAGTGGCAGTCAGATGCAGGTGGAGTTCCAGCATCAGGCAGGCAAGTCTCCGAGGCAGAAAGAGTTCCAAAATCCCAGGAAACGTTACAACTCCAGGGGAAGCTTTGGAGGTCTGGGAGGACCAAAAGCTCTTAAGGGAAGCTCCAGGCAAGAGCAGTGGAGCAGTAGAGAAACGAATCTCTGGAGAGATAGTCCCCGAGAGGATTTCCCTTCAAGCAGGAAGTGGGACACTAACTCCGAGGGTTTACCCAAACCACGGGGAAACTTTCTACATGCCGGTAAAGCTTTGCTGAGAGAAAGAAACCCCACAGCTGACTCCAGAAGCACACAGAAGGTAACAGCGTTAAAGCCTTATGCTGGGGAGAGAAGAGAAGCTGGGAGTTTTTACAATCCATGTTTTGAGCAAAGTTTTAACATAGGGAAGTGTACAGACTTCCCTGTAAGAGAGCCAAGGGAGGCTGGCCATAAAGAGACTTATTATACCAGAGGTTTTTACAACCCTGAGCTAGACAAGTGTCTGGGAGAAGAGAGAGATTACCTTCCCCCAGCAAGTGAACCCAGCACATGCTATGAATGTGAGCCGGGCTGTAACAGTCACCATCCAGATGTAATACAGGGGGAAAGCAATAATATTTATCCTGATCCTGAACCGATGGACTGTACGATATGCTTGTCTGATGAGATAACATCTTTATGCTGAACTGTCTTGTAAAAGGAACAAGAGAGAGAAGGAAAAAGTATTCCAGCTGTTTTTGTTTAGTTTGTTTCATCGTTCTGTATTTGTTTGCAAAGAAATGATATCCGCCAGGGAACGGGAATAAACCCTACTTTAATTTACCACTCTGACTGACTGACTCTGTATACAAAAGAGAAAGCAGATCAAGGTATTCACAACACCCTAGGTAGTCGCCTAGTGGACACGCGGAGTCTCCTACTACGAGGCCCGTGACAATATATAGATATAGATATATATACCTGAATATATAGGTTTAAAGATAGATGCCTGCAACTAAGCAGACAGAGTTATGCATATCAGGACATTCACATGGAGATGTGAAGGGAAAAGATTCATCTAAAAACAAGGAGGTGAAACCTACTTGAGAAGATATATAGAGAATCTATTCCCCCAGAGATGATGGTAAAGGAATGCTATCCAGTGAATAACCAGGATGGTTACGTGAAAAAACAGAGGATAATATCAGTCTGCAAACAGCAAGTCCGGAGTCCTGTGGAACTCCAGCATGGTAAAAGGACAGAAATGCATAGAATGAGATACCAGGTTGACCTACGTGAGGGACAACGGAGGTATCAGGCATTTTCCAGATTCATATGTGCTGTCCTTAAAGTACTAGGATACCATGAGGACAAGCTGCAAGAAAAAAAAAAAAAAAAAAAAAGAGTATATTCCCTATAGGAATGGGATAACTCTTAGACTTTCACGTGGAGAAGGCTTATGTCCTTTTCCCTCTTTTTTTTTTTTTTTTAAAGAAGATAGTAGGGTGTGAAGAACCCTCACAGTCATAGGGGATGACTGAGGAAGCCTTTTTCAACCATGATGGATAGCCATTAGAGAAACTCTATGCTCTCTAGCAAGGGCCCATAGTGGAAAGCTTCTCAGTAGGATTGCAGAGGGCATTATGCAGGAGAACTGTGATGTAGAACTGGCTGATGGAGAAAACTGACAGCCACATCCACTACGTTGCCAAACCCAGAGATTGGAGATGGCAAGGGTAGAAGATAGTGTAAGAAGCCGGTAGTGAAAAGGATTATCCAAGATAGATGTAGAAAACTGTCTTGGAATCACTACTAAGGCCAGACAGGAGTGGTGGAAGACAAGACTGGGACTTCTGGAAAAGTACCAGTAGTCAATTACTGGAACTCCTGCATGGGCAGCTACTGAATAGGACAACAGAGAGAGTCCGGTCTGTGTCAAACAGAGAGAACAGACTGAGCAAAGAGAGCAAGCTGTCTCTGTCTGCAGAGCTGCCCAGATAAAGGAGGGAGTTTACTCAGGAGAAGAAACTCTACAGTGAAAAGAAAGACAAGAAAAGTCTTTCAATGGTATGGTACCACTCTTACGGGGGAAACCCTGATGAAGAGGGTAGAGATAGAAGCTGAAGAAGGACTTACCACATGGTAAGTTCCTGGAAGGAAACAATTCATGCTGGTACAGAGAAACTATCATGTGATAGTTGCTAAACCTCTCTTCTAGTCAGGAAGAGGTGGAAAACCCTGTAACTTATAGACATGAATATCCTGACAGTTCAGCATACTGAAGAGTAAATGGATTTCCTGAGAATAGGAATCCCTGAGCAGAGTTTTGAATGGAAAAACAGTGAAAAACTTCTGCTGAAAAGAAGTTAACTGTAGTTATAAAAAGATTAATCAGAAACCTATGGTTACTGTGTTTGTTCAGCCTGGCTAGAGTTTGGATTCTTCAGACCAGGGCGAGACTTCCCCTGCTTGGGAACATCCGAATGATGGGCAGGAGAAGAGGAAAACCTCTTTCTTTTAGGGAAAGAAGGTTTGGTAGGGCATTTCCTACCTGCTGAGGAAGGAGAGGGCTTAGGATGGCCCTCAGAAACAGGAAAGTCAGTGGAGCAATGAGCAACCTGACGTAAGGACTCCTTATTGAAGAGATTTTCTCCAGTACAGGGAGTATTACTCAGTCTTTGTTGTGCCCATCTACTCAAGTCTGATGCTTGGAGCCAGGCTTTACGACGTGCTCCTATGGCTATAGCAGAAGTTCTGGAGTGGAAGAGTGGCCTAGTGGTTGGGGCAAGGTACTTCAGGCCAGAAGGTCGGGGGTTCAAATCCCACGAGAGGACAGCCACCTTGGGCCGGAAGGACTGGGGTTTCTAGTCCCACAGGTGCTCCTTGTGGTCTTGGGCAAGCCACTTAACCCTCCATAGCCCATGTTCCCTGTAAAATAGTTCTCCAAGTTATAATGCCGTGTTCAGTGTAATTTTCAGTTTGTTCAATGTAAACCACACTGATGCAGAATAGCGCGGTATATAAGTGAATGTAAAATAAATAACAGACTCAAAAGAGTCTAGGAAAGCACAAGAAAGAAACCAAGAGATATTTTGGCTATGACTAAGAAGTAAGGAATAGTCTGCAGCCTTGGGCTCTGATAGAAAAGGAGTCAAAAGAGATAATTTCTTTGTGATCTCCTGAAGGGATAAACTCATATAGAAAATATATGAGAGAATCCTTGTTGCCAGCATAGATGTTTGGAAGGTTTGACGTCCAAAGGCATCCAGTGTTCTAGATGCACGCCCTGGCGGGAAAGAAGAATGATTTTTCTTGCTTTTTACCTTCCTCATTGCTGATTCCACTACAATGGAATGATGGGGAAGTTGAGGCTTTTGAAATCCTGGAGAGGGGGGCACATAATACAGAAGATCAGTTGCTGTAGGAGGTGAAGAAACCCTTAAAGGTTTTTCCCATATCCTCAGAAGAAGATTCTGCAAAGAGCTATGTAAAGGAAGCATTATATTTTCCTTTTCTTCAGAAAAACCCTGAGAAGACTCATAGCCAGGGATAGGAATATTAAGGAAGGTTGCAATGTCAAAGAGAAATTTCTGAAAAGAAGGATCTCCAATGGGAACCATCCCTGGACAGGCTAAATTTGAAAAGGTAGCCTGGGCACCGGAGGATGTACCTGTCCGGTGCAGAACAGGATTTGTAATGGATGGACACTGGAACTGGCAGTTATGAGCTGAGACAGTTAGTAGTGCATTATCCATGCCAGGTATCGACTCCAAACTAGGTATAGAGAGGAGTAATCCAGGTGAAAAAAGCATGGATGGAGCTGGTTCCGAAGATACTGCAGGTACCGGCATCGATACCGATACCGGTAGTTGCGCCGGCATCGAAGGCGAAACTGACACCGAAGCAGTCATCGGAGGCTGCTCAAGCGGTACCGAGGTAACTAAAAACCCTTGGTGATTATCCTCGGTACTGTGCATGCGGAATCGGTAAACATCGGTTCCGAGACGCGTCGGTACCCAGTCCTCAAGACTAGAAATCGATTCTAGACTCGGCATCGAAGGAAGCGAGTCTATCGATGCATGCCTAGAGGGTACAGATGTCGGTGGTGGTATCGACGGTACTGCCGATACTGGAAAGTCAATCTGGGACGTTTCGGTCGGTCCCGAAGGTACCGAGATCGCCAGATGACGATCTCTGGTGAAGAGCAGATCACTCAACACCGGTGCCGATGCCGGGGTATCGGTACCGCTCGAAGCGGATGCCACCACCAAGCATGGCTCAGGTATGTTCTGTGAGGGGTGAGCCCCAGGAACAACCTGAAACCCCTGAAATGCTTTGGAGCCCGAAGACTCCCGCCGGGGTTTAATGCCAATGGGGTCTTGAGGGCAAGGCCTGGGCCGTCAGCATGCTTAGCATGAGACTTACCACTCAAGGATTGGCTAGTCTTAACAGACTGTTTGTGGGTTACCTGATCCTGTAGAGAAGAAATGGCCGGTGCCCTGCCATAGGGAGGGAAAACGGTATCGAGGGAAACTCGAAAGAGAGAATCTCTTCTCACAGTATTGTAGCCTGATGGTTCAGGGGAAAAAGGGTCAGGACCCAAACAGGTTAGACACCAGTCATTGGAGTCTAAAAAGAAAACTGTATTTCCACAGTGTAGGCACTTCTTAGGAGAAGAAGGCTCCATGATGGAGAGGCCTTATAGGCCCAAAAAAAAAAATTAAGACAGAAACTGAGGGAAAAACTGTCCCTGAGTTTGAGAAAAAGAAAAGAAAAATCCACAAGAAAACAAGAATTAAAGAATTAAAGAAAAAAGTTTCTGCGGTGACAGGACGTCCTGCCGGCTCCGCGGAAAAACAAAAACTGAGGAGAGACAGTTGGAAAGGCGGGAAGGCAGCACGCAGGCGCTGAGGGATGCTCCCAAAAGCTTTCTGATTGGACGCTGGGGAGCGTTCCCGCGCAGGCTCCGTCGGTACCGACGTACCCATATGTGAAGACTCATTCCTGCTTGTTCCTGGAGATTATTGCATCCCTGCAGAGATATTTATTTGTGACATTTGTTGTACAGCCATATAATCAAAGACTACAGGGTGGTTTACAAAATCAGATTTAACAGAGAACTAGTAGAGCACACAAACAAATATTTTTATCAGCACAAATAACTGGACTACAAAGAGAGAGAGGTGCATAGTACAATTTCTACCATGACAGGACAATGTATAAACAATTAACTGCACACAGCAGAGAGGAAACTATTTAACTAGGTTTATATACCATTTTTCTACCATAAGTGGTATGCATTCAGGTACTGTATATATGTATATATATTTTTTCCCTTGTCCCTAAAGTGCTCACAATCTATGTTTTTTGTGCCTGAGGCAACAGAGGGTTAAGTGGCTTGCCCAAGGAGCACCTGTGGGACTAGAAACCCCAGCTCTTCTGGCACAAGGTTGTTGTCCTCTAGTGGGATTTGAACTCTTGGTTCTCCGGCCCAAGATAACTTGCCCCCTAGAAAGCATATTCAGAGATAACCCTGATAAGAGGCTAAATCAGTCCTAAATTCAGGGAGATGACTGTTCCCATCCCCCCATCCCTAGATCTAGTGGATGCCCCATGTTATTAATACAGCCCAAACCCCTGTTACTAGCATGGGGCTTAGTAAACCTACTCCTTAGGCATGTGTATGACTAAACTATCTAGATTTATGCATAGGTAGATTGTTTATAAAATTATCCCCTAAATCCTAAATGAAAAGGTATGCCTGCTTCCAAGTGGGTCTAAGTTTGTACAGAAGTATTTGGGGAAGCTATTTTATCAAGGCTCACTGCATACGTTTCCTTCATTTTATAGGTGCAACGTATATTCCTATATGTGCTTACAGCTTAGGTAACCTGTTGTGAAATTACCCTCATAAAAGGCAATTTTCACACCACCAACATTGCTGCAAAGTCCACTGGAACATTTCACAAATGGATCTTGTATCAGTTTACAAAGTGAATGTGTTGTGACATAATAGGGCGTAACTTTAAGGAGCTATGTAAAGACATATATTCTTGATGCACGTAAATCACCTATTTTCAGTGATTTATGAATGTAAGTGAGCCTTTACATGCATACGTTAGCCGGACTCTATTCTAGAAGTACATGCGTCAGGCCAATGGCAGGTATTTTCAGGGTGAGCGTGGACAGGGGCAGAACATTGATAAAGTGCAAATTTATGCACACAAATTATAAAATGCTATAATTTACATGTGTGCTTGAGGTGCAGGCATTGCACAGACCTAGGGCTGGTCTATGTGATTGTGCCTAGAGTTGCTGTGTTTATCCCATTACTTACGTCCTTATTTTATAAAATAAAGTAAGCTCGTACTTCGCTTTATAAAATAGACGCTAGTGATGCCCAGGAACGCATGCGTTAACGATCTGGGAGTTTATAAAGTTACCCTTAAAGTGTGTAGTGTTTCTTAAACATAGGGGGAAATTATACACAGGCTTTTTTTTGTATGTGTACGTAAACAATAGCATAGATTCTACCAAAGCAGCACCAGCAGTGCAAGGAGACCCAAGGAGGAAGGGAGCTCACTTGCAGCCTCTCCAAGATCTTTTAAAATGGATTCTTCCTGCTCTAGGACCCATTAATTTGAACTAGTCCCCCTGTAAATGTACGTATGTAGAATGATAAAACCATGTACGTTTATGCAAGTCAGCTGAAGACATGTCCAGGACAGATTTTGGATGTAGTTACAATTTATGCATGCACTTTATCAAATATGCATGTGTGCGCGTGCTTTATTTATGCATAAACATTTATACTGGCTTCCCAAAAGGCTTAGATGTCCATGAGTTCACTTTAACCACGATTTCTGCTGCTTTTTTAGAGCAATTTTATAAAAACACACAGACACATATATATCTTTATATAAAAGGGTTAAAAGAGACATCTACTTGGCCTCCCTCCCCCGATAGCTTGTTATAAGCTTACTTACAGGGTGTTCAAGTTTCCAATTGCATATTTTCTGCTTTAAAACAGTTTTACATATGGAACTAGCTTTGCCCTAAGGTGTCCCCTGAGCTATGTTCAATTACACATGTCAAACAGGCATGAAGAAAGTATATCTTATGTGGTAAACTCTGGTTTGCAAGAACTGAATTTCTTAACAAAACGTGTTGAATGATCCCATAATGTTACATTTTGTCAGAACACTAGATCCCGCCAGCAAAGGAATTAAAATATTCTTATTCTTTGGAATGAAGAAAGCACTATAGCAGTTCCCATGCACAAGAGTCGTCACGTTGTATTCTATAGGTCTGGTAATTGTCAAGCTATGCTTGGGAAGCTTGACTGTACCAATAAAGCCGCAGATGTACGATATAATCTTCCAGTAGTCAGTCTGCTTATGTTTCTTTCTTCACAACAGAATAAAACAGCAAGTGTTCAAACACTTGTTTAAATAATACATTTGGGGGGGGGGGGGAAATCAAACTATTTCCTTGACTAGATGAAATGCTATTTTTATTTATTTATTTATTTAGCATACATTTGTATACCGCTACTTCCAGCGATCAGGAGCGGTTTGATTAAGTAAAAAGGAGAGTCAGATCAATGACAAATTTCAAGAGATTACAAGTGTGATTTACAAAGTTAAATGATGGTAATCAGTACAAAGTATACAGTTTGATTCATAGGATAGGCACAACACACAGTTAGGGGGGGGGAGAGAGAGATTTACATATGTACATATTTTACACTTGTTTCAATTTTTGGGGTATAAATACATTTTAGCATTTGCTACATTTTGGTGAAGCAACTGATGCTAAGAATGTATTGATGTTCACGACACATTATAGGCTTGTTGAAATAAGTATGTCTTCAGTTTTTTAAATAAAATGACAATTGGACATCAAATTATGGTGTGAATCCTGAAGAAAAAGAACATGCATTGTGTTTCTTCTTTTTAAACAAATGAAAACAAATCCTCATGCCTCATTAGTGTGAAAATTGGGTGGTAAAAGGTGAAATTTTAATGTATCATCTTAATAAAACATCTTCTTCGCATCCTATTGATTGAACTGTGAAGTATGAAGGCAAATCAATAAATGAAAATTGTTCACAGATTTTTGTATCCCTAATATCAAAATATAAATCAGATTAAGTTTTAATATAGGCATTGTGCAAGTGATAAAATCGCTGCTGCATCTAAGCAGGTGCATTTGATCAAGTTGTCACAACCACAACATAAATAAATCAAAAACCCTTGCATTCACACCAAATACTCTATCCCTTTCACACCAACATCAATTAGAAAAATGGTCTGACTTTTACCCTATATCTAAAGATACACTTAAGAATACAATTTCAAACCTAAACACCACTACATCACAACTGGACCCCTGTCCGGTAAACTGGATTAAACATACTCTCGCTACACTCTCTCCCTTCCTATAATCAATCTCTTGCTACTCCAAGGATACCTACCTCCCTCCCTCAAACATGCACAAATCCGACCGATAATCAAAAACAACACCCTTGACAAAACATTACCTACCTCGTACAGACCTATTTCAAGCATTCCTTTTATGGCAAAGCTAATTGAAAAGGTGGTCCAAACCCAAACACAGGAACACATAGAAAATTCAGCCCCCCTTGATGACCAACAATATGGTTTTCGTCCCTACCATGGAGTAGACACACTTCTAACAGTACTCCTCGATACCCTGACAAGGGGTATTGACAACCCGAAACAAGCATTCATCCTACTCTCTCGACATCTCTGCGGCATTTGATAGTGTACACATGCTGTACTGCTTAACAGATTAAAACAAATAGGAATACACTCAACTGTACATAATTGGTTCACATCATATCTAACTGATAGAACCCAAACCGTCCGAATTAGCACTCAAACTTCTAAAACCTACAAACAGGTAATCGGTCTCCCCCAAGGCTCCGCTCTATCCGCCCTCCTATTTAATATTTATATACAACCAGTCTGCAACATTTTCAAAAAATTTAAAGTCCACTATCACATATATGCAGATGATATGATGATGTACATCCCATTTACAATCCCAACACTTCCACTGCAACTATTAACAGAATGCTTCAATGAATTAACAAAATGGCTAGCAGATCACAATCTCCACATCAATCATTCTAAAACCGATATTTTAATAGTAACAAAAAATCAATCCTACATCCCTCCAAACACACATCACACGCCAAAATCACAACATTAATATAAAAAATGAAGTAAAATACCTAGGTGTGACCCTTGACTCACACCTTAGTATGAACACTCATATCAGAAACATAACCAAAAAAATCTACTTTAAACTCAAAATTTTAAAACAATTACATCCCCTTGTACACCTACACGACCTTTTGAGCATTATCCAGGCTATCATCACACCACACTTTGATTTCGCCAACCTCATTCTACTAGGAACAACAAAGCAAAACATTAAGAGACTCCAACTTACCCAAAATGCAGCAGCAAGAACTATAATGAAGGTTCCCCCATTTGAACACATAACATCTATACTTGCCAACTTACATTGGCTCCCAATACAATCTAGAATAAATTACAAATTGATAATTACTACATTCAAGGCGTTAAACAATATTGCCCCAGTCTCTTTAACAAAACTTATCACCATAGACACATCCCAAACTTCACTACAGAGTGGCCACAAGAATAAAATAAGGATTCCAAAAGAATTCACAAATACTAAAAAAACAACCAATAAAAAAGCATTTTCACATGCTGCTCCCATCCTATGGAACTCCCTCCCTGATGAAATAAGAGCATTAAATGAAATAAAGGAGCTCCGCAAGAAATTGAAAACATTTCTGTTCACCTCCCACTTCGGCACACTAGTAAATTCATTACCCCTAACAGGAAATGGATAATGACAATATTGGTTCATGCAGACTAATCACAATTAAAAGATTATTTAAAAACTATTTGTAAAACCGGTAAATAGAACTATGTAAATAGTTGCAAAAAGTTTATATAACGAATTATTACTGTATATAATTCAATCATGTTTAATGCATTAGCAAAATTGTACATAGTTACTAATGTTCCATGTAATAGCAAAATTGTACGTAGTTACTAATGTTCCATGTAATAGCAAAATTGTACGTAGTTACTAATGTTCCATGTAAAACAGATATGTTACTCTGTCATTTTGTTCACTGTAAACCGCACCTGATCTGTGGAAGGTAGCGGTATATAAGCGACTGTTAAATAAATAAATAAATATCTGTGCTGTGTTTCTACCTGTCATCCATAGTGCATGGATAGCATTGTGGCTTTCACTTATCGTTTATTCAGTTATTGCCATAAGGATGCTTGGGTGCACAGGGAGAGAAAGGGCCAGCAGGAAAAAGGAGGCTATAGTGCTCCTGTATACTGTAAGGGCCTAATTTTGATCTGAGTGGTGCTATGCATCGCGTTGGCACATAGCCTGCCCCCCTCCCGCCTAGCCCAGATTTTCCATGCCGGGGTCATATGCAGCCCCGGTATCACTGCACAGCTAGGAGACCGCAGGAGCTACCTGTGTAGCACAGATTTCCGATGCTACACGGTTAGCCCCAGCGCCTTACAGATAGGAAAGGGAAACCCTTTCCTATCTTTAAGGCACAGAGCGTTAACTGTTTAGCAACAAAAATTAGTGCTATACGAATAGTACCATGGCCCACCTCCACAACATCCCAGAATGCTCCCAACAGCCACGATGCAAACCGCATAGCATCGGGGCGCATAAGGGACAAACCAGGGAATTTTCGATGGCACTATCCATGTAGGTGCCTCTGAAAATTCCCTGGTAAGGCATTTACACAGGTAACTAGGGCAGTCACCCATGTAAATGCTTTTGAAAATCAGGCCCTAAGGCTCTGATGAGACCTCGTTTTGGAGTACTATGTACAATTCTGAGGGCAGTTACTAAAATGGTCAGTGGTTTGTCAAAGCATATGAAGACAGATATAAAGATCTAAATATATAGGTTTTGGAAGAAAGAAGGGAGAGGGAAGATATGATAGGGATGTTTAAATACCTCTGTGACATAAAAGCATAGGAGGCAAGCCTTTTTCAACTGGAAAAAAAAAGCAGCTCTGGAACAATGCGGTATAGGATCAAGGTGAAAAGGGGTAGATTCAGGAGTAATCTAAAGAAATACGTCTGTATGGAAAGGGTGGTGGATGTGTGGAAAACCATCCCAGTAGAAGTGGCGGAGACAAGGAATGTATCTGAATTGAAGAAAACATGGGACAAGTACAAAGCACCTCTGATGGAGAGGAAGGGATTGTAGAGCTTAGAAGTTGCTATGGATGAGCAGACTGGATAGACTGTAAGGTCTTTATCTGCGTTTTGTGTTTCTATGTTAAACCTTTTGTTGATCTCGCAGGATAGTATTTTATCATGGGCTCCCAACTACCACACTCAACCCGCTCCGAACAGTGTTAAACACCACAGCCAGGACCATCCAAAGGGTTAGAAAATTTGACATCACTCCAGTTCTGAAGAAATGACACATTCTTCCAGTAGAGGCACAGATCAAATACAAAACCCTAGTACTGATCCACCGGGCATGCCATATCCAGCATCCATCACACCTCCACGTCTTACTGGAAAAACCGAGCTCGGGAAGACCAACACGGCAGGTTACAAGCAACGTGCTTATTATACCACATAGCAGGACCAAATTTAATCAGTAAACCTGCAATCACGCTTTTGAACTTTATGCAACTACATTATGGAACTCACTGCCAGCTAAACTTTGATGCAACAAAGAACTATCTACTTTCAGAAAGCAGCTCAAGACTCACCTTTTCAAAGAATACCTTGGCATTGAATAGAACCACCACCATTGATAATCATCATTAACCATCAACATGAACACCAAGACAGCAAGATTGCACATATGTAATTATGCAAATATCCCCTCTTCCCCAGGTGATGGGTCCCCACCTTCAAAGTTTTACTCTCCCCCCCTCTTTATTGATTGTAAACTCCCCTACTTGATATTGTTTTATTGTAAACCACTTTGACCTGGTGAAAGGAGGTATATAAATGCTAAATAAATAAAATCTCCAAATGGGTTGATTTTGCAGTGAATGAACTTCACCTGAATGCTAGGCTTTGTTGGATTTGATCATAATCTCTCAATTTTACTATTCATATTCAATATATATTTATTGCATTTTATAAAATTAAATACAATAACCAAGACAACCATAACCTCTGTATCCCCACCAGCATGGCTTCCATCCTAATAACAGTGTTGAGACTCTACTCACTCACCTATTTGACAACCTGCTCAGAGGAATAGATGACATAAGGAAGGCATTTCTGTTCATCTTTATTGACATCTCCTCTGCCTTTGACATGGCATCACACGACACCCTCTTTACCAGACAATCCTCTCCAGCACCCGATCTGCATCGGGGATGGAAGTGGGATCTACAAGCCCCTCCCACTTCCCCACCAAGGGCCAATTGGTGCAGCAGCTCCACTTTTAAAAGCAGCATGCTCCAGGCTGAAGGTCTCGCCAGAGGGCCCTTTGGCATGACCCTTCGGCGTGGCACTTAGGAACTATGTTATAGAACCTGCTAGGCAAAATCAATGGTCTCAATTGGAAACTAGTAACAGCTAAAGATCCTACTGAAGACGTCATCTCTCCAAACAAAATGACTACCACGCCAGCATTGAAAACAACAAATGTGCAAGACAAGACCAACTGAGTGCTGAGAACAACTAAACTGTGAGTAGCCACCACCTCTACCACTAAACCTACCGCCACCACTCAGTCAACCACAACGATACCGATCCCCTCCAACATATACACCAAAATGGATAAAAGAAATATGATGCTTCTACTTCTCCTCCTGCTCCTGCCTCTCAAAACCAAGTGCTCTATTGCTGCAGGAACCAACCCACCTTACCCCACCAATCTGAAACCAATCATACATACAAGCAGACCCAAAATACATAAGATGAACATCAGTATACACACCAATCCCCACAATAGACCACGAAGATTAATCAGGATAAACCCCCCCATACCTCCCAAGTAATACACTCTACCATGAAATCACTGTATGCTCCCCTCAAGTGTGCACTAGTCAACACCCATTCAATCCGTAACAAATTCAACACCATCATGGACTACATACAAAACAAGAACATAGACATCATGTGTATCACCAAAACATGGCTCTCCGATACAGATAATGTCATCTTAAACCACCTCTCATCACAACAATACTCACTACACAACTCCACAAGACCATCACAAAGAGGCGGAGGTGTATTAATTATTGCAAAATCACAACTAAAATCCAATACCAACTCATCACTCCAATCTAGAGCAAGCAAAACAATAACTATCTCAAATAAGCATATTGCATTCTGCCTTACATACAGAGCCCCGATTGCAAATGATGAGCTCTCAAGCATTCTACAGCATGCCTGTGCACATACATTACAGAATAAACCTCTAATCATTCTAGGAGACCCTAACCTCCCATCACTCCCTCCGCATAACAATGATGCATTCCTGGAAGCAATGAAAGACCTTCAGTACAAATTAATAAACACCCCAACACATAAGAAGGGTAGAATCCTTGACCTTATCTTCACACCGAACAATCCCTACAGCAAAGACCTTGTCTCACACCTAACAGTAACCCAGATCCCATGGTCTGATCACCACATAATTTTCTCCATAGACTCACCCAGAATGAATGAAACCTTAGTACCAACCCCCAAAGAAAAAAGGAGGTTTCGAACCTTCATCAAAGATAAATTCCTGGAAGAAGTAATATCAGACCTTGAACAAGATTCAACAGACCTTGACACCGCCATTACAAATTGGAATAAAACCATCCAGAAAGCAGCAATTGCACCAAACAACCCAATATCTAACAAAAGGAAACATAATGCTCCATGGTTCTCGAACAAAATAAATGAACAAAAGAAACAGCTAAGGAAAATGGAAATACTATGGTGTCAAACCAAAAGCCAACACCACCTAGCAAAATATAATGAGATGCAAACCTCCTACCACAATACGATAAATAACTAAAAGAAAGAATATCACCCAAACCTAATAATAAAATCCATCAACAAACCAAGGGAACTCTTCACAATAGTAAACAGCTTAACAAAAGAACCAACTGAACCAGAAGATCTGAACTCCATATCCCCACAAGAGATAGCAGACTTTATACAACTGAAATATACACAATTACCACTCACAGGACCAAAGGAACCCAACCCACAACATAACAATGATGGAACATGGGACAAATTCCAAACCCCAAACAGAAAACAACTTGGCTTTATCATAGATAACAAACACTACAACAGCACCTATTTACCCATGTCCAGTTAACTGGATTAAGCAAACAAAAGAAGACCTACTGCCACACCTACAAAAGATCGCAGGAGCATCTCTCACACAAGGTTATCTACCACCACAACAAAAACAGGCATCAATTAGACCAATTCTGAAAAACAACCACCTCGATAAAAAAGACCCAACCTCCTACCGACCAATATCAAGCCTGTCATTCATAGCCAAAGTAATAGAAAAAAATAGTACAACAGCTACAAGACCACATTGATACCTACGCCCCTTTGAACCCCACCAGTATGAATTTAGACAGAACCACAGTGTTAAAACACTCATCACATCACTGGTAGACACCCTTATTACAGGCATGGACAATATCCGCCAAGGCTTTGTTCTATGCTTCATTGATATTGCAGCTGCGTTTGACTCAGTAAACCACAACACCCTACTACAAACGCTTCAAGATATAGTGATAACGAACTGTGCTCAACTGGTTTCACTCATACCTTTCTCGCCGTAACCAACGAGTTAGAATCAAAAACCAGCAAGCCAAACTATTCACCCAACACCAGGGTGTTCCGCAAAGATCTGCCCTATCTGCTTTACTCTTCAATATATATATCCAACCATTATGCAACATCATAAAACATCATAACATCCAATACAGAATATACACAGATGATAGTATGGTTTTCACCCCAATAAACATCAATCACCCCGATTACTCTCAAATTATGACATTCCTCGAATCCATGGCAAAGTGGCTCAAAGAACAGAATCTACTTAAACTTCAAAATCGGACTTAATGCATATAACCAGGGACAAATTCTCTCCACCAGATGCTATAAAAATCCTCAATCACAACCTAACAAACAAGTCGTCAGATACCTTGGAATTACCTTCAATCAGCAACTCAACTTCAAATCCCAGATAAAAAGAACCACCAAATCTGCCTATCACAAACTTAGATCCATTCAGAAGCTTAAACCACTACTCGATGACTATCACTTTCGAACAGTATGCCAAGCCTTAGTAACCCCCATACTGGATTATTGCAATGTAATATACTAGGTTTACCCAAAAAGACAAGATGGTGCAAAACATCGCAGCAAGAATCATAACTGGAACAGCAAGATACAGCCACATTACACCTACTCTCTACCAACTCCACTGGCTTCCAATCACAGTATGCACTAAATACAAAAATATAATCATAATCTTCAAAATCTTAAATAACCTGTTCCCACCAACCCTTGAAGAATTAATCAGAAGAAACCGTCCAACCACAACAAGAAGACAAGCCGATGACAACACCTTGGAAACACCAGCAAGCTTCAGAACATCAAAACACTCCACCAGCAATAGAACCTTCTCCCTCTATGCTCCCCATCTATGGAATGAGCTACCCAACACGTTACGTACAAAGACCTACCAGACTTCAGAAAAGCCTTAAAGACCTACCTCTTCATGGAATACTACGGTCCCACCATTGAAGGAACAAATCATAGGAATTCACTGGAAGCAACACAGTAACTTGCCTCTCTCTCTACATTATACCACTCCTCATCAACATAATAACATTCTCTCATGTCTCAACATACTATACTCTAAGAACATCTAAAAGCTCACATACATCCTCCCCAGCAAACATATCCTCCCACACTCAACCCTCACTACAACAATAACGCTATTGTTAAAGATTATTAAAGACAACAACTGAACTCACCCAATCTGCTAAGGTGTAACTGTATATAATTGATAATTTATATGTTTCTTTATACCCCATGTAACCCTCCAAGTTGTAACGCCCTGTTCTATGTAAAGCTCGTTGCTAAAACTGTTATACGTAAACCGCTTTAAATAGATGATAAAGCAGTATAGAAAGCCTGTTAAATAAATAAATAAATATCTATTAACAAGACTGCTAATTCAGCCTTCTAAAAGCTCTCTACTATTCGGAGACTCAAACCCCTCCTCAGTCAAGATCACTTCCGAACAGTATGTCAGACCATCATAACATCCATTCTGGACTACGGTAAAGCTCTTTTCCAAGGACTCTCCTGGCAAGCTATCTGCCCTTGCAACTAGTCCAAAACACTGCTGCCCGAATCATCACTGGATTATCTCAACATGACCACATAACCCCCCTCCTGAACCAGCTCCACTGGCTTCCAATCACTTCCAGTGCCAAAATATAAATTCTCTCTAACATTCTTCAAAATTAAAAACAGCTTATCAGCCAATATATTACAAGGTCTGATATGTACCAAGCCCATTAAGAGACCAGTGTGACATAGCACCATAAATACCATACCTACACCCAGCTTGTTTACAAAGGTCAGCAATTCCACTGCAAAGAGGGCTCTTTCACTTACCGCCCCCGCCATCTGGAACTCCCTTCCAGAAGGTCTGAGAACCACCGCGGACATAAAAGAATTTAGGAAGCAGCTCAAGACATTCCTCTTCTTTGAATACTTTGGTGGAGACACCAAACATCTCCAGTAACCTCTGGACTCATGCACACACATCACAAGCAAATACAATTATTTGTCCCACTGTATATAGGTTGTGCTATTCTGCACCTCCTGCATGTCCCCCCTCCCTTTGTTCTCCTTAGAGAGTTCCTTGTAATGGTTTGAATCATGTTTTTCCTATACAAGTTCTATGTAACAGTCTTTGAGTTTCAATGTAAATTGCCTTGATTAAATGAGAATGAGGTATAGGAAAATTGTTAAATAAATAAACCATTGATCAAGCCCACATTAAGGTGCTGAGCTAGGAAATTCAACAACTGCATATTTCAAGAAACTAGAGACATTAAACATGCCCACATAAGAGAATATAACATATTAATCCGTCACTACAAGTTCCTCATCCTGTCTACCTACAAGGAATTTATCCAATTAAGAGCTGTCAAAAAAGGTATTTCTCTGCCCCTGTAGGGTCACAAAGTAGCACCTAAAGCCAGCACTCTAGACTTTAACTGTAAGAACTGCTTCCAGTGAGACTGAGTGGCTCTAGTAACATCCGGAAATATCCTCACAGTTTGACCACAAAAAAATCGCAGCTTTAATTTTAAAAAACAATTTCACAATTAGGCCACACTTGGGCAAGATGGCGGCTGAGTAACTCACGAGATACAAGCCCCTGCTGCAGTTGCTTGTTGTCAGCTGTATAGCGGTTCCTGGCCAGCAGTTATGGGTCGGAGGAAGCACAAACAAGCTTACCTACCCTCGGTTAATGCCAGTTCCAACGGTGCAGCTCATCGAACTCTGGAGGCATGTGGGTTTGGCTCCTGGGTAGAGTGGCATCTTGGCAGGATGCCAGGGAGTGAAGGCGGCAGATCTGAGCGTTTCGGGAGTGTGGCTGTCTCCCAAGTTGCGGACCCCCCAGCCGCATCCCGGAAGTGAACCACTTGCTGGTGTAGTGCTTCCCATTAACCTGGTGGAGAGCACACCGGTAAGGGGGAGTGAAGAGGGCTCACCACAAGCGTAAAATCTTCTTTGTCCAGATGCTGAAGAAGTAGGTGGAATACAGATGGGGTCAGCGTCTGAGGTGGATGCGTCGGTAGCAGCACCTGGGAGTGAGAGATTCCTGGATGCCGGGGTGTTGGTAAAACTCGCAACAATAAACTTTGGATATGCTATGGGATGCTGTTGCCACTATGAATATTTCCCTGAAGTTAATGACTGAAACTGAGTAATGAGTTGGTGGTGTTTAGAAATCAGTTACAAGCAGCTTCTTGAGGCCAGGAGGAACAGGGGGAAAAGTTGGCAAAGTTTGAAGAAGATCTTCAGCAGTTCCAAGGACTACAGGAGGCCAGGATTAAAGAAGGGACTGTGGTCTCCAAAAAGAATGAGCATTTGGAGAACCAAGTTCGTAAAAATAATTTAAGTTTGTTAAATTTCCCTCATTCCCCTCTTCAATTGCCTTTGGAAATGGTGCGCAGAAACTTCCAGAAGTGTTACAATTCTCCCTGGGGATCCCCCCTGACAAGGGTCCAGTACCTTTCCCTGGGCTTGGGCCCCTTGGCAGCTACTTCTGAGGCCTCCAACGTGGCCGGAGACCTTACAGGTTTCCTCAAGAGCTCACTAGAGGTGGTCACTGGCTGCTCTACCTTGCTTATTATGCTGGCTTTGGAATCTGATAAATCTTTAATTCTGCGATCATATTTAAAAAAAATTTGGTAAGCAGTTTCTTGGCTCTCATGTTTGCATTTTCCCATATTTGGCATGAGATCTCCAAACCAGAAGGAGAGAATTCTCAGGGTACAGACCTAGAGTTCTAGCCCTTGGCAGGTCTTTTTGACTTAAATTTCCTTTTAGATGTTATGTTACTTTCAAGGGGAATAATTATCTGTTTTTGAGCGCCAGCAACTACTGGAAATTTTAGTTGCTAGGAAAGATGTAACTGTGGCAATAGAATCCCATATGGCTGATGTGCAAGTCTCTACTTGGCTAAACTATTGTATTTCCTAGGTGGGGGTGTTTTTATCCTTATTTAAATTTATTACTTGGTTCTCTTGGATGTTTCTTCTTATTTGTGGACTGCATGAATGGTTATGTTTTTCTTTCTTATATAGTTGCCAGTGTTATGGTTATGGTATTCCATGTGGTTTTCATCATTCATGTAGATGTATGCCTGAATGTTTAGCTGTAAAATTCAATAAAATATAAATGATTAAAAAAATAAAAATAAAAATCTCAAAATTCACATTTTAACAGATTCTGCCATAAAGGTCAAAGTAATGTATTACTTCTTGTAATGTGGAATCATCTAGAAAACAAGATAAAATTTTGACTAACGGTAGGGGCTAAGGAGTCAAACCCATCCTCCCCAATGAGGGGCACCCTAATTTTTTTTGGAATGTAGAATGTTTGAGCAATTTCAGTATTAGCTAGTATTTTCAAAACCTCTTTAAAATATTTTTGTAATAAACACTCTGCCAATAATAAATGTGTATAAGGAAAAGTCATCATTTGCAAATTCCGTGATTTAGAGGCACTCTCTAATGCCTCGATTTTAGCATACGTAATACTAGAATCTTTAACAAAATTAGCATTCACATTCACAAACAAGGAAAGTTGAACATTTAGCTGAGAAACAGCTTTATCAGTTACCATTACCCAGGTTTTCAAATCAGACAGTTTCTCTACTACCCCATGTGTAAAATCACACAGAGAGCTGATAGTAATGGTGACTTTAGAATCCATAACTCTGATTGCTCCAAGAATATCTCCCATTGACCTCTTCAGAAGACAGAACTAAAGGCTGCACAGTAACAAGTGTAATTGGCTTTGGAACCAGAATAATAGAAACAAACTTTATCATCTAACAATGGAGTAGAAGGCATGGGAGCAGATAGATGTGGTGGTGGAGTAGGCTCCCCCCCCCCCGGGGTTGAGAAGACCCCTCGGGGGGGGGGGACACTTGACTTACTGGCAAAGAAAAACATACCTGTCCATTGGCCCCACCAAGACTCCCAATGAGGTAGTAGAGGAACCATCCTTCACAGTACCTTTATTGTTCCTCTTTCCAATAGTACTAAGCATCCAAATGCTTCCAGGACTATTCTACCATGTCACCTCTGCTGCACCGAAGGGGCATGTCCAGCCCCTTTGGACGTGCCCCTTCAGACCACGTCCTGCAGATCGCGACACACGGCCGAGTGTAAAGCTGCAGGTCTTTTATGGGGAAAAGCCTCCATCCAGCAAGCTGGTCACACCTTTGCCTGCTAGGACCAAACAGACAGGAAAACAGCAAACAGGAAAAAACTGCAGACACACCAAAAGTTCTTCTCATGTTCAGCCCTAGCAAAGACCTCAGTTTTACCATTCATGCTTTTCTCAGTATTTTCACTGTACCAAAGAGCTCTTCTGGAGCTCATGGGTATAATATGTACCAGCAACATTTCAAGTTGCACATCAAAAGTTATTTTCCATCAAGCCAGTGCCATCCAACACATTTTTCTCTCCAATTGTTTCTGTTGGCACTTGGTGATCTTCTGTATCTCCATACATAGTACAAAATAGTTGTTTGGTATTGATATTTCTATTGGCAGTCCTCTTGTGTTTATCTCCTTCTTCAAAATAAGGGAGCAGGCACGGTCACCCATTCAATCCGAGTTGTGCTCATACTCATGGGGGTATGTCTTCTAAGCAAGTGTTAAGATCACACCTGTTACCAAATGGTAATGGCAGTGGCAAGGGTGTTTGCATGTGGCAAAGGCTGGGGTGGGGAGTATGTGTTCCGGCAGTAAGGATGCTAGGCTCCAGTTATCGTGCACTAATAGGACATCGGGCATTAAGGTGACAAGCACGCACCTTAATGCCTGAAAATGGCAGTCACCTCAATGCAGGATAAGGGAGCCCCAGCAAAAATCACATTTAAGTTGATAGATAGAAGGAAAGGTAAGAGCTGATGGATCTGACAGATAATTCCCTCATGGCAGACTGTAAGTTGGATGAGCATGTGGGAGGCAGATATACTGTATGAGTGGTGCCCACGTAATATGCTGCAATGTCAGTGTGTGGCATAGAATTGGGAAGAAGTGTCCAACAGCAGAGCCAGAATTGCCAAGATGTGTGCATCAAAAGTATGATGGAGCAGGAGTGGTGACGTGCAGATCATGCACAGGAGAGGCGTGAGTGATACATTAGAATGATGAGTAAATTCCTGTGTGAGCCATGGTATAGCAGCTGGCAGGAGAATACATAACTGCACATAAAGGGCATATGCTGAAGGATGGATGGCGGTAGATGACAGTGCAGTATGGGAAGTACCTGATGTGACCAAACAAATGCAATTGTGGTATGTGTGGAAAAATTGTAGCTGTGCCACGGGGAAGCTGCAATACCAGCTATGTGGGTATCACAGCTGTTCCAGTCTAACCACCCTATAACCCTCTTGACACATATGCATACTGTACAACAACTGGACAAGAATCACTCATACTCCCTTATGGAGCAAGTAAGGAAGTGCGAAGATCCCTGCAGGTGGCCATCCCAGGGATGGGATGCAACTGCATATAATGCATAAATATGATGGAGCCAAAGATGTTCGGTCACAGTTATGATGAAATAGTCCAATCATGTACAACCCAGGTGCCATATATCTGCAGGGTGACTATGTCTGATCTTCTGCAATGGGCTACAGTAGAGCCAATAGAATCATGCTGTCAGATGGGCATGATCACAGTTTGCAAGTTTGCAGACCCAATGTGCAATCGGAACACATAAAAAAGCATAAGAATGTATGTCCTCTTGTCAATGCAAACCCCAGACTATTCCTGGCTTTAAAATGAAGTGAATACCCCACAGTCACAAAGAGAACAAGTGGGATTCAAACCCACATCTCTTGCATACCGAGTCAGTGCCCTAACCTTTAGGCTACACCGGCACACTAATGTCTAGAATCAAAGAGAATGCAGGTCCCTGCCTGCAATGGGTGAAATCCAGGACAGGAAACAATGTGGCTGGCACATCCTGAGACAGTGGTACACCACACCCAGGGCCTGCCCACAGCAGTGCACATGCAGTGCGTAATGCACTGGACACACAGTACTGTAGCTGCACAACAGACACATGTGAGGTCAAGATGCCTGTCCCTCCATTGTACCCCCAATGGCAAACAGTTGCACGCAGGGGGTCCTCTGCTTCACAGTATGTCATTCACCCCAGAGACAGCACATGTGCAGGGCATGCAGTACCTTGTGACCTGCTACACACTGCAAGATAGGTACACATCCACCTAAACTGAACATAAACCACATACATGACCTATGCGGTCCATTGCAGACCAACCTGGCCTCCCCAGGGAAGACCATGCACATGTCTCCCACCATCGTAGAGGACAAGCAGGTATTGGGCAATGCCCCAGTGATCAGTCACCACTATGGCTGCAATTGGTGCTCTGGGCGCTGGTATAGGTTAGTTCCTCTATTACCCATGAGGCACTGCACAATCTGAACAGCTTTATGCAACGGATCACCAAATGGAGAATGCATTGATCCATCACATCAGATCTGAAATACACAGGGACATTGTGTTCTTCCTGCACATAACAGCTACAAATATGCTAATGACCAGTTTCAGTGGTCACCCTGAATATGAGGGGAAGGGGCACACACCACCTGGTCCCCAGAGCTTGCACAGTAATAGATGGACTCTCCAGATTCTGGAGCAGATGAATATCACTGCCAGTATACTGCAGTTATTGCCTGCAGTGTGTGATGCTAGTCTCTTGGGTTTTTTTGCACAATTGCAGCACACTGAATTGGCCTGTCTTAAATGAATCTTGTGTTCCCCATTAAGCCCTCGGATTAAGGGCATCTTAAAAAAGCATGCTAATATTTTGCAGGTTATCCCTGGTTTGATGGATAGGTGCCCCCGTTGTGTATGGCTATGTGATCGTAATTTGAAAGAGATTCTGTGCCCATCTTCCCTTTGGTCTCCCGTTCCGCTAGAGCAGGTCCACCCTGGTCACTGGATGTGTGGCCACTGTTCTATTTGTTCAGTTTCTTTGGAGCTTACGGTGTTTTCCTATGGGAGGTAAGGATTACCACCTTAGGAAACACACTACATGTATTTCTAGTTATGTGGTCTATGTCATATGGTGCCTATGTGGACTGCTCTACATTGGAAAAACAATCCATCCTTTTAAAGTTCGGATGGGAGAGCATAAGAGTTGATTACGGTGTAAGCGGGTTGAAGCTCCACTGGTTCAACGCTGTTTGGATTTTTCACATCCATTTTCTGATTTGATATACTTTTGTATTGAAAGTGTGTTGAAAGGGTTGAACGGACACAGTCAGGAGCAGAGTTTGATTATGTGTGAACAGCATTGGATTTTTTGGCTGAGTATTGTCTCTCCTGGCGGGCTGAACACATAAATTGATTGGGGGCTGTGCACTTGATTTGTGGGTAGTGTGACCCTTTCAGGCTTGGATTTGTGAGGGTGTGTTGCTTTAAAAGTCCGTAAGGGCTGGGAGGAATTTCTTTGAAAAGGCGCATGTGTGGAGTTTTTTTGGTAAGATATGTTGTTTAAGAGGTGCATATCCTGAGTTGAAGAGTAATGTCAAGTACAGGTATGTAGTGGGGTTTTATCTTGTTTTGGTTTTGATGGGTTTTTTTTGTTTGTTTGTTTTTTTACAGTTGCTTAGATGGGTATTTTTAAAGGGTTATTGATTCGGTATATTTGTATTTTGTTCTAGCCACATTATATGATTTTCTCCTGATGTAGCTTTGGCAAAATGCTTTGGTGGACGTCCTGTTGGGCGTAGAGGGATATGGAATAAAGTGTGACAAGGAATGCTTTATTTATGGGCTACACTCAGATAAGTAGCATCTATTTCTCGCATAATTAATTGTCTTTATGCTGTTTGGAATGGAAGACTGTATGTTTTCGAAATAAGCCATGGGTGCAGCCTTTATAATTAGTGGCTATTTATTCTAGACTACTTGGAATTTTTGGGTCAGTGATGTTAAGGGATTTGTGATGGCATGAACGTCTAGATTGATGTCACTGACAAAGAGTATGCTCTTCGCATGATAATGCCCCAGCAGTGCTGACCCGATGCTCCCGTTTTTGAGTTTATAAAATAAGCAGCTGTTATGTGGCAAACTTTTGCGTGCTTTACGTTTGCTGTACAGTGGTTTCAATATGCACTCTTGAAGTGACCTATATTGGGAATGGCTCTGCCTCTACCATACTCTCCTCCAATCCGTAAAAAGGTTTTGTACTTCTGACCAATCAGGAGCAACTGTTGCAGCTCTCCTTTGAACTTATCTACCACTGGACCCCCCGGGGTCTTGTGACTCCTAGTCCGGAATGGACTCTCTGCCACTGCAGCTCTCCCCTTGGAGCTAATTCTGCCGCCGTAGCTCTCTCTGGAGCTGATTTGCCACTGCAGCTCCCCAGTGGGCTGATCTGCCTCTGGACCCTTTCTGGGCCTTGTGGTTTCTGGATTCTCTGCCACTGCAGCTCTCTGTTGAGCCAATATGTTGCTGCAGCTCCCAATGAACTGCTTAGCTACTGGGCCCTTCCTGGGCCTTCTTGCCCCCCCCCCCCCCCGTACTCTCTGCTGCTGATTCTAGATTATTCAGCACACTCTCAAGCATCCACCTTTTGGGGGGGGGTATTTGTATATAAAAGTATGTGGATAAATTGAGATGCCACCCATGAACTGCTCAAAATCCATCCTGAACATGCTTACATGCAAGTTGTATAAAGGTTTGTGTCTTCTTGTCAGCATAAAGTAACATAGTATATGACGGCAGATAAAGACCATCATGGTCCATCTTGTTTGCTCAGCAAGGTAGCAAGACTAGGTGCGCTCTTCCCATACCTTTGTTTAGGGGTGTTCTGACTGCTCCATGCACGTCTCCTTGACTTGTTAAGATATCATACAAATAACTCTTAGTCAACTTCCAGAGTAATAAACGACACTCAAAATGTATGCAGTACTCACTCTATTCCAACATAAGTAAACCGTGAAATTCTATTTCAGTAACCACTTTTCTCTCCTATTGTGGGAATTTCCAAATATTATGGGATTTTTAAACTGCTCCCACATGCAAACATTGCTGGCTAATGCACAGACGGTCTCAAGACTTGTCGGCACTGTATTATAGACGTTATGACTTATCTATTATCGTGCCTAATAGCATCAAGGACTTGTCTGGAAAGTTTACACTCCCACAAGTTAAACTTCCAAAAAATCATGCTTTTAACTTATAAATTATAAATTGTTAGCTTTAAAGTGCTCCCCAAAACAATCAAAAGATTGAAAAGTTCTCAAAAACATAACAGAACTCTCATTTTCATGTTTAACGATTAAAATCTTCAAACCACATGAAACAGACTATCACATACCATTCAAAGCTTATAAACAGGTGCTGCAGACGCTATTTTCCTGAGGAATCTCTGAAGTCAATGAATGTTCACAAAAAAATAATACGTCTTGTGCGACTACATCAGTGGTCTACGCAATATGTTGCCCATGTAATTTATTTTATATAGGGAAATCCATCAGATCTTTTAAAACTCGGATGATGGAACATAAGAGCCGGTTGAAATGCAAGATCATGACGGCGCCATTAGTGCAACACTGTTTAGAGAGAGACCATAAATTTGAAGATCTGCAATGTTTTTGCATTGAGACGGTTCCTCTGGGAACAAATGGGAAATCACAAGATCAAACATTACTGATCAAAGAACAACGCTGGATATTTACTCGGAATACTTTGATACCAGGGGGCCTTAATACGTGTATAGACTGGGGGCATGTCTCTGATGGATCCTACTACAAAGTGGAAACAGTTGAGTGAACTTGAAGATGACGTCGGCAGAGTGAGGTGTAATAGAGGAGTTCTCACTGATACTCCGCATGCGCGGCGTTTTTTTGAACATTCACTGACTTCAGAGATTCCTCAGGAAAATAGCGTCTGCAGCATCTGTTTACAAGCTTTGAATGGTATGTGATAGTCTGTTTCATGTGGTTTGAAGATTTTAATCGGTAAACGTGAAAATGAGAGTTCTGTTATGTTTTGATTGTTTTGGGGAGCACTTTAAAGCTAAGAATTTATAATTTATAAGTTAAAGCACGATTTTTTGGAAGTTTAACTTGTGGGGGTGTACTTATGTTGGAATAGAGTGACTACTGCATACATTTTGAGTGTTGTTAAGATATCAGAAAGTTACGTTTATTTTGATATTATCTTGTTTTTATAAAGGGATCCGCTGTGTCTGTCCCATGCCATTTTGAATTCTGCACTGTATTTACCCCCACCACTTCCATTGGGAGGACATTCCAAGCATCCACCATCCTTTCAGTGAAAAAGTGTTTCCTGACATTGCCTTTCAGTTTACCCCCTTGCAGCTTTGTTTTATGCCCTCTAGTTTTACACTTTCCCAGTCTTTGAAAAGGGTTTGTTTGTTCATTAATACTCTAAGTATTTAAAAGTCTGTATCATATCTCCCCTGTCCCTCCTCTCCTCTAGAGTATACATATTTAGATCTTGGAGTCTCTTTTCATACGTCTTCTGGTACAAGCTCCAAATCATTTTGGTCACCTTCCTCTAAACTGTTTCCAGTCTTCTTGTATCCTTTGTGAGTTATGGTCTCCAAAACTAAACACAATATTCCAGGTAAGGCCTCACCAGTGACTTGTACAGTGGCATTAATACCTCTTCCTTTCTACTGGTAATTCCTCTCTGTGTGCAACCCAGCATCCTTCTAGCTTTGGCCACTGCCTTGTCACACTGTTTCACCACTTTGAGATCCTCAGAAACAATCACGCCGAGGTCCTCCTCCTTGTCCGTACACACTAACCTATTGCCCCCTATCTCATCATACAATTCCCTTGGATTTCTGCATCCCAAGTGCTTTACACTGCACTTTTTCACATTAAATCTTAACTGCCAAGCATTAGACCATTCTTCTAACTTTTGCAGATTTGACCTCACTTTTGCAGATCTCCACTCCTTCAGGGGAGTCCACACTGTTATATATCTTTGCAGATGACATGAAAATTTGCTTTTCTATTCAGTCCTTCAGTAATATTGCTCACAAATACATTCAACAGTACCAACCCCAAGACCAATCCCTGGGGCATGCCACTAATCACCTTCCTTTCATCCGAGTGACTTCACCTTCTGTCGTCTGTCAGTCAACCAATTTCTGATCCAGTTCACTGCCTTGGGACCCATTCCCAGGCTAGTCAGTTTATTGATAAGTCTCCTATGAGGAACAGTATCAAAGGCTTTGCTTAAATCTAGGTAGATCATATCCATCGCATGCCCTTGATCTAGTTCTCTGGTCACCCAGACAAAGAACTCAATCAGATTTTTTTTGGCAAGATTGTCGTTTGGTAAAACTATGTTGCCTCAGATCATGCAACCTGTCGGTTTCAAGAAAATCCACTATTCTCTCTTTCAGGCGTGCCTCCACTATTTTTCCCACCACAGAGGTAAGACTTACTGGCCTGTAGTTTGCCATGTCTTCCCTATTACCACTTTTGTGAAGAGGTACCACATTGGCCCTTTTCCAGTTGTGGAACTTCTCCTGTCTCCAAGGATCTATTAAAAACATCCTTTAAAGGCCCTGCAAGAACCTCTGAGCTCTTTCAGTATCCTGAGATGTATCCCATCCAATCATATTGCCTTGTCCACTTTCAGTTTTGCAATCTGTTCAAACACATCATCTTCTGTGAATGGTGTGGTATCTACTCCATTCCCATTGGCATATTTGTCAATCACAGGTGGTCCTTATCTAGGATTTTCTTTAGTAAAAGCAGAATAGAAGTATTTGTTTAGTATTTTCACTTTTTCAATGTCACTTTCCATGAATCCATTCTCAGCATTTCACCTCTGGTCTTCCTCTTCTCCCGAATATACCTGAAAAAAACGTTTCATCACCACGCTTTAGATCTTTAGCCATCTTTTCTTCTGCCTTTGATTTTGTTATCCTTTTTACTTTGTCTCTTTTAGCTTTATCCTGTATTCTCTTCTGTGTTCCTCTGTTTGCAAACTTCTAAATTTTGTGAAAGCTGTGTTTTTTTACTTTATTTGTGCAGCCACTCCTTTAGAAAACCAAATAGGTTTCTTTTACCTCTTGTTTTTATTTTCTTTCCTTACATATTTAACTATTGCCCCTTTTATAGCCTCCTTTAGTTTAGTCCACTGCAATTCCATTTCCCTTACCTCCTCCCACCCTGCCAACTCCTCCTTCAAGCACTTGGCCATCTTCCTGAAGTCAGCGTTTTTGAAGTCTAGGACTCTCAGCTTGCTGTGAGAGAGGACTCTGCCTTGGCTTTCATATCAAACCACACTCTGTGATGATCGCTGCTGCTCACATGGGCACCCACTTGTACGTTCAACACACTCTCTCAGTTGGTGAGTACTAAATCCAGCACTGAACTTTCCATAGTCTGTTCCATCACCATTTGTCTAAGCAATGCACATCCACAATTTTTTTTACTTCTTTCCAGATTTGCAGAAGGAATACTCCAATCCACATTGGGTAGATTAAATACACCCAATTCTATTCCTAGTGATTTAAGAAATGAGTATGAAATCAAAGATTTTCGAAAGTCCCTTAAAACGTACCTATTTATTGAAGCATATGGCAACTAATCTAATTCCAATAGAACAAAATATTTTAACCCTTTGAATTTCAATTTTCCTATAATGTTTAAATTATTTTAACATTTTATAAGATTGTAGTTATTTGTTTAATGCAATTGTAATGAATTATGAAATGTAATTTTGCTGAAGTTTATGTATAATTTAATGTATTGTACTGTAGTTTACTGTAATGTACTATCTTGTTGTCTCCCCCCCCCCTCGACGTAGTCCCTCTGTTGCCTTGTTGACCACTTTGATTGAAGGATAAGGTGGTATATAAAACTGATTAAATAAATAAATAAATAAATAAATGATCACTTCCCCCTTCATGGCAACCTTTGCAATATCAATAATCAAGTCTCTATCCATTTATTTCATTTAAGTTGGAGGCCTGCAGGCCATACCAGCATGGATGATAGTACTATCTCCTCTTTCCTACACAATCCACAACGCTTCTTTTCCCCACGTCCCCTGCATTTCAGCAGTTTTAATATTGCTTTTGACATATAGGGCTACTCCTCCTCTTTTTCTGCCTTCTTTCTCTCTCCTAAATAAATTATAGCCAGCTATGGCTATATCCCATTCATGTGACTCGTTAAACCATGTTTCTGTAATGGAAACAATGTCCAAATCCATTTCCACCATTAGGGCTTCCAGGTCAGGAGCTTTGTTGGCAAGGCTTTGAGCATTTGTGTTCATTGCTTTCCAGCATTTGTTGACTGGCTTGCCTGTATTTTGCATGGAATTTGTTCTACCCACCTCTTCCCACTTGCCACTGATAAGAACATAAGATATGCCATACTGGGTCAGACCAAAGTCCATCAAGTCCAGTATCCTGTTTCCAACAGTGGCCAATCTAGGTCACTGATGTGTGGTTTATAAGTGTGGCTGTTTCCAATGTTATTAGGCTTTTGCTGGGAGTGACGTCCTGAACTTGTCCTTCTCCATCTGTCACCTCCTTTCCTTAGTTTAAATGCCTGTCCACATATTGCCTGAATTTTTCACTTAGGATCCTTTACCCTGCAACAGAGGGGGCCACAAATGGCACATTGTGAAGAGTAGGAAAACATGACACAGCACCAGAGTATTAGTAAGCGCTGTGTCATGGTTTGAGGGGTATTGCCATCATTATAGGCCCTGAAGAGGGGCAGCAGCAGAGGCAATGTTTATGGTTATTAAAATGTGATATACTGCCCTTCAAAGGAGTCATCAGGGTGGTTCACAATAAAAAAACAACAGGTTTTAAAAACAGCAGAAGAAAGGAACTCATCAGACAGAAGAGAGTCACAGTCATACTAAGAGAAAGCAGGAGAGGAAGGATGAGAGAGAAGAGATAATCATCTACAGGGTCCAGTAAATCAGGTGATAGGGATGTCGAAGGCCTCATGAAATAGTAAGGTTTTAAGTTGGGTCTTGAACATGGTGAAGGAGGGCTCTAGTCAAAGAGTGCCGGGAAGATTCTTCAAGAGGTAGGGGGCCTAGGAAGTGAAAAGCAGAATGCAGTGTCAGTTCATACGTAGCATGAGATGCAGAGGGAAGGTGCAGGCAATTTGAGTGAAGCGAGCAGAGGGGGGGCAATGTGGGGCATAAAGAATGGGTGCCCCCTCTGAGGTCCAGCACCTTAGTTTGCCTAGTGGTAGTGCTGGTTCTGCTTATGTGTATGTGTGCATTGCTGCATATGCCTTGTTGTGCTATAGAAATGATAAATAGTAGGATCAGTAGAAGAAGTAGTAATTAATTTTCCTGCCACCGAGGTAAGACTTATGGAAACATTACTGAAGGAAAGGATAGTGAACTTTCCACAATCCAATAGGTTGCAAGATCTGAAGCAACATGGTTTTACCAAAGGCAGATCATGCCAAATATATCCGACTGATTTCTTTTGGTGACCAGAGGACCTGGCCTGGATATGGTCTACTTAGACTTCAGCAAAGCCTTTGGTACTGTTGTGCATAAAGGATTCATGAATAAATAGAACAGCCTGAGAATGGGATCCAAGGTGCTAGACTGGATCCAAAATTTGTTGATTGACAGATGATGGAGTGTACTGTTAAACAAAATTCACGAAAAAGAAAAGTGAATAATGGAGTGCCTCAGGGATTATTCCTGGGATTGATTTTGTCCAATATCTTAGTGAGTTTGCCAAAGAATCAGAAGGAAAAGAATGCCTTTTTGCAGATGAGACAAAGATTTCCAAGAGAGTGGGCACCTCTAAGGGAGCAGACAACATGAGAAGTGATCTACAGAAATTAAAAGCTTGGGCTATGTCTGGCAGTTAAGCTTTAACATGAAGAAGAACATAGTGATGCATTTGGGGTGCAGAAATACAAAAAAGCTGTGATAGGATGTGAGAGGCTGATATGCATTGACTAGGAGAGAGACATTAGGGTAATAGAGGGAGGGGTGGCCTAGTGGTTGGGGCAAGTTACCTCAGGCCAGACGGTCAGGGGTTCAAATCCCACTAGAGGACAGCAACCTTGAGTCAGGACTGGGGTTTCTAGTCCCACAGGTGCTCCTTGTGGTCTTGGACAAGCCACTTAACCCTCCATTGCCCATGTTCCCTGTAAAATAGTTATTTTCAAGTTATAATGCCCTGTTCAATGTAATTTCAGTTTGTTCAATGTAAACCACCTTGATATCATAAAAGGTGGTATATAAGAAATGTTAAATAAATATAATAGCATCTAAGGCTCTTAAGGTTGCAAAACAATAGAAACATAGAAAAATGATGACAGAAAAAGACCACATGGCCTATCTAGTCTGTCCTTCCATATCATCAACTACAACAGTCCCCTTTTTTCCTTTAGAGATCCTCTGTGTTTGTCCCATGCATTTTTGAAACCAGAAACTGTCATCTCTACCACCTCCACTGGGAGACTATTCCACAGATACAACACTCTTTCCGTAAATAAATATTTCCGCATATCACTCCTGAATCTATCCCCTTTCGCCTTCATCCCATGTCCCCTCATAGCAGAGCTTGCTTTTAATCGAAAGAGGCTCTCCCCCTGTGCATTTATGCCATGGAGGTATTTAAACATCTCAATCATATCACCTCTATCTCGCCTTTCCTCTAAGGTGTACATATTAAGATCCTTAAGTCTGTCCTCATATGCTTTATAATGAAGACTACTAACCATTTTAGTAGCCACCCTCTGTACTGACTCCATCTTGTTTATATCCTTTTGAAGGTGCGGTCTCCAGAATTGCACACTATACTCCAAATGAGGTCGCACCAAAGACTTATACAGAGGCACTATCACCTCCTTTTTTCTGCTAGCCATTCCTCTCCCTATGCACCCAAGCATCCTTCTAGCTTTCGCCATCGCCTTTTCTACCTGTTTAGCTACTTTAAGATCATCAGACACAACCATGCCTAGGTCCTGCTCTTCTTTAGTGGACAAAAGTACTTCACCCCCTATACTATATTGCTCCCTTGGATTGCTGCAGCCCAAATGCATGACCTTACATTTTTTTTTAACATTAAATCCCAGCTTCCAAATTCTAGACCATTCTTCAAGCTTAGCTAGATCCTTCCTCATGTTGTCTACACCTTCCTGGGTATCTATTGCAGATTTTGGTATCATCCACAGAGAGGAAAACCTTACCCGACAGCCCTTCTGCAATACCACTAACAAAGATGTTAAAAAGAATCGGTAGTAGCCAAAGCCAGAAAGATGCTAAGCTGCACAGAAGGAGACATCACCAGCAGAAAGGAGATGGTGACAGTGGCCTTGTACAAAGTAACTGGCGAGGTTTCACTTAGAATACGGTGTTCAGTTTTGAAGGCCACATCTCAATAAGGATATAATAAGACTTGAAGTAGTTTGGAAAAAAGCAACCAAAATTGTATAGGATATGCCCCAGAAGACATACGAGAAATGACATGGAAGACCTGCACAGGTATAAATGGAAGATATGCTACAGATTTTTAAATACATGAAAGCAGGACTATACCAAGCCATAAATGTGCCCTGTGTGACTTGAACATCTGACGCGTCCCCTCCACCTCCCCCCCCCCCCGAAATCACAGGTTTGTCATTCACTTCAAACATCTCCCCATCTTTTCCCCATTTCCAGCAGATTCTTCCCCACTCTGCCTTGCCTTGCCCAGCTGCCGCCACTTTTAGTGTTGCCTTGGCGGCAGTGATGGTGGCAGCAGTGACATCCAATTGAAACAAAAAAAAAAATGTGAGTCTTTCCGACTCCGCGCTTGCATGTTGACCTGATCCCTCCCTCCTCTTGACGTATGCTTGAGTCCGAGGAGGGAGGGACCATACCAGCTACTCAAAAGCGGGTCTTTGCAACTCCATGCTTGAATGGATGATCTGGTCCCTCCCTCCTCTGATGCAAGCATACATCAAAAGGGGGAGGGGGGAGGGGGGGAGGGATCAGGCCAGCATGCAAGTGCAGAGTCGGAGAGACCTGCAGGTTTTTATTTTCGATTGGATGTCACTGCTGCCACGGTCACCGGCAACACTAAAAGCGAAGGTGGCAGCTGGGCAAGTACAGGCAGAATAGCAAGTAGCAGAGGTGGCAGCCCCAAACGCGCTCCTGTTTCTTTGCACCCTGTGCAGCTGTACCATTCGCACAGGGCTAGGTATGGCATGGCTTGAAAGGTATTAACAAAGAGACCTTCCCCAAAACTATAGAAGTACAATACAGGAACTTAAATTGCAAAGAAGTAAACTTAAAAACAATGTAAGGAATACTTTTTCACGGAAAGGGTGGTGGATACCTGGAATGCCCTCCTGATGGAGATGGTGGAGACAAAATACAGTGACAGAATTCTAAAATGCATGGATAAACACAGAGGTTCTCTCTACATCATGAGAATAGAATCAAAGTAATAGAACATTTCCGCTGAAAGGAAAATTTAAATGTTTTTATACTTCAAAAAAAGGCATAGAGGGTGATAACTTCCTCAGAGCAGCTGTTACAACCCCAGAAATAAAGATAAGGGGGGGGGGGGGGTATCTGCACGGAGTGCCAGTTACAACACTGAAAACAAAAGGCAAGGAGAAGGTAAATTGTATGGAACAGCTGTGAGAACCCTGAAAATGAATCAAGAAGAGGTGCTCTACAGGAGGCAACAGGGATGGCTCTATCCACCTTACTCATTGGTCATTGTTTACTGTGCTACTTGAAGGAATTTGTATGGCTGCTGAATGGCCCTAGTATATGGTAAACTATATTCAGATCTCTAACGTTCCGGGTGCAAATAAAAAATATATTTGAATGAGGGGGCATTTGCAGGCAGATCTGTGGCCAAGGTGGAGGGTTCCGAGTGCCATTCATGTTCGCAGTAATTTCAAATTTTTTTAGCTCAATATCTCATAACTATCCAATTTCTCAACAGTTGCAATTTCACTTTTTCCAGGTAATCACCCTCCAGATGTCAAAATTAATTTGGCTGACTTGTGCAGTCTGCTGCTGTGTGTTTTGGCTATAGATAGAAACCTCAGGAAAGTGTGTGTTTCTTGAAGATAAAAGAAACAGAAAGAAAAAGGAAAAGCAATTTCAGAAAGCTAGTCTTATACAGTGTCATTCTGAACCACAAATAAGTTGTTTAAATGTACAACATAGACGTGGTCGGCACTTGGACATATAAACGTGATTCCGAAAACAAGCAGTTGTACATGTGCAAATGAGTTATACGTGCGATCTGGTTGTGGGCGGTACAGGGCGGGACATGGGCGTTCCTTGCTACAAAAACATCTAATCTGTATTCTGTCAAAAATGTGTACGTCCATCTTGAATGTCTACCTTAGAACTTCTAAAACATGGTATAACAGCGTATATCTCAAAGTAACATTGTCTTGTAATAACATAGAGGGACATCTATGTTTAAATAAAGCAGGTAGCATAGCTGGGCTATAAAAGTATTTGGAAACGTTCCTGAAGGAAAGGTCCATAAAAGACATGGGGAAATTTTTTTTAAAAATAAACTATGTACCCTGGGGGTAAGCAATGTACAATGTTGCTATCTTCTGGGGATGCTACCCTGTAATTGTAATCCAGATTGGAACTTCTCAAAATTATAGTAGGCCAGATGGACTGCTGACCTTAGGAAAACAGACTAAACTATGTGGAAGCAATAGGAGTCTAATGGTAGCCAGAAACAGAGGGATCATAAGAAGGGAAAGAAATGTCACCGCATACAGCTGGACATATTATGCCGCTCTGTGCCCCACTGCATCCCAACAAGAGGTGTGACAGTGACACTACCTGTGTGCCTGCTGTAGCAGGGTGCACAGGATGCAGATGTACATACCATGATGCACAAAGGAGGGACACATAAAAGGTGCAGGAGAAACAGGCAGTGCCAGCGAAACAGGACCAAAAGATGCAAATGCCCACAGTGATGGAGGCAGAGGGAAGCACAGAGTCCAGGGTGTGTGTGCAATAACATTTATGACTGCACAAAACACATGGAAATGTGCCCAACCACACCCAACCCACACATCCAGGCGCCCCCCCAATAGGCAGAAATGAACACCCCATTCCCACCTCCCAACCCATGCCTACCGCTGCCCCCATGCACCCTGACCCACACCCGGCCCCTGCCCCACCCCGAGGCACCACCATTGGGCCTTGGTGGGTGGCCAGTCGGTGGTTTAGCCAATGCCGCCCCCCCCCCCGAGACCAGGCTGCTGCTACTGCTGCCCTCTCCACTGGTCTCCCCACATGCCTCATGGAAGGGTGGGAAGACCATTGGGGGCCCAGGGCCCAGGACTGCCGACTGCTGCTGGACCCCATCACAGTGGCCCAGGTTGACACACCGCCAGCAGATGGTGGGACAGGGGGTGAGGCTTAGCAGCTGCAGCAACAGCCACAGTAGCAGCAGCCAGAGCTGGCAGCAGTCCATGAGGCCCAGTCAGCTGGCCAGAAAGCACATTGAGGCTTACCCTGAGGTGGTCCATGGAGGCAGTCAGGCGGTTCGTAGCTGCCAGCTGGGCCTCCTGAACTGCCAAATGCTGCTTCTGCATGGCCAGCGGCTGCTCCTGAGCCACCACCAATCTCTGGAGAAGCCAGAGCTTCAATGCCGCTTGTGACTCCTGGGCCCCCTGCTGGTTCAGTAGCCCTTGCACACAGACTACCAGCTGCTGATAGGCCAATCTGGGGTGCCAGCCATGGGTGTCTGCTGTTATCAAGCTGGGGTTGGGGCTTTGGTGATGGTACCAGATGGTACCTGCAATCTGCAGAGCTGGCACCCCCTGGCTCTGCGGTGGCAGTCAGATCTGAACCCCCATCCTCGAGAACCTGCTGCTGCACAGCTGTCTGTTCTGCAGCCCCCTCCGACAGTGGTGGGGTTGCTAGCAGTGGTGCATCGGGGGACCAGCATCTGTGGCGGCACCTGCCGAGAGAAGCAAGGATGGAGAGCTTAATGTGGACCCCTGCAGGTAACCCACCCCTCACCCCCACCTGGTGTGCACCAGTGCACTACAGCCACAGGGACACTACGGGGAAGCTGGGAGAGTGCAAGCCAGACCAGGGAGGCCCCACCACCACCACCGAGTCACCCAGTGAGCCAACGGTGGGGGCAGACATAGTGCAACAGGGGCATGCGTGCCCAACCCCAAACCAGTGGGGACATGTGTGAGAGGGGCAGTGGGTAGTTCAATAGGTCCCCACACCAGGGGTACAGGCATGGGGTGGGGGGCAAGCAGCATGAAAATGTCAGCAGGCATGCACCTTGATCCTGTGAGAGCTGAGAGGTGTCCAACCCCCTCCAGAGTGGCAACATTCACAGTTGCCATGATGCACTTCTCCACCTCAGTGAGCCTCACTGGCAGGCCATCAGGGCCCACAGCCCGCACCTTCTGGCAGGTCTTGTAGCGGTCCTGCCACTACTTCCTCTTGATGTCCTCAGTGTCCCTATTGTTGTGGTAGATGGAATTTAATTTACGGCATATGGCCAGCCACCTGTGATGGTGCTCATAAGCACCTACACGGGCCTCCTCTGTGCCCATCAAGATGCCATGATTTGCAAGCACCTATAAGGAGGGCCTGCTCCCCCTCAGTGAAATTATGCTTCCTAGCGGAAACCTTTGGTGCCATTCTGTATCAAAACATATATCTCTGATGGAGACTTGTCCACGCCAGCATTACAAATTTTATAAACAGTTAGACGTACAATGGCATTCTGTCTAACTTTACGGAATCATGCATACGTTTGTACATCTAGACGCATACAGACGTATAAATAAGTCTATGGATCAACACATTTTTCTTTTCCCGTGTGCAACATATCTTGGACATCGTGGGAGCTGATTCTTTGCGACTTATCTGCCTTTACAGCAATACTGCCACTGACAGGGTAGGTGCAAAGGGTCTTTGATGTACCTGCAATGGTATATGTGCTGGGGCCTATGCTCCTGATGTATGTCTGTGGCCCTGTGGGAGACAGTGGTATGCATGGACCTGGGTATGGAGACCTGGTGTCCTGCACAGGCACACACCACAGGGCAGGCAGGTGTGGGCATGTTGTTGTCTGGGGCAGGGACTAACTGGCTTGCAGTTAGGTGTACTAGATACAATGTTTTCTCATCATGGTTCACTAGGTAGAGTAACACAGTTTATGCTGTTTAGCATTTTCTATTAGGAATAAAAATTATCTCAGCAACATTTGCTTTATTTATGAGCCCTATTATTTCCTGGCTGTTCATATTGGATTGCAGTTAGGCATGGCAGGTACTGCCCCAACCACACATCCCCAGCCCCATACTATTGTCACTGTTCAGGGGGTACACATGTGTGGCCCTCACAGGTTCATGGCATTAGGTATGTTATCACTGGTACCTGAACACCTTGCTGCATGTGTGGAGCAAAGAATACCCCAGCGGTGCACACATGGGGGTGCACCCGCCACTAATGGGCATGGTCACGGGTAGATATGCAACCATACAGCAGTGCTTGGAGGATGGGCCGCACACCGGGTGTCCTGGTCGCATGTGTGTGGTGAAAGGGTGAAGCACCCTTGGTGTCACGCTGAACTTGCCCCCCTGCTACCCACAGAGGGCTTGGGGGGACAGTCGGTGGCACCCTCAGGGCCAAGACTGACCATTGACCTGTTGTATCCTATCACAGGTTCCAGTTGGAGGATGGCCTAAGAGAGGACCAGAGCTGTTATTGTCGCCACCCTGCTTGTGATCGCTGACCATGAGCACCAGTGCACTGTATGCTACCATCCATATGCCAGGGTCTACAGGCCCCGCGCACAGTACTTGGATATCAGAGATGAGCTGTGCCAAACCTGGTACCACTTTGATCGTGAGGCTATCCATGCCCTGTCTAAGGAGCTGGGATCACAGCTAGCTGCATAGGCACACAGACAGGATACAGTGCCTGTCCACGTGAAGGTGCTTGCAGCACTGTCCTTCCAAGGGACTGGCTTTTTCCAATTTGTTGTGGCTACAGCAGCTGGACTGAGTCAGGCAGCGGTATCCTGTGCCATCAGCCAGTTCCTTGATGCCTTTATGGGATGTGCTGCGCAGTATATCACCTTCCCATACATCCCACAGCAGCAACAGCAGACCATGCTGGCCTTCAGCAAGATAGCAGGGTTCCCGTCCATCCTCAGGGCCATTAACTGCACCCATGTGGCCCTCCACCCACCATGCCTGAATGAGGCAGCATACTGGAATTGGAAGGCTACCACTCTATGAACATGCAGGTCATCTGCAATGCCCAGATGGAGATCCTGGATGTCGTGGCATGCTTCCCTGGCTCCTGCCATGATGTCTGCATCCTGGGCCAGTCTGGGATACATGCAGACTTCGAGGACAGTACCATCACCTGTGACTGGCTGCTTGGTGGGTGGAAACAGGATTGCAGCCCAGTCACATGCATAAGGGGGTGGGGGGGGCAGCTACAATCACTGCATGGATATGTTGGGGGCTGGGGATGTGCCATAGCTGGGGATGCACAGGGGTCAAGATTGGCTGGCCCCAGGTATGGGGGGGCACTACATGGCACGATTGCAACTCAAATGCATGTTGGTCCTGGTGGGGTGGCATGTGGTGCATGGATAGGCTGTCAGCCAAAGTGTGCAGAATATTCCTGGCATGCTGCATGCTACACAATTACACTCTATGCCAGAGGCAGCCCAAACCTGATGCCATGGTCAGCGATCCCGAGGGCAAGGTGGATGGCATGGTGGCACCCCGGCTGTCACATGGTCCTACACACCAACATGCTGTGGCGAAAAGGAGGTCCCTTATAGAAACACAGTTTCAGGCAGGCTGCCTGTGCAGATGGGACTGAGGGTAGGTGGAAGGGCTGGGCAGCTGCAGCCATGCGCCATCTACAATCCCATTTCAGCCATCCTAGCCCTCCGTGTGCCCAGTTTGAACCGGACACACGGAAGGAGCCTCAATTCCAATCCCATGGGGTACCACTAGCCCCACAGGACCAGACTCGCAAACAGGCCTGTGCGTGTAGACCAGGTCTACAAAGCAGCCTGGCCTGCATGTACAGGCCTCCCCCAGCTAACCTGGTCTGGCCTATACAATGGTGTAGGGCACCATTGCATCCAGTTGCCATGATCCCACTGCTCCATTGTATGGCTGTGGTCCCTAGCCACCAGCACTTGTACCATTTCCCCCACAGCTTGACCCCTGCTCCTGCCTCCATAGGCTGGGGTCATGCTGTGGGGGGGGGGAAGGCTCTCTGCCCCCACCCCTGCTTTTCAGCCCCATGCTTGTGGTCCATTGCCATATCAGGGAATGTATTCCACCTCAGAGGTGGCAGACATTCCCCGTCTTTGCTGTTGGCCCTGGATGTACAGAGTCAGTATTGGAATTGGCCCTGTACATCCGGGGTCAGCAAACACTCATGACCCACCTTGATGTCGCCCCCAATCATCCCTCTGCTGCCCCTGTCTACAATCCCCATACAACGTGTGGGGATGTTAGACTGGATTGGGATGGGGTGCAGTTAGCGGGGATGGACATCCCAATGGGCCATCCATCCCCACTAGTCATGGCATGGACTGGGCCTGCATGTGTGTACATCTTGGCTCACCATGCTGTGAGCCATTCAGGCCACTGCAGGCAGTCACCACCCACCCACCCCTCCCTGCCACTTCAAGCCCTCTGGCCCCAGGTGACCTGGGCCATCATCCGTATCAGCTCTGTATGTCCAGGGCCACAAAACGATCCACTGCCCCCTTTCTCCACCACCACCCTGACTCTTTCCCTCTCCTAGCTAGCCTCTTGGTATCGAGCCCAAAATTATATATTTTACTCAATTATAAATTGCTAAATTTCCAGATAAAAGCAAATAGTGATGGATTGTAAAAATTCTTTAACATATACACATGTTTTTTGAACAGCGGGTCTCAGACTCTCACGGAGCTTTTTCAGTGACAATGACAAAAGCCAGTAACTGCTCCTGATGTACATCAACGACCCTTTTTGTTTTTAAACATGTGTTTTTTCAAGCATTTTATCCGTGAAACGCGACAGTGCTGAAGTAGGCGTTGGGAAAACCACATTTTAAGATAAGCCTAACTTCTGTTTTCATATTATGCATCTTGGATAAGTCAACCATATTATTTTCTCAAAATGCTTGAAAAAACACATGTTTAAAAACAAAAAGGGTCGTTGATGTACATCAGGAGCAGTTACTGGCTTTTGTCATTGTCACTGAAAAAGCTCCGTGAGAGTCTGAGACCCGCTGTTCAAAAAACATGTGTATATGTTAAAGAATTTTTACAATCCATCACTATTTGCTTTTATCTGGAGATTTAGCAATTTATAATTGAGTAAAATATATAATTTTAGGCTCAACTGCAATTTTACTCTCGAGTTCAAGACCAAACTAGATTGTTAGCCTCTTGGTATGGCTACCATGTACATACCAAGAGGTTCATCAGGGGCAGCAGAGGTGGCTGGTTGGCAAGGATGGCTGTCCACACGGGACTCCCATCCCCACTATTCAGGCCTCAGACTGACCCCTATGCAGATATACACACAGACATAGTGTTTCAAATTTAAAATCTTTTATTTTAACTATTTACATCTGTACCTTTCCCCACTACCCTACTGCAGGCAGACATTCCATGGGGCGTCATAGCGATGATCTACGTGGGGTCAGGAGTGCCTCCATGAGCCAGTCCACAGCCCTTGTGAGGGCCTGGAGGTCACCCCTGATCCCACGTAGGTGATCAGCAATGAGCCCCCTGCATACCATCCCTCCACCCCTTTCCCCCTCCTGTTCCCTCCCCCATGTCCCTCTCCTCTACCCACTGATGGCCCTGTGTGGGGTGGCCACGAGTTCCCCTCCTCCAGGGGCTGCTCCTCCTCCTCCTGCCCCTGCTCCTCAGGGCCACCCACGGGGTACCCTGCCTCCCAACTAGGGGTACCCTGGCCAGGCCCTATAGCACTGTCCAGCCCCTCCTTCTCAGGGGAGTGGGGCACCACCATGAGGTCCAGGATGACCTCATCCCTACTCTCCCCTGATGGGGGAGGGTGTTGGTTGGTGTTGGGAGGTCAGCTGCGGTGGTGGCGGGGCTGCATGGTGCAGCTGGTGCTGGCTGCTTCTCCCCCTCAGCTGCTATCCTGCTGCCGGCCTCATCCTCATCCTCCACCGCAGGTGGGGAGCTGTGGAAGGGGTGCCAAGAGGTGGCTGTTAGTTTCGGTTGGTGTAAATGTCTGGCTGCCATGTCCCCAGTGTCAGATGCCTCCCCATACTCTGTCTACTGTTGCTCCTGCTTTGCCCAGCCACTCCAGCCCTGTGCCATGTTGCATGTCATGACCCCATTCCTGTGCCATTACACCACACTCACCTCGCACCCACTGCAGCCAGATACAGCGCTCGAGTCGTGGCCATTCACACCCTGATTGAGCGGAAGCACACCCTCAGCGCCTCAGTCTTGCACAAGACATAGAACAGTTTGTGGAGGCAGCAAGGAGGTGTCATACATATGCATGTTTCTTTCACTGCAACTGCCTGCCTGCTTGCCATAACACCATCTGCATACACTGGCCCCCTGTCTCATCCTGCTGCCACATCACTAGTACTGCCACACCCCAGTCCGAGACTTGCCCTGGTCCATCAGGCCTTCTCTGTCCTGTGTGTCTGCATTGCTGACTGGCTAGGCCATGGGCCGAGGGGGCCAGAGGACATTGCTGCCTGCAGCATTCGTCTGGGACCCTGCTGCATTTGCTGCCTGTCCTGTTTTGCACATCATGGGCTTCACATGCTGGTGTCAAACCTGGCAGCTGACATATCGGTGGGAGTTCTGAGCCACAAATAGCAGGGATGGAAGTCCCAATGGGATGTCCATCCCCGCTATTCATGTCAGCTCCTGCCCCCGACTAACTTCCCCACTGGTTGTGCAGGGACGTTAGACAGGGGCGGGCGACACTGAGGCAGAGAGTGGATGGTTGCCAGCCCTCGATGTACAGGGCTGATTCTGATGTCAGACCTATACATCCAGGCCTGGAAAAAAATGTCTGGGGAGGTTATTGCCCCGTGGGTGGAGAGTAGGCCTCCATGGGGTGGAGAGTGGGGGGGGGGGGTCAATGGGCAGGGAGTGTGCAGGAACAAGGCATGCTCCCTTAACGATGGCACCTTAACGGCAGGAACCCTAACATATGAAAACCTGGCAGAGAGAGTGTATTTTAAGAAGAGAGAGCCTATTTAAACATCTGCAATGTGATGCACAGGCAGGGGAGCCCAAGAGAGTGACAGTAGTGTTCCATTAGCAGCAACAGCATAGTACCCATGTATGTAAAGGCACTACGTTGATGGTTCATATGGGGCAAAGGAGGGTGCACGTGGGTCAGTCGGGGCCGCTAGTGCACAGGACATACCAGTCAGTTGCCTAGATGCCACATAGGAAGGTGGTCTGACACAGGACCCGAAAATATGCAGACTAACATCCATCATACCCAGTATCATGTGTACAACCATGGCCAATCCAGGTCACATGTACCTAACTGGTTCCCCAAAGGACACACAGATTCCACAGTGCACGTATTGGGCAAGCAGGGGATATTCTGGGCCCCTCATTAGCGATAGATTCTGGACCATTCTCCAGGAACCTGTCCCAACATTCCTGTGACTCAGCCACGCTAACAGCCTTTACAACATCCTCTGGAAATGGATTCCAGTGTTTGAATATGCATTGACTGGGAAAGCATTCACTCCTCATAGTCCTCAATGGCCTACGCTGTAGCCACATTGCATCTCCCCTAGTCCCACTACATTTTGATGGCATAGACAATCTATCTAAATACTCAATCCACTCCGGGCAATATTTTATAGACCTCTAACATAACACCCCTCAGCCATCTGTTCCCCAGGTTGAGGAGACATGACACTGACAGGCAATGATGGGGTTCCTGGAGAGGCAGATGGTTGTGTGGAGGATGTGTAGCCATTCATCTATGCCTCCACACCCCCCTCTGGGCCCTGCACCTTAGGCACCCGCCAACCTGCATGTTTGGTGGCCTAGGACTGCACACCACCAACACTGACAGCATATGGGTATATCAGCAAGATGTGGGGGGTGTTAGCAGAGAAGGCAGTGGCTCCTGCCTGCAGCAGACCAATGCCATGCCCTGATCCAGTGCACCATGTGCAGTTCAACATATGCCAAGGTCTGTCAGATGGGAAACACGTCATCCCCAGGGACAGTTGAAATCATGTTGCAGCATTGTGATGCTCACCACAGTTGGTGTGTATATGAACAGAGGGTCATGGGGTTGTGTACCAGCTGTGGATTATTCAGTGCATATACTATGGTGAAGTTTTATCCCACATTGTAGATATAACACTAACATATGCAATCCCCAATGAATCGGCCAACAAGAGTACAAACACCCACAGAGACAGGCTTCACTATCCTTAGCTGGATAGAGAGCGAGGCTGACAGCACCAGCACACTGAGCAGCCATTAACATCAGAGCGCACTACTAGCCCCTGCACAGTGAGCACACCTTAACAATGTCAGAGCTGAGATTGGGACCAGAGTGGCAGGCAGGAAGCCAACCATTCTCATTTTCGCACAATGCATCAATGGGAGCGTGCGTGAGTGAGTGAGTGTGTATATCTCCCCATTGTTTTGTGGCTTTCCACACCTCATTGAGCCTTGCAGTGCCTAAGCCAGGGGTGGCCAACTCTGGTCCTGGTGCACCACAATACATCCAGGTTTTTGAGATGTCCCTAATGAATATTCATGAGATAAATTTGTATCCACCACCTCCCCTTGTATGCATATATACCATGGATATTCACTGGGGACATTATGAAAACCAGGCTAGATTGTGGTGCACCAGGACTGGAGTTGGCCACCCCTGGCCTAAGCTGTTTCAGCTTCAGCCTGCAAATGTGTAAGATGAGAAGCAAGGTATTGTGGGTATGGTCTGAAGCAGGGCGGATTGGCCAGGATGTGTCTGCAATGGTGGGTAGAGCAATGGCTGGGATGTTGCCATGCCCGACTGCCATCTGCATAGACCAGGTGGCCCAGCATGTCATGCTGGGAGGGCACTCTCACTCTGACCGAACAGTGCCCATGGCATGGCTATGTATCCATATAGTGCTATATAGTGTCTAGTTTTAGTGATGTGGATGCACATTCTGTCCTGGGGGCCCGATCACTTAACCAACTGCTGTGTGCACAAGATTGCTCTGAGCACATGCAATGTTTACTGACCAGCGGACTGTCTGCAGTTGCTATCTGCATGGCTGGTAACACCAGTGGCAGGCAGCAGGTGCAGTGTGACTGTGCTTGTTGTGTGTGAATGTTAAACCTTGCTATTTGGGCCAGGGGGTGTTCCAGGTCTACTCCCAGTTTCATTGGTAGGGCTATGGTAACAACTCCATGCAGGTCTAGACGCACACCCCTGAGTAGTTGGCATCAGTATTGTAACACTAGATATTGACATGCACTGTTCTAGGTGGGTCCCTGTTTTGCTCTCTCTGTGATCTCTTGTATTTCATGAAGGCCTCCCTCTTTTTCTTCACCTTTTCAGCTACTTCTTTTGAAAGCTATAGCGGTCTCCTTTTCCTTTTATTTATTTACCATTTTAACAAAAAGGTTGGTTGCCCTTAAAATATCCCCGTTCAGTTTTGCTCACTGTTTTTCTACATCCCCCAGCTGTTCCCATGTGGTGCCTTTACACAAAAGCGGAAGTAAGGCTGTGGTTGAAAACTACAGGCCGGTTATTTTAATTTTGGTGGTGAGTAAACTATTGGAAATGCTGCTGAAAGTGAGGTTTCTGGATTCCAGCGGATTACAGGATCAGATGCAGCATGGATTCACCAGAGGCAGGTCTTGTCAGACAAATCTGATTGATTTCTTTGACTGGGTGACCAGGGAGTTAGACCGAGGGAAAACCCTAGATGTGGTGTATTTAGATTTCAGTAAAGCCTTTGACACCGTTCCTCATAGGCGACTTATAAACAAACTGAGCACTCTAGGAATGGATCCTAAAGGTACTGCTTGGGTTAGAAATTGGTTGAGTAGGAGGCAAAAAAGGAG